>JAVJAQ010004659.1:0-220869 GCA_032362365.1 Zygogramma bicolorata | reverse complement strand
TCTCTTCTTATTATTTTTAGGCCACGAAAAGTCCATAAAAACCTTTACTCATGAACTTTTCTGATAATCTATTTCTCCATTCCATATGAAAATTCATCAATGAAATCGTAGGAGTGTAAATCCAAAAATTAACCATTACTCAATTTTTTAATAACTAGAGCAAACTCACCTGTAATCCATTCCTACCATTTCTTACCTTTGTAGCACTAGCAAAATGTTTGGGATCAAGAAGTGATGTCATGTCTGATATTTCCAAGTTAAGAGATTTAGCCATTTGAAGCACTTTACCCAAAGTGCCCCAAACTGCTACGGATCATTTTATGACGGTGGCTGCTGATTTTATATTCAACACAGAACATGTTTCCAAAAATGATAATGAGTTCATCATATCCAATTGAATTTGTAACAGAATCTTCCCAAAATTTTGGAAAAATCGAATGTTCAATTATGTCATTAGCTTTTTCTAAGAACTTTGGTCGAAGGCGACTACTCAAAACTTTCAAATTCCCTTTTTTCTATCGATTTGGGTCACATTTTAGGCGTATATGGTTACGAAGATTGTTACTGGAATAATATCAATTACAGTAAGTGTAAAATTCCGTTGATTGTTGTACTGAGCAATGTGTTATTGAGAGTTGCGGATTTATTCATTATGTTTCATGATTGGAGTGAACATGTTACTGTGGAAATGTCGCGTAACAAACTTGTTGATTTTTCATTCTCGTCGCGGAATACACCTTTTAGTAAGTACTACTGGAATTTTGCCATCTGAATTTTTACTAAAAATGCGTCCAAGGTCTAGATTTGATTCATTGAAAACCCCCTCTAGTGAAAGAGTATTCACCTATGTCACAAATGAATTTGAAGTGTTCCAAAATGAATGATCAAGTTTACGTGAAGAATTTCAAAAACCACAAGTGGGAAATGGGTATTGTTACAGATGTGAAAAGTATGTCCACATAAATAAATGATAAATAAATTAATAAATTCATTGATTCCTTTAAGATCACAAGGTGACATAGGAAACGTCAGTAAAAAAATTGAAAAATGCATGGTTGAACAATCCACTCGTAAAATACTTATTCATAGACACTTATATCACAGTTCATATATCAATAAACCATCGAAATCATTCACAATGACTAGGTACAAATTAATATGCATAGACAATACAAACAAATAAATATCACTTTCCTCTATTCAGATATTCATCGACACTGTAAAAACATCCGTCAATCAAGAATTGTTTCAGTTTTGCTTTGGAAGCGTTTGGCATCTTTTCATTTCGTACATCACTCGGAAGATTATTATAAAATTTCGCTCCTGCATAGGAGGGTCAATTTTCGGAAGATGCGGTGGAATGCTTTGGTAATCTGATGGTTTCCCGTTGTCTGGTAGGATAAGTATGAAAATCACAGTTATGTAGATATGTATGAAACCTCTTCATGAATAATATAATGCACTTGTAGAGATATATACAGGGAAGACAGATGATTTTATTATCAATGAAATATTGTTTACATGATTCTCTATAACCAAGATTGAACATCAAACGAATAACTCCTTTTTGGGAAACAAAAATTCTTTCAATATCAGAAGAGCAGCCCCAGATAGTACACGTTTATCAGTTGAGATTTATTAAGGACAGATTTGATTGTCGCATGGCATAGTACCCAGTGTTAAGTTTTTTGCTCACGTGGTTGATGCTAGATTGAAATGACATATCACTATCAATAGACATACCAAGATATTTAGTATTATCTGACGCTTCGACGAGTTCATTGTTCACTTCAACTTGAAGGTGGTTAATCTTTCTTTGATTTCTATAATGAAATTGCATCAGAACAGTTTTGTGTGGATTGACAATCAAGGAGTTTCTACTACACCAACTTATAAATTCTTGAGATAATTGATTGAGTCTGTCCTGGAGCATATTCAGTGAAGGATTAGAGGTAACAAGTTGTACACGCTGACTCTATTCGTAAGAATCCCAATCAATTTCTTACCAAACGTCGGGTATTGTCCTCTTGGAGTAATGTTTTGGAAAATTTCAAGCCACCTCTAAATGCGAACATAAAAAATACACAAAATTCAGATTCGTCACGGGCAGAGTTTTCATCAATCTCCCGTTTAGAGCCGGAATCCAATAGTAGCGTGGCAGTGAATACCAGTTCTAGTTCAAAATTGTATACAGATTCCGATGACCAATTATCGAACACTGGACAATCATCACAATCACCTGTATATGTTACTAGGTTGACATGTTTTGAGACCGAGGAGATTAGACTTGTAATCGGAGGGAAAACGTAGTTATGAAATATTATCAACACTATGTCTGTTGTAACATTTGAATGTTGTTGTTAATAAAACTGTCATTGTAATGTATGAATAACTTTGTCAATAAAAATGTTTTTCTTCCGATATTTCGTTGAATACATAACAATGCCCAGATATTCCAAGAGTTGTATTCAGAACAGAGGGTTCATCAACAATATCCCTGACTGCTGGTATTTGTTATTAAATATTTTTGTGAATAGGAGTATGATGTCCCATGAGATCAGTAACATTCTCTAAACGCCTGTCACCTAAACTCAGTTCATTTGAAACAGTGGCTAGATGTTTCTCAAATGAATATTTATTTTCTTCTGGGACACTTGCAGGAGTTCTGAATTTCAATGATGTATCCAAGCCAGATTTCATAACCTTACTGATGAGAACTGGAACATTTATGTTCAACGAAATGGTTGAGGCTTTCGCGGCCAAGGTTTTTAGTGTGACTACTTTTCTTCTTCGGGTTTGAAGGCCGTCATTCTTTGGAAGAAATTCAAACCAAAGAAGTAGTTATTTCTGTTTAATTTTTTTTTTCTGATCCTGAATCTTCCGAAAACTCGAGCCAACCCCTTTTCTTTTTGCCCAAGAGACTTTTCCATATCTTCATCAATAATTTCAAAATTCCGGTAATCGAGCAACTGAGCCCTCTCAATTTCCCAGGGCCTTTTTCTGTTTGAAATCATAACTAACGTTAAAGTGAACTTTGCTAAATGCTCCCATATTCTCAAATCGGAATGCTTGTTCAATTTCTTCACAGAATCCTCAACTTCATTTCACAAAAAACTGTCTTTGTGTTCTATTTTCAATTGCGATTTTATCAATCAAAGGATTCCTGCTCTTCTCTAATAGAAATATAAAATTATCTACTTTTTTTTCCTCTCGGTATCTCCGGATTTAATAGCTTCAAATTTTGACCTTCCCCCAACTTGCAGCAGCAGTGGTCCCACTACTTGGGGCTCTGTACTCCCCCTTGCTGGAAAAAAAAATGTATGGACAAAACCTCACTGTATGTACTCTATCCCTAAAACATGTTCTCATTATGAACTTCCTTGAAAATTTTGTACTGTATTGAAAGTGAAGTCTCTCATTTTTTCACTGACAGCATGACTTTTTAATTTCAGGTATGAAATAAATCAAAAACCAATAACTTTTCACATATATGCAAATATTATGAGGATGTTAAGCTGCCAGTGAGAAAAGGTCAGACTATAGGTATAGGATAGTGGGTAAACGAATATGGCTAAGAACTAATAAATATTTCATCTTCATCAGTGAATTTGCAGCTGGAATTGAATTTTCTGAGAAATCAACAAAAATATTGTCTTGGCATACACAATTTTCTTCTTATTCAATTGGTTGTGCAAACCATTTGAAAGTTTTATGGAATTCATATTGAATAAATGAAAACTCTCCCCTTGTTACAAACTGGGTGGAATTCATTGAATGAATGAATTGACAACTAACAATGAAAAGAAACAATTGCAGTATACTGAAATGATATATCTGCCATTCTATACTTTTGACAAAGCGTATAATTTCAAATTTGAAATGTCTTCAAAATGAGAATCGACTGTATCTTCAACAAATTCCCTTATTAAAGCAGAGAGAATAAACTTCCGATGGGGAATCCAGAATATGGGTAAATCAATTACATTTTTTATCGGGATTCAGACAATGCTACAGTTTTTCTGGGCTTCTCATTGCCTAAACATGGAATAATGAAGAAGAGGAAACTAATTCTCTTGGTTACTCTTTCGTGATTTAGTAACCGAGAGAATTAGTTTTCTCTTCTTATTATTTTTAGGCCATGAAAAGTCCACAAAAACCTTTACTCATTAACTTTTTTGCTACTCTATTTCTTCATATATATGAGAATTCATCAATGCAATCGTAGAAGTAAAAATCCAAAAATTAACCATTACTCAATTTTTTAATAACTAGAGCAAACTCACCCGTAATTCATTCCTGCCCTGTCTTACCTTTGTAGCACTATCAAAATGTTTGGGATCAAAAAGTGATGTTATGTCTGATATTTCCAAGTTAAGAGATATAGCCATTTGAAGCACTTTACCCAAAGTGCCCCAAACTGCTACGGATCATTTTATGACGGTGGCTGCTGATTTTATATTCAACACAGAACATGTTTCCAAAAATGATAATGAGTTCATCATATCCAATTGAATTTGTAACAGAATCTTTCCGAAATTTTGAAAAAATCGAATGTTCAATTATGACATTAGCTTTTTCTAAGAACTTTGGTTGAAGGCGACTACTCAAAACTTTCAAATTTTCTTTTTTTTACCGATTTTGGTCACATTTTAGGCGTATATGGTTACGAAGATTGTTACTGGAATAATATCCTTTACAGTAAGTGTAAAATTCCGTTGATTGTTGTACTGAGCAATGCGTTATTGAGAGTTGCAGATTTATTTCGTTTCATTACAAAACTAATATTCGTACAGCAAGAATAACATTACGGTGCGAGCTACACGATGTTTCTTTGCCCACTGCCTGGCTCTCGACTCCCGTCTTCCGTGGTCGCTACCTGGGTCCCTTCACCCCACTCCTCGGATGGTTACTTGCAGGGTTCATAGTGGGGAATTCGAAGCAGGTGGAATGTTTCTAGTTTGCGACTATCGCGCTCACAGACAAATTAAAATGAAAAATAACGCAACATACTGCCGCCCTTGAAAGCACCAAGTCTTTCAACTCATATACACTAGCTAAGTTAATTGGCAGTAAACAACGCACATTTGGTAACTCCTGTTACTGTTTTCACACTGACGACTCGGGATCACCCCATCTGACACTGGGTGAAGTTGAACTACTCTTCCCAGCCGCCAACGTTGAGGAGGAATACAATCGTTGACCAGGTCAACCATGAATCCCAGTCTGAGATTGTCGTCGGAATTCACCTTCAATTTTGTTCTATGCTGGACATGAATCAGATACTCGCGCGACCAGCGTTTTCAAAAATGTTGAGCAATCTGTTGTAGGTTCTCATATTGGGTCAAGCGATTCGAGGGCACTTTAGTTATGTCTGCTTGGGGAATTGAGGTGAGACTATCTGTCGCCAATGTGGAAGTGTCCAGGTGTTAAGGCACTGAGGTCATTAGGATCATTGGACAACGGAGTAATGGGACGGGAATCCATGATGGCTTCGACTTAGGTGAATATTGTTGTCAATTCTTCAAACGTTGAATTGACTCCACCTACAATTCGCGTTGTGTTATATTTTGCGATTTTGACTGCAGCTTCCCAGAGCCCCCATGATGAGGGCTTCAGGGAGGAATGAAATTCCAATCGATATTATTCCCTATCAAGAAGTGAGAGGTCTCTCGTTCGGAAATGAACCTCGACTGTATCTTTAACAAATTCCCTTATTAAAGCAGAGAGAATAAACTTCCAATGGGCAATCCAGAATATAGGTATATCAATTACATTTTCTATTGGGATTGAGGCAATGCTATAGTTGAGCAAAGGTTTTTCTGGGCTTCTTCTCATTGCCTAAAAATGAAATAAAGAAGAAGAGGAAACTAATTCTCTTGGTTACTCTTTCGTGATTTAGTAATCGAGAGAATTAGTTTTCTCTTCTTATTATTTTTAGGCCACGAAAAGTCCATAAAAACCTTTACTCATGAACTTTTCTGATAATCTATTTCTCCATTCCATATGAAAATTCATCAATGAAATCGTAGGAGTGTAAATCCAAAAATTAACCATTACTCAATTTTTTAATAACTAGAGCAAACTCACCTGTAATCCATTCCTACCATTTCTTACCTTTGTAGCACTAGCAAAATGTTTGGGATCAAGAAGTGATGTCATGTCTGATATTTCCAAGTTAAGAGATTTAGCCATTTGAAGCACTTTACCCAAAGTGCCCCAAACTGCTACGGATCATTTTATGACGGTGGCTGCTGATTTTATATTCAACACAGAACATGTTTCCAAAAATGATAATGAGTTCATCATATCCAATTGAATTTGTAACAGAATCTTCCCAAAATTTTGGAAAAATCGAATGTTCAATTATGTCATTAGCTTTTTCTAAGAACTTTGGTCGAAGGCGACTACTCAAAACTTTCAAATTCCCTTTTTTCTATCGATTTGGGTCACATTTTAGGCGTATATGGTTACGAAGATTGTTACTGGAATAATATCACTTACAGTAAGTGTAAAATTCCGTTGATTGTTGTACTGAGCAATGTGTTATTGAGAGTTGCGGATTTATTCATTATGTTTCATGATTGGAGTGAACATGTTACTGTGGAAATGTCGCGTAACAAACTTGTTGATTTTTCATTCTCGTCGCGGAATACACCTTTTAGTAAGTACTACTGGAATTTTGCCATCTGAATTTTTACTAAAAATGCGTCCAAGGTCTAGATTTGATTCATTGAAAACCCCCTCTAGTGAAAGAGTATTCACCTATGTCACAAATGAATTTGAAGTGTTCCAAAATGAATGATCAAGTTTACGTGAAGAATTTCAAAAACCACAAGTGGGAAATGGGTATTGTTACAGATGTGAAAAGTATGTCCACATAAATAAATGATAAATAAATTAATAAATTCATTGATTCCTTTAAGATCACAAGGTGACATAGGAAACGTCAGTAAAAAAATTGAAAAATGCATGGTTGAACAATCCACTCGTAAAATACTTATTCATAGACACTTATATCACAGTTCATATATCAATAAACCATCGAAATCATTCACAATGACTAGGTACAAATTAATATGCATAGACAATACAAACAAATAAATATCACTTTCCTCTATTCAGATATTCATCGACACTGTAAAAACATCCGTCAATCAAGAATTGTTTCAGTTTTGCTTTGGAAGCGTTTGGCATCTTTTCATTTCGTACATCACTCGGAAGATTATTATAAAATTTCGCTCCTGCATAGGAGGGTCAATTTTCGGAAGATGCGGTGGAATGCTTTGGTAATCTGATGGTTTCCCGTTGTCTGGTAGGATAAGTATGAAAATCACAGTTATGTAGATATGTATGAAACCTCTTCATGAATAATATAATGCACTTGTAGAGATATATACAGGGAAGACACATGATTTTATTATCAATGAAATATTGTTTACATGATTCTCTATAACCAAGATTGAACATCAAACGAATAACTCTTTTTTGGGAAACAAAAATTCTTTCAATATCAGAAGAGCAGCCCCAGATAGTACACGTTTATCAGTTGAGATTTATTAAGGACAGATTTGATAAGGACAGATTTGATTGTCGCATGGCATAGTACCCAGTGTTAAGTTTTTTGCTCACGTGGTTGATGCTAGATTGAAATGACATATCACTATCAATAGACATACCAAGATATTTAGTATTATCTGACGCTTCGACGAGTTCATTGTTCACTTCAACTTGAAGGTGGTTAATCTTTCTTTGATTTCTATAATGAAATTGCATCAGAACAGTTTTGTGTGGATTGACAATCAAGGAGTTTCTACTACACCAACTTATAAATTCTTGAGATAATTGATTGAGTCTGTCCTGGAGCATATTCAGTGAAGGATTAGAGGTAACAAGTTGTACACGCTGACTCTATTCGTAAGAATCCCAATCAATTTCTTACCAAACGTCGGGTATTGTCCTCTTGGAGTAATGTTTTGGAAAATTTCAAGCCACCTCTAAATGCGAACATAAAAAATACACAAAATTCAGATTCGTCACGGGCAGAGTTTTCATCAATCTCCCGTTTAGAGCCGGAATCCAATAGTAGCGTGGCAGTGAATACCAGTTCTAGTTCAAAATTGTATACAGATTCCGATGACCAATTATCGAACACTGGACAATCATCACAATCACCTGTATATGTTACTAGGTTGACATGTTTTGAGACCGAGGAGATTAGACTTGTAATCGGAGGGAAAACGTAGTGTATGAAATATTATCAACACTATGTCTGTTGTAACATTTGAATGTTGTTGTTAATAAAACTGTCATTGTAATGTATGAATAACTTTGTCAATAAAAATGTTTTTCTTCCGATATTTCGTTGAATACATAACAATGCCCAGATATTCCAAGAGTTGTATTCAGAACAGAGGGTTCATCAACAATATCCCTGACTGCTGGTATTTGTTATTAAATATTTTTGTGAATAGGAGTATGATGTCCCATGAGATCAGTAACATTCTCTAAACGCCTGTCACCTAAACTCAGTTCATTTGAAACAGTGGCTAGATGTTTCTCAAATGAATATTTATTTTCTTCTGGGACACTTGCAGGAGTTCTGAATTTCAATGATGTATCCAAGCCAGATTTCATAACCTTACTGATGAGAACTGGAACATTTATGTTCAACGAAATGGTTGAGGCTTTCGCGGCCAAGGTTTTTAGTGTGACTACTTTTCTTCTTCGGGTTTGAAGGCCGTCATTCTTTGGAAGAAATTCAAACCAAAGAAGTAGTTATTTCTGTTTAAATTTTTTTTTCTGATCCTGAATCTTCCGAAAACTCGAGCCAACCCCTTTTCTTTTTGCCCAAGAGACTTTTCCATATCTTCATCAATAATTTCAAAATTCCGGTAATCGAGCAACTGAGCCCTCTCAATTTCCCAGGGCCTTTTTCTGTTTGAAATCATAACTAACGTTAAAGTGAACTTTGCTAAATGCTCCCATATTCTCAAATCGGAATGCTTGTTCAATTTCTTCACAGAATCCTCAACTTCATTTCACAAAAAACTGTCTTTGTGTTCTATTTTCAATTGCGATTTTATCAATCAAAGGATTCCTGCTCTTCTCTAATAGAAATATAAAATTATCTACTTTTTTTTCCTCTCGGTATCTCCGGATTTAATAGCTTCAAATTTTGACCTTCCCCCAACTTGCAGCAGCAGTGGTCCCACTACTTGGGGCTCTGTACTCCCCCTTGCTGGAAAAAAAAATGTATGGACAAAACCTCACTGTATGTACTCTATCCCTAAAACATGTTCTCATTATGAACTTCCTTGAAAATTTTGTACTGTATTGAAAGTGAAGTCTCTCATTTTTTCACTGACAGCATGACTTTTTAATTTCAGGTATGAAATAAATCAAAAACCAATAACTTTTCACATATATGCAAATATTATGAGGATGTTAAGCTGCCAGTGAGAAAAGGTCAGACTATAGGTATAGGATAGTGGGTAAACGAATATGGCTAAGAACTAATAAATATTTCATCTTCATCAGTGAATTTGCAGCTGGAATTGAATTTTCTGAGAAATCAACAAAAATATTGTCTTGGCATACACAATTTTCTTCTTATTCAATTGGTTGTGCAAACCATTTGAAAGTTTTATGGAATTCATATTGAATAAATGAAAACTCTCCCCTTGTTACAAACTGGGTGGAATTCATTGAATGAATGAATTGACAACTAACAATGAAAAGAAACAATTGCAGTATACTGAAATGATATATCTGCCATTCTATACTTTTGACAAAGCGTATAATTTCAAATTTGAAATGTCTTCAAAATGAGAATCGACTGTATCTTCAACAAATTCCCTTATTAAAGCAGAGAGAATAAACTTCCGATGGGGAATCCAGAATATGGGTAAATCAATTACATTTTTTATCGGGATTCAGACAATGCTACAGTTTTTCTGGGCTTCTCATTGCCTAAACATGGAATAATGAAGAAGAGGAAACTAATTCTCTTGGTTACTCTTTCGTGATTTAGTAACCGAGAGAATTAGTTTTCTCTTCTTATTATTTTTAGGCCATGAAAAGTCCACAAAAACCTTTACTCATTAACTTTTTTGCTACTCTATTTCTTCATATATATGAGAATTCATCAATGCAATCGTAGAAGTAAAAATCCAAAAATTAACCATTACTCAATTTTTTAATAACTAGAGCAAACTCACCCGTAATTCATTCCTGCCCTGTCTTACCTTTGTAGCACTATCAAAATGTTTGGGATCAAAAAGTGATGTTATGTCTGATATTTCCAAGTTAAGAGATATAGCCATTTGAAGCACTTTACCCAAAGTGCCCCAAACTGCTACGGATCATTTTATGACGGTGGCTGCTGATTTTATATTCAACACAGAACATGTTTCCAAAAATGATAATGAGTTCATCATATCCAATTGAATTTGTAACAGAATCTTTCCGAAATTTTGAAAAAATCGAATGTTCAATTATGACATTAGCTTTTTCTAAGAACTTTGGTTGAAGGCGACTACTCAAAACTTTCAAATTTTCTTTTTTTTACCGATTTTGGTCACATTTTAGGCGTATATGGTTACGAAGATTGTTACTGGAATAATATCCTTTACAGTAAGTGTAAAATTCCGTTGATTGTTGTACTGAGCAATGCGTTATTGAGAGTTGCAGATTTATTTCGTTTCATTACAAAACTAATATTCGTACAGCAAGAATAACATTACGGTGCGAGCTACACGATGTTTCTTTGCCCACTGCCTGGCTCTCGACTCCCGTCTTCCGTGGTCGCTACCTGGGTCCCTTCACCCCACTCCTCGGATGGTTACTTGCAGGGTTCATAGTGGGGAATTCGAAGCAGGTGGAATGTTTCTAGTTTGCGACTATCGCGCTCACAGACAAATTAAAATGAAAAATAACGCATCATACTGCCGCCCTTGAAAGCACCAAGTCTTTCAACTCATATACACTAGCTAAGTTAATTGGCAGTAAACAACGCACATTTGGTAACTCCTGTTACTGTTTTCACACTGACGACTCGGGGTCACCCCATCTGACACTGGGTGAAGTTGAACTACTCTTCTCAGCCGCCAACGTTGAGGAGGAATACAATCGTTGACCAGGTCAACCATGAATCCCAGTCTGAGATTGTCGTCGGAATTCACCTTCAATTTTGCTCTATGCTGGACATGAATCAGATACTCGCGCGACCAGCGTTTTCAAAAATGTTGAGCAATCTGTTGTAGGTTCTCATATTGGGTCAAGCGATTCGAGGGCACTTTAGTTATGTCTGCTTGGGGAATTGAGGTGAGACTATCTGTCGCCAATGTGGAAGTGTCCAGGTGTTAAGGCACTCAGGTCATTAGGATCATTGGACAAAGGAGTAATGGGACGGGAATCCATGATGGCTTCGACTTAGGTGAATATTGTTGTCAATTCTTCAAACGTTGAATTTACTCCACCTACAATTCGCGTTGTGTTATATTTTGCGATTTTGACTGCAGCTTCCCAGAGCCCCCATGATGAGGGCTTCAGGAAGGAATGAAATTCCAATCGATATTATTCCCTATCAAGAAGTGAGAGGTATCTCGTTCGGAAATGAACCTCGACTGTATCTTTAACAAATTCCCTTATTAAAGCAGAGAGAATAAACTTCCAATGGGCAAACCAGAGTATAGGTATATCAATTACATTTTCTATTGGGATTGAGGCAATGCTATAGTTAAGCAAAGGTTTTTCTGGGCTTCTTCTCATTCCCAAAAAATGAAATAATGAAGAAGAGGAAACTAATTCTCTTGGTTACCCTTTCGTGATTTAGTAATCGAGAGAATTAGTTTTCTCTTCTTATTATTTTTAGGCCACGAGAAGTCCATAAAAACCTTTACTCATGAACTTTTTTGCTAATCTATTTCCCCATTCCATATGAAAATTCATCAATGAAATCGTAGGTGTGTAAATCCAAAAATTAACCATTACTCAATTTTTTAATAACTAGAGCAAAATCACCTGTAATCCATTCCTACCATTTCTTACCTTTGTAGCACTAGCAAAATGTTTGGGATCAAGAAGTGATGTCATGTCTGATATTTCCAATTTAAGAGATTTAGCCATTTGAAGCACTTTACCCAAAGTGCCCCAAACTGCTACGGATCATTTTATGACGGTGGCTGCTGATTTTATATTCAACACAGGACATGTTTCCAAAAATGATAATGAGTTCATCATATCCAATTGAATTTGTAACAGAATCTTCCCAAAATTTTGGAAAAATCGAATGTTCAATTATGTCATTAGCTTTTTCTAAGAACTTTGGTAGAAGGCGACTACTCAAAACTTTCAAATTCCCTTTTTTCTATCGATTTGGGTCACATTTTAGGCGTATATGGTTACGAAGATTGTTATTGAAATAATATCAATTACAGTAAGTGTAAAATTCCGTTGATTGTTGTACTGAGCAATGCGTTATTGAGAGTTGCGGATTTATTCATTATGTTTCATGATTGGAGTGAACATGTTACTGTGGAAATGTCGCGTAACAAACTTGTTGATTTTTCATTCTCGTCGCGGAATACACCTTTTAGTAAGTACTACTGGAATTTTGCCATCTGAATTTTCACTAAAAATGCGTCCAAGGTCTAGATTTGATTCATTGAAAACCCCCTCTAGTGAAAGAGTATTCACCTATGTCACAAATGAATTTGAAGTGTTCCAAAATGAATGATCACGTTTACGTGAAGAATTTCGAAAACCACAAGTTTGAAATGGGTATTGTTACAGGAGTGAAAAGTATGTCCACATAAATAAATAATAAATAAATTAATAAATTTATTGATTCCTTTAAGATCACAAGGTGACATAGGAAACGTCAGTAAAAAAATTGAAAAATGCATGGTTGAACATTCCACTCGTAAAATACTTATTCATAGACACTTATATCACAGTTCATATATCAATAAACCATCTAAATCATTCACAATGACTAGTTACAAATTAATATGCATAGACAATACAAACAAATAAATATCACTTTCCTCTATTCAGATATTCATCGACACTGTAAAAACATCCGTCAATCAAGAATTGTTTCAGTTTTGCTTTGAAAGCGTTTGGCATCCTTTCATTTCGTACATCACTCGGAAGATTATTATAAAATTTCGCTCCTGCATAGGAGGGGCAATTTTCGAAAGATGCGGTGGAATGCTTTGGTAGTCTGATGGCTTCTTGTTGTCTGGTAGGATAAGTATGAAAATCACAGTTATGTAGATATATTATGAAACCTCTTCATGAATAATATAATGCACCTGTAAAGATATATACAGGGAAGACACATGATTTTATTATCAATGAAATATTGTTTACATGATTCTCTATAACCAAGATTGAACATCAAACGAATAACTCTTTTTTGAGAAACAAATATTCTTTCAATATCAGAAGAGCAGCCCCAGATAGTACACGTTTATCAGTTGAGATTTATTAAGGACAGATTTGATAAGGACAGATTTGATTGTCGCATGGCATAGTACCCAGTGTTAATTTTTTTGCTCACGTGGTTGATGCTAGATTGAAATGACATATCACTATCAATAGACATACCAAGATATTTAGTATTATCTGACGCTTCGATGAGTTCATTGTTCACTTCAACTTGGAGGTGGTTAATCTTTCTTTGATTTCTATAATGAAATTGCATCAGAACAGTTTTGTGTGGATTGACAATCAAGGAGTTTCTACTACACCAACTTATAAATTCTTGAGATAATTGATTGAGTCTGTCCTGGAGCATATTCAGTGAAGGATTAGAGGTAACAAGTTGTACACGCTGACTCTATTCGTAAGAATCCATATCAATTTCTTACCAAACGTCGGGTATTGTCCTCTTGGAGTAATGTTTTGGAAAATTTCAAGCCACCTCTAAATGCGAACATAAAAAATACACAAAATTCAGATTCGTCACGGGCAGAGTTTTCATCAATCTCCCGTTTAGAGCCGGAATCCAATAGTAGTGTGGCAGTGAATACCAGTTCTAGTTCAAAATTGTATACAGATTCCGATGACCAATTATCGAACACTGGACAATCATCACAATCACCTGTATATGTTACTAGGTTGACATGTTTTGAGACCGAGGAGATTAGACTCGTAATCGGAGGGAAAACGTAGTGTATGAAATATTATCAACACTATGTCTGTTGTAACATTTGAATGTTGTTGTTAATAAAACTGTCATTGTAATGTATGAATAACTTTGTCAATAAAAATGTTTTTCTTCCGATATTTCGTTGAATACATAACAATGCCCAGATTTGCCAAGAGTTCTATTAAGAACAGAGGGTTCATCAACAATATCCCTGACTGCTGGTATCTGTTAATAAATATTTTTGTGAATAGGAGTATGATGTCCCATGAGATCAGTAACATTCTCTAAACGCCTGTCACCTAAACTCAGTTCATTTGAAACAGTGGCCAGATGTTTCTCAAATGAATATTTATTTTCTTCTGAGACACTTGCAGGAGTTCTGAATTTCAATGATGTATCCAAGCCAGATTTCATAACCTTACTGATGAGAACTGGAACATTTATGTTCAACGAAATGGTTGAGGCTTTCGCGGCCAAGGTTTTCAGTATGACTACTTTTCTTCTTCGGGTTTGAAGGCCGTCATTCTTTGGAAGAAATTCAAACCAAAGAAGTAGTTATTTCTGTTTAATTTTTTTCTGATCCTGAATCTTCCGAAAACTCGAGCCAACCCCTTTTCTTTTTGCCCAAGAGACTTTTCCATATCATCATCAATAATTTCAAAATTCCGGTAATCGAGCAACTGAGCCCTCTCAATTTCCCAGGGCCTTTTTCTGTTTGAAATCATAACTAACGTCAAAGTGAACTTTGCTAAATGCTCCCATATTCTCAAATCGAAATGCTTGTTCAATTTCTTCACAGAATCCTCAACTTTATTTCACAAAAAACTGTCTTTGTGTTCTATTTTCAGTTGCGATTTTATCAATCAAAGGATTCCTGCTCTTCTGTAATAGAATTATAAAATTATCTACTTTTTTTCCCTCTCGGTATCTCCGGAATTAATAGCTTCAAATTTTGACATTTCCCCAACTTGCAGCAGCAGTGTACACGAAGTGGTCCCACTACTTGGGGCTCTGTACTCCCCCTTGCTGGAAAGAAAAAAATGTATGGACGAAACCTCACTGTATGTACTCTATCCCTAAAACATGTTCTCATTATGAACTTCCTTGAAAATTTTGTACTGTATTGAAAGTGAAGTCTCTCATTTTTTCACTGATAGCATGACTTTTTAATTTCAGGTATGAAATAAATCAAAAACCAATAACTTTTCACATATATGCAAATATTATGAGGATGTTAAGCTGCCAGTGAGAAAAGGTCAGACTATAGGTATAGGATAGTGGGTAAACGAATATGGCTAAGAACTGATAAATATTTCATCTTCATCAGTGAATTTGCAGCTGGAATTGAATTTTCTGAGAAATCAACAAAAATATTGTCTTGGCATACACAATTTTCTTCTTATTCAATTGGTTGTGCAAACCATTTGAAATTTTTATGGAATTCATATTGAATAAATGAAAACTCTCCCCTTGTTACAAACTGGGTGGAATTCATTGAATGAATGAATTGACAACTAACAATAAAAATGAACAATTGCAGTATACTGAAATGATATATCTGCCATTCCATACTTTTGACAAAGCGTATAATTTCAAACGTTCTCAAAATGAGTCGACTGTATCTTTAAGAAATTCCCTTATTAAAGCAGAGAGAATAAACTTCCAATGGGGAATCCAGAATATGGGTAAATCAATTACATTTTTTGTTGGGATTGAGACAATGCTATAGTTGAGCATGGGTTTTTCTGCGCTTCTCATTGCCCAAAAATGAAATAATGAAGAAGGGGAAACTAATTCTCTTGGTTACTCTTTCGTGATTTACTAACCGAGAGAATTAGTTTTCCCTTCTTATTATTTTTAGGCCATGAAAAGGCCACAAAAACCTCTACTCATCAACTTTTTTGCTACTCTATTTCTCCATTCCATATGAAAATTCATCAATGGAATCGTAGAAGTAAAAATCCAAAAATTAACCATTACTCGATTTTTTAATAACTAGGGCAAACTCACCTGTAATTCATTCCTGTCATGTCTTACCTTTGTAGCACTATCAAAATGTTTGGGATCAAGAAGTGATGTCATGTCTGATATTTCCAAGTTAAGAGATTTAGCCATTTGAAGCACTTTACCCAAAGTGCCCCAAACTGCTACGGATCATTTTATGACGGTGGCTGCTGATTTTATATTCAACACACAACATGTTTCCAAAAATGATAATGAGTTCATCATATCCAATTGAATTTGTAGCAGAATCTTCCCAAAATTTTGGAAAAATCGAATGTTCAATTATGTCATTAGCTTTTTCTAAGAACTTTGGTCGAAGGCGACTACTCAAAACTTTCAAATTCCCTTTTTTCTATCGATTTGGGTCACATTTTAGGCGTATATGGTTACGAAGATTGTTACTGGAATAATATCAATTACAGTAAGTGTAAAATTCCGTTGATTGTTGTACTGAGCAATGCGTTATTGAGAGTTGCGGATTCATTTCGTTTTGTTACAAAACTAATATTCGTACAGCAAGAATAACATTACGGTGCGAGCTACACGATGTTTCTTTGCCCACTGCCTTGCTCTCGACTCTTGTCTTCCGTGGTCGCTACCTGGGTCCCTTCACCCCACTCCTCGGATGGTTACTTGCAGGGTTCATAGCGGGGAATTCGAAGCAGGTAGAATGTTTCTAGTTTACGACTATCGCGCTCACAGACAAATTAAAATGAAAAATAACGCATCATACTGCCGCCCTTGAAAGCACCAAGTCTTTTAACTCATATACACCAGCTAAGTTAATTGGCAGTAAACAACGCACATTTGGTAACTCCTGTTACTGTTTTCACACTGACGACTCGGGGTCACCCCATCTGACCCTGGGTGAAGTTGAACTACTCTTCCCAGCCGCCAACGTTGAGGAGGAATACAATCGTTGACCAGGTTAACCATGAATCCCAGTTTGAGATAGTCGTCGGAATTCACCTTCAATTTTTTTCTATGCTGGACATGAATCAGATACTCGCGCGACCAGCGTTTTCAAAAATGTTGAGCAATCTGTTGTAGGTTCTCATATTGGGTCAAGCGATTCGAAGGCACTTTAGTTATGTCTGCTTGGGGAATTGAGGTGAGGCTGTCTGTCGCCAATGTGGAAGTGTCCAGGTGTTAAGGCACTGAGGTCATTAGGATCATTGGACAACGGAGTAATGGGACGGGAATCCATGATGGCTTCGACTTAGATGAATATTGTTGTCAATTCTTCAAACGTTGAATTGACTCCACCTACAATTCGCGTTGTGTTATATCATGCGATTTTGACCGCATCTTCCCAGAGCCCCCATGATGAGGGCTTCAGGGAGGAATGAAATTCCAATCGATATTATTCCATATCAAGAAGTGAGAGGTATCTCGTTCGGAAATGAACCTCGACTGTATCTTTAACAAATTCTCTTATTGAAGCAGAGAGAATAAACTTCCAATGGGCAATCCAGAATATAGGTATATCAATTACATTTTCTATTGGGATTGAGACAATGTTATAGTTGAGCGAAGGTTTTTCTGGGCTTCTTCTCATTGCCTAAAAATAAAATAATGAAGAAGAGGAAACTAATTCTCTTGGTTACTCTTTCGTGATTTAGTAATCGAGAGAAATAGTTTTCTCTTCTTATTATTTTTAGGCCACGAAAAGTCCATAAAAACCTTTACTCATGAACTTTTTTGCTAATCTATTTCCTCATTCCATATGGAAATTCATCAATGAAATCGTAGGAGTGTAAATCCAAAAATTAACCATTACTCAATTTTTTAATAACTAGAGCAAACTCACCTGTAATTCATTCCTGCCATTTCTTACCTTTGTAGCACTAGCAAAATGTTTGGGATCAAGAAGTGATGTCATGTCTGATATTTCCAAGTTAAGAGATTTAGCCATTTGAAGCACTTTACCCAAAGTGCCCCAAACTGCTACGGATCATTTTATGACGGTGGCTGCTGATTTTATATTCAACACACATGATGTTTCCAAAAATGATAATGAGTTCATCAAATCCAATTGAATTTGTAACAGAATCTTCCCAAAATTTCGGAAAAATCGGATGTTCAATTATGTCATTAGCTTTTTCTAAGAACTTTGGTCGAAGGCGACTACTCAAAACTTTCAAATTCTTTTTTTTTCTATCGATTTGGGTCACATTTTAGGCGTATATGGTTACGAAGATTGTTACTGGAATAATATCGATTACAGTAACTGTAAAATTCCGTTGATTGTTGTACTGAGCAATGCGTTATTGAGAGTTGCGGATTTATTCATTATGTTTCATGATTGGAGTGAACATGTTACTATGGAAATGTCGCGTAACAAACTTGTTGATTTTTCATTCTCGTCGCGGAATACACCTTTTAGTAAGTACTACTGGAATTTTGCCATCTGAATTTTTACTAAAAATGCGTCCAAGGTCTAGATTTGATTCATTGAAAACCCCCTCTAGTGAAAGAGTATTCATCTATGTCACAAATAAATTTGAAGTGTTTCAAAATGAATGATCACGTTTACGTGAAGAATTTCAAAAACCACAAGTGGGAAATGGGTATTGTTACAGGAGTGAAAAGTATGTCCACATAAATAAATAATAAATAAATTAATAAATTTGTTGGTATCACTACTTTTATTCGGGTTTGAAGGCCGTCGTCTTTTGGAATTTCTTCCAGGAAAAAATTCCAAAAGACGACGGCCTTCAAACCCGAATAAAAGTAGTGATACTGAAAACCTCGGCCGCGAAAGCCTCAACTATTTTGTCAATAAATTTATTGATTCCTTTAAGATCACAAGGTGACATAGGAAACGTCAGTAAAAAAATTGAAAAATGCATGGTTGAACAATCCACTCGTAAAATACCTATTCATAGACACTTATATCACAGTTCATATATCAATAAACCATCGAAATCATTCACAATGACTAGGTACAAATTAATATGCATAGACAATACAAACAAATAAATATCACTTTCCTCTATTCAGATATTCATCGCCACTGTAAAAACATCCGTCAATCAAGAATTGTTTCAGTTTTGCTTTGGAAGCGTTTGGCATCTTTTCATTTCGTACATTACTCGGAAGATTATTATAAAATTTCGCTCCTGCATAGGAGGGGCAATTTTCGAAAGATGCGGTGGAATGCTTAGGTAATCTGATGGTTTCCCGTTGTCTGGTAGAATAAGTATGAAAATCACAGTCATGTAGATATGTATGAATCCTCTTCATGAATAATATAATGCACTTGTAAAGATATATACAGGGAAGACACATGATTTTATCATCAATGAAATATTGTTTACATGATTCTCTATAACCAAGATTGAACATCAAACGAATAACTCTGTTTTGGGAAACAAAAATTCTTTCAATATCAGAAGAGCAGCCCCAGATTGCTATATTATTTGAGATGTGAGAATATATAATGGCATAGTACACGTTTATCAGTTGAGATTTATTAAGGACAGATTTAATTGTCGCATGGCATAGTACCCAGTGTTAATTTTTTTGCTCACGTGGTTGATGCTAGATTGAAATGACATATCACTATCAATAGACATACCAAGAAATTTAGTATTATCTGACGCTTCGATGAGTTCATTGTTCACTTCAACTTGGAGGTGGTTAATTTTTCTCTGATTTCTATAATGAAATTGCATTAGAACAGTTTTGTGTGGATTGACAATCAAGGAGTTTCTACTACACCAACTTATAAATTCTTGAGATAATTGATTGAGTCTGTCCTGGAGCATATTCGGTGAAGGATTAGAGGTAACAAGTTGTACACGCTGACTCTATTCGTAAGAATCCCAATCAATTTCTTACCAAACCTCGGGTATTGTCCTCTTGGAGTAATGCTTTTGAAAATTTCAAGCCACCTCTAAATACGAACATAAAAAATACACAAAATTCAGATTCGTCACGGCAGAGTCTTCATCAACCTCCCGTTCAGAGCCGGAATCCAATAGTAGCGTGGCAGTGAATACCAGTTCTAGTTCAAAATTGTATACAGATTCCGATGACCAATCATCGAACACTGGACAATCATCACAATCACCTGTATATGTTACTAGGTAGACATGTTTTGAGACCGAGGAGATTAGACTTGTAATCGGAGGAAAAACGTAGTGTATGAAATATTATCAACACTATGTCTGTTGTAACATTTGAATGTTGTTGTTGATAAAAATGTCATTGTAATGTATGAATAACTTTGTCAATAAAAATGTTTTTCTTCCGATATTTCGTTGAATACATAACAATGCCCAGATATGCCAAGAGTTGTATTCAGAACAGAGGGTTCATCAACAATATCCCTGACTGCTGGTATTTGTTAATAAATATTTTTGTGAATAGGAGTATGATGTCCCATGAGATCAGTAACATTCTCTGAACGCCTGCCACCTAAACTCAGTTCATTTGAAACAGTGGCCAGATGTTTCTCAAATGAATATTTATTTTCTTCTGGGACACTTGCAGGAGTTCTGAATTTCAATGATGTATCCAAGCCAGATTTCATAACCTTACTGATGAGAACTGGAACATTTATGCTCAACGAAATGGTTGGGGCTTTCGCGGCCAAGGTTTTTAGTATGACTACTTTTCTTCGGGTTTGAAGGCCGTCATTCTTTGGAAGAAATTCAAACCCGAAGAGAAGAAGTTATTTCTGTTTAATTTTTTTCTGATCCTGAATCTTCCGAAAACTCGAGCCAACCCCTTTTCTTTTTGCCCAAGAGACTTTTCCATATCTTCATTAATAATTTCAAAATTCCGGTAATCGAGCAACTGAGCCCTCTCAATTTCCCAGGGCCCTTTTCTGTTTAAAATCATAACTAACGTTAAAGTGAACTTCGCTAAATGCTCTCATAGTCTCAAATCGAAATGCTTGTTCAATTTCTTCACAGAATCCTCAACTTTATTACACAAAAAACTGTCTTTGTGTTTTATTTTCAATTGCGATTTTATTAATCAAAGGATTCCTGCTCTTCTGTAATAGAAAGATAAAATTATCTACTTTTTTTCCTTCTCGGTATCTCCGGATTTAATATCTTCAAATTTTGACATTTCCCCAACTTGCAGCAGCAGTGTACACGAAGTGGTCGCACTACTTGGGGCTCTGTACTCCCCCTTGCTGAAAAGAAAAAAATGTATGGACAAAACCTCACTGTATGTACTCTATCACTAAAACATGTTCTCATTATGAACTTCCTTGAAAATTTTGTCCTGTATTGAAAGTGAAGTCTCTCATTTTTTCACTGACAGCATGACTTTTTAATTTCAGGTATGAAATAAATAAAAAACCAATAACTTTTCACATATATGCAAATATAATGAGGATGTTAAGCTGCCAGTGAGAAAAGGTCAGACTATAGGTATAGGATAGTGGGTAAACGAATATGGCTAAGAACTAATAAATATTTCATCTTCATCAGTGAATTTGCAGCTGGAATTGAATTTTCTGAGAAATCAACAAAAATATTGTCTTGGCATACACAATTTTTTTCTTATTCAATTGGTTGTACATACCATTTGAAATTTTTATGGAATTCAGATTGAATAAATGAAAACTCTCCCCTTCTTACAAACTGGGTGGAATTCATTGAACGAATGAATTGACAACTAACAATGAAAAGAAACAATTGCAGTATACTGAAATGATATATCTGCCATTCTAAACTTTTGACAAAGCGTATAATTTCAAATGTTCTCAAAATGAGTCGACTGTATCTTTAACAAATTCCCTTATTGAAGCAGAGAGAATAAACTTCCAATGGAGAATCCAGAATATGGGTGAATCAATTACATTTTTTATTGGGATTGAGACAATGCTATAGTTGAGCGGGGGTTTTTCTAGTTTTCTAGTTTTCTCTTCTTATTATTTTTAGGCCATGAAAAGTCCACAAAAACATTTACTCATTAACTTTTTTGCTACTCTATTTCTCAATTCCATATGCAAATTCATCAATGAAATCGTAGAAGTAAAAATCCAAAAATTAACCATTACTCAATTTTTTAATAACTAGAGCAAACTCACCTGTAATTCATTCCTGCCATGTCTTACCTTTGTAGCACTATCAAAATGTTTGGGATCAAGAAGTGATGTCATGTCTGATATTTCCAAGTTAAGAGATTTAGCCATTTAAAGCACTTTACCCAAAGTGCCCCAAAGTGCCCCAAACTGCTACGGATCATTTTATGACGGTGGCTGCTGATTTTTTATTCAACACATAACATGTTTCCAAAAATGATAATGAGTTCATCATATCCATTTGAATTTGTAACAGAATCTTCCCAAAATTTTGGAAAAATCGAATGTTCAATTATGTCATTAGCTTTTTCTAAGAACTTTGGTCGAAGGCGACTACTCAAAACTTTCAAATTCCCTTTTTTCTATCGATTTGGGTCACATTTTAGGCGTAAATGGTTACGAAGATTGTTACTGGAATATTATCAATTACAGTAAGTGTAAAATTCCGTTGATTGTTGTACTGAGCAATGCGTTATTGAGAGTTGCGGATTTATTTCGTTTTATTACAAAACTAATATTCGTACAGCAAGAATAACATTACGGTGCGAGCTACACGATGTTTCTTTGCCCACTGCCTGGCTCTCGACTCCCGTCTTCCGTGGTCGCTACCTGGGTCCCTTCACCCCACTCCTCGGATGGTTACTTGCAGGGTTCATAGCGGGGAATTCGAAGCAGGTAGAATGTTTCTAGTTTACGACTATCGCGCTCACAGACAAATTAAAATGAAAAATAACGCAACATACTGCCGCCCTTGAAAGCACCAAGTCTTTCAACTCATATACACTAGCTAAGTTAATTGGCAGTAAACAACGCACATTTGGTAACTCCTGTTACTGTTTTCACACTGACGACTCGGGGTCACCCCATCTGACCCTGGGTGAAGTTGAACTACTCTTCCCAGCCGCCAACGTTGAGGAGGAATACAATCGTTGACCAGGTTAACCATGAATCCCAGTCTGAGATTGTCGTCGGAATTCACCTTCAATTTTGTTCTATGCTGGACATGAATCAGATACTCGCGCGAACAGCGTTTTCAAAAATGTTTAGCAATCTGTTGTAGGTTCTTATATTGGGTCAAGCGATTTGAGGGCACATTAGTTATGTCTGCTTGGGGAATTGAGGTGAGACTATCTGTCGCCGATGTGGAAGTGTCCAGGTGTTGAGGCACTGAGGTCATTAGGATCATTGGACAACGGAGTAATGGGACGGGAATCCATGATGGCTTCGACTTAGATGAATATTGTTGTCAATTCTTCAAACGTTGAATTGACCCCACCTACAATTCGCGTTGTGTTATATTTTGCGATTTTGACCGCAGCTTCCCAGAGCCCCCATGATGAGGGCTTCAGGGAGGAATGAAATTCCAATCGATATTATTCCCTATCAAGAAGTGAGAGGTATCTCGTTCGGAAAAGAACCTCGACAAAGTATCATAGACCTTTTTTATTTCGTTATAAGTCCCTACAAAGTTAGTACCGTTATCCAAATAGATAATCTTGCATAATCCTCTGCGTGTAACAAATCTCTTCAGAGCATTTAGAAAGGCCGCACTGCTAAGGTCACTAACCGTCCCCAAATGGACCGCCTTCGTTGTGAAACAACTAAAGAGGCATAAATATGCCTTGATTATTTCACGATTTCTCAATTTTCCGTCTTCAATTTTGAAAGGTCCGGCAAAATATATTTCCGTGATGGAAAAAGGACGATTTTGCCTTACTCTGTCAATTGGAAGATTACCCATTATACGATTCATATAAGTAGAATTCGCCTTAAAACAAACTGAACATTTTCTCAAACCGCTACATTTAGTCATTCTTCCATTCAGTGACCAATAGCGCTGACGCAAAGAATCTAAAATGTCTTGGGGTCCGGCATGTAACTTTTGGTAATGCTCATTCAAGATAATTTGTCTCGTCAACACGAGGTTTCGTGCCAAAACTATCGGACTTTTTTTATCGTGAGAAATGTCAGCATTTACAATTCGACCTCCGACTCGTATCAATCGGTCTGAATCAATGAAGGGGTTCAGTGATATCAGTTTGGAATTTTCAGAAAGTACCGTCTTTCTTTCAAAGGAGGACAATTTTTTGAAAAGCGCAAAATGAGGGCAACCACACGAATATTTTTTGAACAAATTAACATCATCATTGACACAAGAATGATAACATGAACATACGTCTCTTTAGTGTATTTTCATTTAGTGTATTATTTGCATTGACTCTTGGCCAATGGCAATTGTCTAATGACAGTCATTCGCGACCATGCCACCATAGTGAACAATTAGCGAGTTTACTCGGTTCGATACCACGTGATACAATATCAGCAGGATTTTCTTCTGATTTCACGTATGCACATTATTGATAACAGTATGATTTTGGATTTTGGAGACTCTGTCTTCCACAAATATTTTTCACGTATTAGAAGGGCTTGCTAACCAGGGTAGAACTATCGTGCTATCTATCCAAAAGTGACTTGACGCTGAAGGTGAATTCATTGCTTCATTCACCTTCAAATAAAGTTGCACCAATAAGAGCACCACGAAACTGAAAGCGAGGCAAGGTTAAAGTCTTCAGAGGCGCTTCGCTGCGAGCAGTCAAGTAGTAAATCCGCCATCATCTGATACACTTCTAAGATAAATGCAAGCGCCACACGCAGAATGTGACTAGTCACAAGAACCGTGCAAATCGATATATTTTTTTGCATTCATTCAATTTTGATGCGTCTATAATACTTGTGGGAAGGGTCTCATCCCATCCAACATTTGATTCCCATAATATTTGAATCATTAGCTTTGCGCGAATCATAATCGGTGCTCCAATGGGTCGAATATTTTACAGATAGGTAGAAGATAAGATTTAGCGTTTTGTGACTACACTCGATAACAAAATGGTTGAGGCTTTCGCGGCCGAGGTTATTAGTATAACTACTGCTCTTCGGGCTTGAAGGCCGTCGTACTTTGGAATTTCTTCCTGACGTTTCGCTAGCGCGAGCGGCCAGCTTCTTCAGAGGCTTATTCATCTCCGATGACGGCCTTCAAGCCCGAAGAGCAGTAGTTATACTACACTCGATAAATCTTCCAAGTAAGTGTGAAGGAAAATGTATCTGTACTCGCTTGCTACCACAATCCTTAGATTTTCTTTGATTCGTCAACTGTAATGCAATAAGTATCATCGTTATAAAAATTGGATTTTTCCAGTATTCGAATATCGTTGGCCACCCACTTACGAAGATGAAATCCGTATTCACCCAGTGAATGAGACAGATTTTTTTTCAACATTTGAGCGCCGTCAATAGTAGATGAGCCAGTGAGTAGATCGTCCACATAAAAATCGCGTAATATTAGATCACTAACCGCAGGCAGTTTATCTCGCAACTCGTTTCCGCTGACGTACCATATGTCATCGTATTCAACTGATAATGAGAAATCAGTTCGCTAATGCTGGGACGCCGAACAATTCTTTGAAAATTTCTTTGGTTTTCATCAATATTGATCATCCGATACGTTTTCTCAATATCGGCGATAATCACAAAACGGATGATAATCGAAAAGAGGTCGTCTTGTATGGTCGCCCCTACCATTATTTATCATTTAAGGGTATTCCTGAACTCGTTTTGGAAGAGCCATCAAATACTACCCTTAGCTTAGTAGTGCTACTTGTTCCATTTTTAACGCCATGATGGGGCAGATAAAATATATTTTGACTATCTTGGAGTTTAAAATTATGCTCGCTAATCTTTGACATGTGGCCCATATTTTCGTATTCCGTCATAAACGCTTCATACAATTGATAGAATGTGGAATTTTTTGCGAATTTTCGTTCAATTGACTGCAGTCTATTGATAGTCCATGAAACGCCCTAAATCACCTACGTTCTCCCAAATAGGCAACGTTACAATGAAGCGACCCGTTTTACCGCGCCTAGCCGTATTAATGAAATGTTTTTCGCAATTTTCCTCTTCCGGTGAGAGATTATTACCCTTTGGACATCCTTCAATTTTCCAAAATTTCTCAATTTCATTTTTTATATAAGATATAATAATAATAATAATGAGTTTATTCAGCTATAAAGCTACTGAATACAATTATCTTATAACATGGAATGTAAATTTTGATTATGAACATTAAAAATGCAATGGAATATATTATTTTCACAAGTACACTCTGTATGAAATTCAATAAAATCAATTAATAAATGTAAAAATCATTATTTCAGTCTATGATATTTATTCTGGAGACGAAAAATCCAAATTTTTCAGAAGTCAATGTTCGTTTTGACAAAATTTGTACACATTTTTCAAAAATTTGTTAAACTTCCACAATTTTTCATTTCTATCGGCAATTCATTAAAAGTTTTCAAGCCTTTATAAAATAGTTGATTTTGTCCAAAATTTGTATTATACCTTTTCAATTTAATATCATTGGAATTCCTTGCATTATAATTTGTGTTGTAGCTAGTTGATACGACCTGTAATTTCTATACACAACTCAGCAATAATTATAAACTGGTAGAAACAGATATATGAATACATAAGAAAAATAAAACTGCGCATGCGTTACTGAATCTACTAACAACTTGGTCACAATCGTACAAACAGGTATTCAAGCGCAATTTGGTGCAAATCTACTGCAGAAATTATAACGCGGCAACACTGCAGGTCGCTACCATAAAAAACATAGGTAAATCACGTGCGTCGCGAGAGCTCAGGCGTAGCGCAGGGACGTTCCTTCAGCTATATGACGTTATAAAAGAATGTATATAATTTCCGCTCACAACAACCCTTGCGTGTAGTATATTTGTCGATATGTTCACAAATTACGAATGAATGTTAAAGGTGGGGCTACAGTTTTCAATATAGAAGATATAAAAAAATATGTACTCATATACACGAATTATGCTCACAATACCCTTTGCGCGTAGTATATTTATAGATATATTCTCAATTTACGAATGAATATTAAAGGTGGTACAACAGTGGTCAATATCGAATAGAAAAACCTGAATTCCTTGGCTTGATGCTGATCAGGAAATCCCCAACAATCTTCAGCAAAACCCAGTCCGTAGTCCAGCCTCAAGTGAATTTTTCAAAAAAAAAAATCCCTGGATCAACGATCGGTGGCGATATAAGTAGTTCAAGGTCCCACAGGAAGCCAGCAACTATGACCGTCAAAAGAACCCTATGGAGAAATATAGTTTCATTTTCCCAATACGCACTTGACAATTTTATCCCTACTTGAGATCACCCCACCCTGTATATAACCAATTAATCAAGAAAGCAGTTCATATTAATAATCATTAATCATCGATTCCCATCTGGTAAAAATTACTTGAACAAACCCTTCCTGGACTCATGAAAGAGCCAACTGAAAACCACACTTGATAGGTATAAGAACTAAGTCGAATTGAAACTCATAAGGGCTTTGTTTACGTTAGCTTCAGATCGGTGATCGGCTTCACCGAACCCCCTGTACAAAATGATGGACATTTAATTCCTAATTACATATTGATCAATAACCGCAAAAGATTTTTCAATCACACGAAATCAGAATGTACCACCTATGCACTAAGAGAAAATTCCATAAGGTTTGAAAAATAATATTTGCGGTAAGGTATAGTTCGAAAGACATGCTAATTATTTTTGAATTTTAACCCATTAGCTTAAGGAAATGACATCATTAACTACAAACCAACTTGAAGGAAAAAAAAAATAGTTCATTAGGTTTTTTTCTTTTGATTACTGGTATTATGTACTTTTCCCACAAAAAAATAACTAGATTTAATATTGCTCCTGAAATTCACGTGAATAACACCTAAATTATTTGATTATTTTTTATCCAATCGTGCCTCACCCTGTATGAGACATGCAAACATATATATAAAATAAATGCAACTTCACATTGCTGACGTAAATTTGAATTCAAAAGGGCCATCAAAATGAATAATCATTCCGATACGTTCTTGAACAAAACAAAGATAGTTTCAGATGAGTATCAAAGAATGATCTGGAGAATAAACACAATAAAATAGAGCTGATAAGATTAACAATGACCTTAACTGAATAGTCCTTTTTTTCTACCACACCGGAGGAATTGGTTCAATAAAAAAAAACAAGAAATATATATATTGTTTAAAATAAACGAAATTTTCAGGGGTTCTTTTGGTTTATAACAGATGAAATCTGCCTCTTCGATGGACTCAGCAACTATGAGTTCAAGGGCCCCCTTGTTTCGAATACTTGGCCAGTTTAGGACTTCTATTAGCGACCTATAAGGAAAATTGGTACCTTCAATTTGGGCTAATTACTTCCAGAGGCAGCGTTGGCTGGGAATGGCGTGAGGAAATTGATCAACGTACCTTACTAATGCCGGCTTCACCAATAATGCCGATGAGTTTGAACAGAAGTGAACTCCCAATGTTCCTCAAAAGAGAGATTCTGAGACACCAAATCACCCAGAATATAAACCACAATACTCAGAATCACAAAAGAATTTCACAAAATTTATCCCAATGAAGGATGAATCGAAATCATACAATAATTGTGAAATATCAAGGAGCCACGAACTTCTCCAAAAACTCTCGACTGACTTCTTTTACTCTTTCCAAAAAACGAAATTGCATTCCTATGCCCTACGCCACCCGCCATCTCTCGAAATTCCCGAACTTATCGCCAGAAGTGTGGTGAGGTGAGATTTACAGGTACCTGCTTCATTACTCATCGAATATTTCTCAGTATTTCAACTCATCACTTCGTATTTCGAATGTTGGCATCACTGAAGGTGAATAGCACAATGACAATGATCTCCGAAACTCAAACCAAAACAAACCACTAGGACCAAGTGAAAAGATAACCTGAAGAAATCAACTCAAGTGAGTATAACGTAGCAATTAGGCCAATAGTGAGAATAGTGACAAGTAAAATCAGCTCAATAATGACTTACTATTAATAATGAATCTGACTCTATTTCCTTTATTTCAGGTTGAATTGACTCAAAAGCGAAATGCACCACCGTCAGGAGAGATGGGGGCGATGAGAAATCACGGAAGAATCACGCAGTGATGGAAGGCGAATTATGCGATACCCACGAAACCACGAACGAAATGTACCGGGCGGAGCACTATGAATGATATATCCTTTTCATTTATTCATTAATATAATAAAGTTGATAGTGGAGTGTCTGGCATATTTTCAATAAATGATAGTGTTTATGGGCGTTTCCTTCAATCATTGTTAAAGTGTTCTAAAGACAGATTCAAACGTTACAAATCCCCCCCTTGCTACAAGAAATTTACCCCGTAAATTTCTCATAAGACAATACTCTGAAACAAATAATACATATGTTCGACTATTTCCATTCGAACAAAATGAATCAAAAGACTGTTAGGCCGAAATAAATCTTCACCCTCACCTAATAGAATACAAAAGTTTTTCCAAGGAAATTTGCGATAAAAAAAAATCCTTATCCCTCAGTCTTCTTGGAGGTAAGGTTTCAGGTCTTTAACGTGCCAGATTCCTTTAGAATTTCCCACCTCATCTCTGATTTCGTATGACCAAGGTGACAAGCGCTTCTTTATATAAAATGGTCCAACAAACTTTGGTGCCAGTTTACGAGAGAAAAACTTGGAAGCATCCGAAAGCACATAATTTTTTTTCCAAACTACTTGGTTAGGGAGATATTCCACATGTCTCCGCCTGAGGTTGTATTTTTCGCAGCACTTTTCCGATGCAACTTCCAAGCGTCTCTTCACGTCTAGGAACATTTTGCGAAATGTATTATTCTTGGTATCCTCCCCAGTCTGAGTACCGTCTTCCACTTCCAGTAGCTCTGCTTGTTCATAGTCTTCTCCGGATACAATCATGTTGCGCCCAAAATTTATGAAGTATGGAGTCAACTTGGTAACCTCGTGCTTTGAAGTTCGGATTGCGCATGCTATCTCACTGATGTTCTCGTCCCAGGAGCGGTGGTTGTCCGATACATATATTGCCAACATGGTCTTGAGTGTTCGATTTATCCTTTCTGTTGGATTGGCTCTTGGGTTGTACGACGCACAGAACTTAATAGTCGTGTGGTGTTTATCTGCGAATTTGAGAAATTTTTTGTTACGGAATTGGGGTCCATTATCACATACTAATGTCTTAGGAACACCAAACATAAAGAAGACTTGACTTTCAATTTCTTCTATCATTGATTCCGCGGTGGCTTTTCTGAGAGGAAAAATTAGAGGAAATTTGCTTAAGTAGTCGGTTACAACAAATATATAAGTATTGCCCTTCTTCGACCTTGGGAGAGGGCCAACAAGATCCATAGAAATCATTTCCCAAGGGCGACTGACTTTTGGGTGTGATGCCATCATGTCGGTCGGCCGATCCGTTGATGCTTTGTGACTAGCACATACACTACAGCGCCTGACAAACTTTGCGACATCACTCCGCATCTTGGGCCAGTAGTGCCGTTCTGCAATTCTAGAGAAGGTCTTGAAAACACCCATATGGCCGGACGTTGGCGGATTATGAGCAGCCGCGATAATGCTCTGACGATCACATTTCGGAGCTACAAACTTCCAAGAGTCAGCTTCCGGGGATAATCCGGGATAATCTGGTACCACATGCTTCCAGAGACGATTACCTGTCACCCTCCAAGAGGCATACTTCAACGGATTAGCACTTACTTTCTCAATCATAGCCCTATACCATTTATCAGCACCAACATCTCTCTTGGATAGTTCATCTGTGTTATCATCGACGTGACTATCTAAGGTAAAACAATCAATAACTGGAACTGCTCGAGACAATGTATCTGGGACAATATGTTCCTTCCCTTTTCGGTGAATTACTCTGAAATTGAATTGCTGAAGGCGGACCGCCCATCTAGCCAAGCGACCATTCAAATCTTTCAAATTATGAAGCCAGAGTAGACTAAAATGATCAGTGACGACCGTAAAAGCTACTCCCTCTAAGTAAGGTCTTAATTTTTCGACAGCCCACAGAACCGAGAGGCATTCCCGCTCAGTAGTGGTAAAGTTACGTTCTTGGCGTGTTAGAGACCTACTAAGGTAACAAATCACTCTCTCACCATCTTCATACGGTTGAGTCAAGACTGCTCCGATTCCGTACCCCGAAGCATCCGTTTGGACGACGAAAGGTTTGTTGTAGTCAGGGCAACTCAATATTGGAACCGATACCAAACATTCCTTGATTTTTTTGAATGAGTCAGCACAACTATCAGACCAGATGAATTTCGAGTTTTTACGAATCAAAGCCGTAATAGGGGCAATGATTGTAGAAAAGTCGGGAACAAAACGCCTGTACCATGAGAAGGTACCAACAATCCTTCGGACTTCTGTTACATTTGTAGGAGTGGGGAGCTCGAGCATTGCTTTAACCTTATCTGGGTCTACGTGGAGCCCATTACGATCTACCACGTACCCAAGGTATTTCATCTCTGGCCTGCAGAACTGGCATTTGTCCCAGCTCACCGTTATATTGGCCTTACGAAGCCGACAAAATACCTCTTCCAGAACTGAAAGATGTTGCTCTAGAGTCTGAGTGACGATTACAACGTCGTCGAGGTACACAAAAACATTGGGCTCCAAATCGTGCCCAAGAACGTTATCGATGAGCCTTTGCCAGGTGGCTGGGGCATTGTGCAAGCCAAATGGCATCCTACAGAATTGAAAGAGTCCACGATTCGGAACAGTAAAGGCAGTGTACTCCTTGGAGTTCTCAGCCATGGGTACTTGCCAATAGGCTGACTTTACGTCGATGCTCGACAGATATTTGGCATCCCGCAGCTTATCCAAGGTGTCAGACACTAAAGGGAGGGGATAACTGTCCCGTACAGTCACCGCGTTCAGTTTCCTAAAGTCCACACAAAAGCGAAACGAACCATCTTTCTTTTTCACCAAGAGAATGGGCGACGACCAAGGACTGTTGGACGGCTCAACTATCCCCAGCCTCAACATTTCCTCCAACTCCTTATCAATCTGCATTTGGACTACTGGGTTCACACGGTAGTACCTCTGCTTGATGGGTGGGCTCGTAGTTTGGATCACATGCTCAGTACGATTGGTGCATCCCAGCCCGGTACCCATCAATGACTTATTGCGCTCGATAATCGCCTGTAACCTGGCTTTCTCCAAAGGTGACAGTAAGGTCTGAGCGTTGACGTGCTCCACCGAATTAACGACTACCGGTTCATCAGAGAAGTGCCATTCCTCATGACGCAGATTAGGGACGATACCCATAACTCGCCAAAAGTCAGTACCCAGTATCAGCAAGTGAGGACAATCAGGTAGAACAATAGCCTCGATGAGACGAACTTTACCTCGCAGAGTTATCGGCAGTTGGGCCACACCTAAACTGTCACAACGATTACCATTAGCGACGGTACAAGTGGATGATCTGCTCCTATCGATGGATATTCCCAGCTCCTGTAAAAGGGCCATTCCTTTCGATCCAAGGACTGTTCGAGAAGCTCCAGAATCCAGTAATCCCGATAATGATCTACCTAAAACTTCCACTCGAAGGTATGGACGTTCATCACCGGAAGCATGCTCCAAAACATAATCTAAGATGACCCTAATCCTTTCAACCGAGTTTTTGTCATCGACACTCCCACCTCGATCACTCAAGAGCGTCGGTTGGCGTTTCCCTGCTTCGAGCAGTTTGGACAAGTTTTCATTGTCACCCCTTCCTTTTTACATTTATAACAAAATACACCTCGGCGAAGAGTACATCCAATAGCCCGATGACCAGGTTTGTTGCACCTATAGCACAATATTTCTTTTGGGAGGGTCCTTGAAGATTCGGTTTCCCTTGAGGAGGTAGAGGCTGCACAAATATCCACATCTTCCACACCAGCTTGAACATAGGCTAAATCCGGTTCGATGGAGAGGTTTTTCCGAGGAGGTCCAGTAAAGTTTTCTACTGCTTCCTTCCGGGTTTCCAACCGTCTGCCAAGTTCCCTCAAGTGACCTATAGAATTGACCTCAACCAATGCAAGCTGAGTTTGGTAAAAAGGAGCTATGTTCCTCATAATGATCTTCAGTTTCGTCTCCTCGGACACAGAACAAGTGAGTCTGTTGAAATAGCCTGCCATCACCGCCAAATATATACCGATTGTTTCATCAGGACCTTGAGTGCGCCTATTTATTTCCTCGAATAACTTTTCGTTGTAGTTTGGTGATAAGTATTCTTCCCTCAACAGAGCCACAAATTCATCCCATGTGCTCACTTCCCCACGATAAGCGAGGTAAAACTGATATGCCCTACCGCTGAATAAATCGATACCGAAATCGAACAAAACTTCTTTGGAAACATGACGGGCAATCCGCAACTCCTCAACCCGCTCTAAGAATGCGCTGAGAGTTAGACCCTTCCTGTCCCCTGAAAATTTACAATCCCATTTGTTAGGTAGGATAGACCTCACAGGGGGCTGTTCTACGACAGGGCTTCCAGAAGTGCCAGGATGAGAACCAGTTACAGAAGTCCTACGAACATTTGGTGTGGAAGTCCCAATATTATTACCAAGAAAACTGAGATGAGCCGGAGTGTCCTTAGCTTTTTCGAAGTCTTCAGCTTTACTGATGAGTTCGCCTAGAAGTTCTAAAGCTTTGGAAAGAAGTTCAGGTCGCTTGTCCGAATCCTCATCGATATGATCAATTCTATTCAAGATGTGTCCCAACTTCGACCGGAGCTTAACAAATGAACTGCTATTTGTCGAATCGTTGAAAGAATCCACCAAAGGCTCCAGTTCAGCCAGCTTGTCTGACACCGCTTTGACGTCTTCCTCCAACGTGAAAGGATATACTGGGCACTTCATGCTATCTCCACTGTTCTCAAGCCTATATGCCATTGCCAAAGAACGACGCATAACTTCAACTGTACCAGTCGCGATGCCCCTAATCTTAAGCTCATATGACAGTTCATCTTGCGAAAGGCGATTAACATTTATTTTGAAATTTTTTTGTGCCATGAAGAAAAATTTTCTAAGTAAATACAAAAAATCAGCAACCTCAAAACTAAAAAACTTGTAAAATCACGTTGGGCGCCACTGAAACGACCTGTAATTTCTATACACAAGGGGTCAGGTCGATTAGGACCACAGCTGTCAGATGACAGATGAGTATTCACGGCTAAACTCTAGTTGGAGAGGGGAGGGTTCGATTGAACTGACTGAAATTGATTCAAGTGGGCGCCAGGTAAATTCTCACCGCACAAATACTCCTAGACTTTTCTTCAACCCGCAAATCTACCAAACAAGGTTGAATATAAACAGCAATATAACCCTAAAATTTATTAAAAGTGAGAGCTTATACAGGTTGTTGATTCAAATTTGAAATATGCAAATTTCTATTAGTAAATTCAGGACACAAAAAAAAATCGGAATTTTTCAAGTATTGGAAAAGACTGCCAAGCGAATGGATCTTACAAAACAAAATCCCACCGTTCAATTTATCGTAACCACACAACTCGGCAATAATTATAAACTGGTAGAAACAGATATATGAATACATAAGAAAAATAAAACTGCGCATGCGTTACTGAATCTACTAACAACTTGGTCACAATCGTACAAACAGGTGTTCAAGCGCAATTTGGTGCAAATCTACTGCAGAAATTATAACGCGGCAACACTGCAGGTCGCTACCAAAAAAAAAAACATAGGTAAATCACGTGCGTAGCGAGAGCTCAGGCGTAGCGCAGGGACGTTCCTTCAGCTATATGACGTTATAAAAGAATGTATATAATTTCCGCTCACAACAACCCTTGCGTGTAGTATATTTGTCGATATGTTCACAAATTACGAATGAATGTTAAAGGTGGAGCTACAGTTTTCAATATAGAAGATATAAAAAATATGTACTCATATACACGAATTATGCTCACAATACCCTTTGCGCGTAGTATATTTATAGATATATTCTCAATTTACGAATGAATATTAAAGGTGGTACAACAGTGGTCAATATCGAATAGAAAAACCTGAATTCCTTGGCTTGATGCTGATCAGGAAATCCCCAACAATCTTCAGCAAAACCCAGTCCGTAGTCCAGCCTCAAGTGAATTTTTCAAAAAAAAAAATCCCTGGATCAACGATCGGTGGCGATATAAGTAGTTCAAGGTCCCACAGGAAGCCAGCAACTATGACCGTCAAAAGAACCCTATGGAGAAATATAGTTTTATTTTCCCAATACGCACTTGACAATTTTATCCCTACTTGGGATCACCCCACCCTGTATATAACCAATTAATCAAGAAAGCAGTTCATATTAATAATCATTAATCATCGATTCCCATCTGGTAAAAATTACTTGAACAAACCCTTCCTGGACTCATGAAAGAGCCAACTGAAAACCACACTTGATAGGTATAAGAACTAAGTCGAATTGAAACTCATAAAGGCTTTGTTTACGTTAGCTTCAGATCGGTGATCGGCTTCACCGAACCCCCTGTACAAAATGATGGACATTTAATTCCTAATTACATATTGATCAATAACCGCAAAAGATTTTTCAATCACACGAAATCAGAATGTACCACCTATGCACTAAGAGAAAATTCCATAAGGTTTGAAAAATAATATTTGCGGTAAGGTATAGTTCGAAAGACATGCTAATTATTTTTGAATTTTAACCCATTAGCTTAAGGAAATGACATCATTAACTACAAACCAACTTGAAGGGAAAAAAAATAGTTCATTAGGTTTTTTTCTTTTGATCACTGGTATTATGTACTTTTCCCACAAAAAAATAACTAGATTTAATATTGCTCCTGAAATTCACGTGAATAACACCTAAATTATTTGATTATTTTTTATCCAATCGTGCCTCACCCTGTATGAGACATGCAAACATATATATAAAATAAATGCAACTTCACATTGCTGACGTAAATTTGAATTCAAAAGGGCCATCAAAATGAATAATCATTCCGATACGTTCTTGAACAAAACAAAGATAGTTTCAGATGAGTATCAAAGAATGATCTGGAGAATAAACACAATAAAATAGAGCTGATAAGATTAACAATGACCTTAACTGAATAGTCCTTTTTTTCTACCACACCGGAGGAATTGGTTCAATAAAAAAAACAAGAAATATATATATTGTTTAAAATAAACGAAATTTTCACTTGGAACATACCCAATTTCCAGGGGTTCTTTTGGTTTATAACAGATGAAATCTGCCTCTTCGATGGACTCAGCAACTATGAGTTCAAGGGCCCCCTTGTTTCGAATACTTGGCCAGTTTAGGACTTCTATTAGCGACCTATAAGGAAAATTGGTACCTTCAATTTGGGCTAATTACTTCCAGAGGCAGCGTTGGCTGGGAATGGCGTGAGGAAATTGATCAACGTACCTTACTTATGCCGGCTTCACCAATAATGCCGATGAGTTTGAACAGAAGTGAACTCCCAATGTTCCTCAAAAGAGAGATTCTGAGACACCAAATCACCCAGAATATAAACCACAATACTCAGAATCACAAAAGAATTTCACAAAATTTATCCCAATGAAGGATGAATCGAAATCATACAATAATTGTGAAATATCAAGGAGCCACGAACTTCTCCAAAAACTCTCGACTGACTTCTTTTACTCTTTCCATAAAACGAAATTGCATTCCTCTGCCCTACGCCACCCGCCATCTCTCGAAATACCTGAGGACTTCCCGAACTTATCGCCAGAAGTGTGGTGAGGTGAGATTTACAGGTACCTGCTTCATCACTCATCGAATATTTCTCAGTATTTCAACTCATCACTTCGTATTTCGAATGTTGGCATCACTGAAGGTGAATAGCACAATGACAATGATCTCCGAAACTCAAACCAAAACAAACCACTAGGACCAAGTGAAAAGATAACCTGAAGAAATCAACTCAAGTGAGTATAACGTCTAAGTAGCAATTAGGCCAATAGTGAGAATAGTGACAAGTAAAATCAGCTCAATAATGACTTACTAATAATAATGAATCTGACTCTATTTCCTTTATTTCAGGTTGAAATGACTCAAAAGCGAAATGCACCACCGTCAGGAGAGATGGGGGCGATGAGAAATCACGGAAGAATCACGCAGTGATGGAAGGCGAATTATGCGATACCCACAAAACCACGAACGAAATGTACCGGGCGGAGCACTATGAATGATATATCCTTTTCATTTATTCATTAATATAATAAAGTTGATAGTGGAGTGGCTGGCATATTTTCAATAAATGATAGTGTTTATGGGCGTTTCCTTCAATCATTGTTAAAGTGTTCTAAAGACAGATTTACACGTTACATTTACACGCTAGTAAGTTCCAAGTTGTCTTTCAGGTATTTTGGAAGCATGTTATTTTTCAATTTATATAAAAATATATAGGTATTCAGATATAATCGCTGTTTAACACTCAAAATTTCAAGGGACTCATGCATCCATAATACTTTGGTATAGATATCTTTATTTAAAACTACTCTCAAAGCCCTGTTCTGTAATTTCTGTAAAATTTCCATCTGACTTTTATTCAGAGTAAATAATATTGTTGAACAATATTGAAAATGGGGTTCTATTATAGATCTAAATATTTTGAATTTTGTTTCATTTGTTAGGTGTTTTCCAATTCTTGATAATAATCCAGTTTTTCTAGCTATTTTTCCTGAAATATATGTGAGATGCTCATTAAAATTTAGTGCATTATCTAACAACACACCTAGATATTTGAATTCAGAAACAATTTCAATTTTTTCATTGTCAATATGAAGAGATCTTGAATTTTGTACTGGTCTATTTGAAAGAAGCATGAATTTTGATTTACCTGGGTTCAGTTTAAGTTTATTGAAATTCAACCAGTTTTCCATATATTTAACATCTTTCTCTAAAGAATTTATTATTTCATCTATTGATTTTCCAGTAACATATATTAAGGTGTCATCAGCAAACAATTGTACTTGACAATTTTTGATTACTTTATTAATATCATTAATATATGAAATGAATAATAGTGGTCCCAAAACAGATCCTTGTGGAACACCGTGTTCTGACAAAGCATAACTGGAAATGTTATCATTAAATTTTGTGATTTGTAATCTATTTTCGAGATACGATTCGAACCAATTTATCACCTTATCAGTGAATCCCATTTTGTTTAATTTTTTTTAAAAAAATTTCTCTATTAACAGTTTCGAATGCTCTTTTGATATCTAAAAATAATACTCCAACTATTTTGCCTTCATCAATTGATGACTTCCAATTGTTCAGCAACGTTTGTAATGCAATTTCACATGAATAAGTTTTTCTAAATCCAGCTTGAAAATCTGTAAGTAAATCATGAGTATCAATATGCTCTAGAATTTGTTTTTTTACTAAAATTTCTATTACTTTTTCATACGGCGGTAGTAAATTCAATGGCCTAAATTGTTCACATTTTAATGTATTCTGGATTTTTCTGATTGGAGTTACAGTTGAAATTTTCCATGAATCAGGAAACTTTCCCTCCATCAGACTCTTATTTATAATGTATAACAGTTGTTCACTACTGGCAGAGAAAGCCAATTTGAAAATTTTGATGTAGTTATTGAGTTGCAGAGCATTCTATATTTTGTTAAGAATGCATCACTGATTGGGGCGAAACGATCCAACCCAATAAAGTTCGCTGTACCATGGGCAAATTATCGTCTAATTTAATGCGGTCATCTACTTCTACTTGCGACGAGATGTGGAAGTTCGGATCTGCTAAGACAATATTCGATGGAATTTTCATTTTATGTTCATCAAAAGAAGTTTTTGCAAACTTTTCCGTTATTTCGTCCAGCAGTAAAAATTACATTTTGGCGACATATTCTTCGTGTTGTGACCTTATTTCACATTGGAACATAGTTAGATTGTCTACTTGAGAGCCAATTCCGATCACTGGAATATTTGTTTCAATACCCGAAAACCCTAAACTACGACAAAATGATCTTGTCATGAAATTCGGTTGCGATCCACTATCCAGTATCATTCGACAGTCGTACCACTTACCATTTTTACCCTTGATCGATATCACGGCTGTCAACAACAAAATATGCCGGCTATGCTGTGAAGACTGATTGGAAATTGACATATTCGTCCCATAAATTGTAGCTAACGTACTATTATTTCCGCTACTACTTACTGCTGACACGCTTTCATTCGTTCCCGAAGACGGTTCATTTGTGACATTATAAAAATGTAGAAGTGTATTATGTTTTTTTGAGCATACTTTACAACCCTGTGCTAAACACTCAATACTCGAATGATTCTTCACGTAAACAATTCATACATGATTTTAATCGTTTTATCTCTGCCAAACGCGATGTCACCGGCATCGATTTCAATTTATCACAGTGATAAATAAAATGATCTTCCTTACAAACCTGGCAACCCTTCACCTGATTGTCTGTACCTTTTGTGGAAAGGTGTGAAAGTGTTTCTCTCTGAAAATGTTTTCTAAAATACGATTTTTGAGGGTGATCAGTTTTCTTACTATATTCCTGATTATTTTTCTCATCTGTTTTATTCTAGTTCAAATATCTAGAATCCTTCGATAATTCAAGTCAACGCAAGAGGACTGTCGCTTTTTCCCAGGCTGACACGATTACAGATACGATAGCTTTGTGTGTGTGTGTGCAAAATTTATCAACATTCATGACCGCGAAGACAGAAAAGGGCACTTACCCAAACTTCTAGGACTGGGTGAGGTGATACACTCGTTTTTCTTCTTCGGAAGCGCTTCCAGGTGATAACTTAGTTCCAACAGGTAAGGTAAGTTCAAAAAGTATTTCGAGCAAAGATAATAACAAATTGGCACTATTACGGCCGCGATGTCCGACTCGACATGTATTTCGTCCACACGAACGGAAAACCAGCGATAACAACTTACAAAAACTCTGTGTTGTTTCTACAGCAAACGATATTCTACATCTGCTGGCGCTGTGTCGTGAGAATATTCAAATAGGATAAGTGAATATAGGCAACAAACATCACACCATTGATAACTGAACATGACGCCCGTCTCCCATAGACCTCCAAAATGTGGAGCTGAAGGCGGATTGGAATGCCATGAAATTACCTCTTTTCTAGCCGCTTCCTTCATAAGCTTGAACAATTCAGCGACACCAACGAAGTTTGTTCCGCAATCGCTATACAAGTGATCGCAACGACCTCTACGCGACAAAAAGCGCTTCAACGCAGACAATAGAGTTTCTGTAGATAGGTCGTTAGCGAGCTTCAAATGCAATGCTTTGGTTGCCATACAAACGAAAGGCATAAATAAACTTTGCAGGATTTTGCACCCCTGAACCTATTCATAGTAACGGAAAATAGACCTCCAAAGTCTAACCCAGTATGATGAAATGCTTCCACTTGAGAAATACGAGGCAAAGGTGCATTGCCCATTCTTGGGACGAAGGATTTAGGGTTTTGTTTCCAACAAGTGACACATTCGGATTGAATGGACCGAATCGCTCTCTTAGGAGACAATACCCAGAAGTCTAACAATGAATGTAAAGTGTGGAGACCGACATGGAAGTGTTTTATGAGATAATATTCAACCGACATGTTAGTCAACCGACATGTACGGGGCAGAACAAGCGGGTACTTGCGATGATAAGGCCAAGACAACAATTCTAAACGACTACCAACTCGAATGACCCCCGAATCATCAACAAAGATATTGAGTTTACAAAACATTTTCGGACAAAAATCGCCTTTGGAAAAAATTTCCGGTAAGGCATTATGTTACGTATACTTAACCAACAACATTAGAGCGTCTGTCAGTTCTTCCAGATTCAGAAAAGCGTTCAGCTTCTTAGATGAACCTTGAAACATATGCCAGTACTCTCTGAAGCGTGAAAAGAGAAGACAAGTGATGCTATGAATTTTCAAAAAATGAGGTTCTTCTTCAGGAATGGCGGCTGCGAAAATTATAGTGCGTTTTTCCTTCTCCACTTCCATGAGACGTGAAGCAGAAGGTAGATTCTTGTCCCAAGAATATGCTGAATCTAATGAAAAAAAACTTAGGACCGTCCAACCAGATCGAACTTTTCAGGAAGGTAGATGGCTGTAATCCTCTGGTGGCAACATCAGCAGGATTACTGTTGAATGGTACATATCTCCAGTGAGATGGCGGCACTTTTCCTTGAATATAAGATACCCTGTTGGAGACGAAGGTTTTCCACTTATGCGGTGGACCCTGAATCCAAACAAGAGCAACTTGAGAATCGTACCATGTGAAATACTTGAAAAAGAGACAGCCTCTTCATAACTGTTAACAACATGGCGAATGAGTTTGACTAATAGAACAGCGGCACACAGTTCTAGTCGAGGAATAGTGATTTGTTTCAGTGGAGCAACCTCAGTTTTGGCACAAAAAAAATGGGGTTGACTTATGCTAATGATAATAAACAGGTTTTATTGCATTAAAACTACAAACTACTCAGGTGGTGTTAATTGCATCAATTCATGCCCACTTTGCAATAAATCCATTTCTAACATGACAACTTTTCAAAATTGACAATGGCAAAGTAAACAGTAAACAAACAAATTCAACAAACGTCATCAGCGGTAAACATAGTAACGCAGGGCCCAGTTACCTTTGATAAAATATTTTAGTCATTTGGATATTGATAATGGAACGCAATTTAAATATGAAAAAGTCGATTTTGCGTGGAATTGGAGCAAATTTGAAGAAAAAATTATATGTTTCACACGGCAGCAAAGCAGATTCAGTGCCTTGGCTGGTTTCATAGCCGAGCGTAGCGAGCATTAAATCTTGTGCTTTTATGCCTAGTAAAACGAATAACTTTTCTTGACATCTTTAATTACTTACAATGTGTATTCCAAAAACTCGAATAGACTGAAAGCAAATCAACGGTTGTCAAACTCAATTTTAAATTCATTTGCAATGATGAACATCATACCAAAATCTCAATAACATCAGATGTTATCATTTCAAATGTGTTTAATTTCAAATACCCTATTATTTTTCAAAAATCAGTACTCAAACAACAAAACAAAAATTATTTCACAGTTCAAAATCAAAGTACCCAATACTAATCATCTTTCATTTATTCACTCTCTTCGCAGTATGATTGATAAAATAATGTTGTACCAAGATATGTATTGTTAGAAACAAATACTGGTCGCACTTTCAATAACACCTTTTATTCGTTTTCACATAAACTAAAACACAATGCAACTAGAAACATAAGCGGCTAGTGTATCCGAGCACGAAGAAACACAGACTGACTGATGAATGCATACTCATCATGATGAAATTTCCTTGAATCATCGCAGAAACAAAAACCTGTCGATATCACGATTATGATTCAACGTCTCAGCTTTCCATGACCGGTAGCGACCCGGCGGAATATTTCTCATTGGGTAATTATTTCTTACACGGCCTTCCTGACTAGGGCGACGCTCTCGACGCCTACAGCACTCGAAGGAGGATCTGTGAAGCAAAATAAATGCCAGAAAATTGTATTAAAATTGTTAACATGTAAAAACCTCAGCCTTTACCTGGCTCTATCACTAGCGGAGTAGAGACCAGAAACGGATTTCACTCGAACATGTAAAGACCTCAGCCTTTACCTGGCTCTATCACTGGCGGAGTAGAGACCAGAAACGGATTTCACTTGAACATGTAAAGACCACAGCTTTCACCTGGCTCTATCACTGGCGGAGTAGAGACCAGAAACGGATTTCACTTGAACATGTGAAGATCTCAGGCTTTACCTGGCTCTATCACTGACGGAGTAGAGACCAGAAACGGATTTCACTTGAACATGTTAAGACCGCAGCCTTCACCTGGCTTTATCACTGGCGGAGTAGAGACCAGAAACGGATTTCACTCGAACACGTAAAGACCTCAGCCTTTACCTGGCTCTATCACTGGCGGAGTAGAGACCAGAAACGGATTTCACTCGAACATGTAAAGACCGCAGCCTTTACCTGGCTCTATCACTGGCGGAGTAGAGACCAGAAACGGATTTCACTTGAACAAGTAAAGACCTCAGCCTTCACCTGGCTCTATCACTGGCGGAGTAGAGACCAGAAACGGATTTTACTCGAACTCGTAAAGACCTCAGCCTTTACCTGGCTCTATCACTAGCGGAGTTGAGACCAAAATAACGGAAACAGAAGATTTATCTCTGTTGACACCACCGCTACGGGACAGTGACAAAGTTCACTCACCAATATTTGCCCCTGTGTCACTATCTGATTCCAAAATCTCCTTCAGATCAACGCTTGAAGACCACTGCGTGGGCCATGGTCTAAGCTGTTCCTTGGCTGCTTTAGTGATAATACTTGTGCCAACTTCTTCGATTTCGTACCGACCATTTGGCAAACTCTTCACAACCTCATAGGGTCCAAGAAACTCGTAGTCGCTTTTACTGATGTGCATCTGGGAGTCGCGATGCATCAGTACGAAATCGCCTGTTGAGTAATTCACGTTGTCCATTCTTCTTCTGTTGACAACATCAAGGTCGCGATCTGTGGATAGTTTTTCGGCCACTTGTTGTCGGTCCCAAGAACGGTTGCGTATGGGAGTTATATCTTTAGACACATTTCTCAACAAAGCTTGTATTAGTGGAGTTGAACCCTGTATTCCCAGAAGAAGTTGAAGAGGACTTGAACCTGTTGACTTCTGAATAGTCGAGTTGAGAACAAGTTGAATTTTTCATAATCCACTCGGCCATTCTGATTTCACTTTGATCTCGATCCTCAACGAGTTTCTCACAGTCCGCATGTACCGTTCAACTTGTCCATTTCCTCTGTGTACGTCTGGAGTAACAGAATGATACTCGATGTTCCAATGATCCAGATATTTCCAAAAAGTTGTATTTTTGAAAGGAGTACCAGCATCCATCACTATTCGTTTAGGTGTCCCGAATAACGATAAAACATGTTTTAGCTTCTCACGAGATTCTGCAGTCGTTACGGTTTTCATGGACATGAGAATGCAATACTTGGTGAACGCATCTTCAATTACCAGAATATGCTTGAAGCCTTCAGTTGACACGGGTAATGGACCCAAACAGTCCAAGTGCAGGAATGGTTCCTTAGGAATTTCGACCGGATGCACAAATCCCTGCAAGGGTCCAGTCCTGGTCTTTTTCACAGCACAAATAACGCAATGTTTCATGTAACATTTGCCGAACTGCCTCATTCGTGGAAACCAAAAGTTCATCAATCGACTCGTATATTTTCTCGTATCCCACATGGCATCGTTCATCATGAAATATGCGAAGGAGACCTAATCGACTTTGTCTGGGAATGAACTATTGCAAATTAACTGTTCCATCTGCGTTGGCGTGTTTTTGATATAACATTTCGTCCTTTTCAACATACTGATTCCTATCGAGATTGCCATCCCTCAATTTTGTTAACAAACTCTGAATCTCTTCATTTCCTGTCTGTTCAGTGTATGCCCAGTTATTATGCGAGACTCGAAGAATTGCATTGACAGGGTTCCTGCTCAGAAAGTCGAAATGTGGGAGACTACTTCCCTTGCGGTTCACGATCTCAAAATTGAAATCCTGGAGATAAACCCACCAACGGGCTATTCGGGGCACCAGATCCTTTTCGGTAGCTGTAGCTTCAATTGAGTTGCAATCGGTGATCACAGTGAATTTCATGCCGAGTAGATAAGTACGGAAGTGTTTAAGGGCTTGAACTGTCGCCAAGGTTTCCAATTCGTATGAGTGATATTTGGCCTCACTATCTGTTGTCCTTCTGCTGAAATATGCGACAACTTTCGGTTGGTTCTCGTGTTTTTGAATGAGTATGGCGCCATATCCAAGATAACTTGCATCAGTATGCAGTTCAGTGGGTAACTCTGGGTTGTATACGACCAGCAATGGTCTGGGCGTTAAACAATCTATGATATATCTGCGTGCCTCCTCCTGCTCCTGGCCCCATTGAAATGGTACACCCTGTTTCGTTAAACGAGTTATGCATGCTTTCTGCTAGCAAATTGAGGAACAAACTTCCTAAAGTACCCTGCCAAGCCCATGAATTGACGGACTTGTTTGACATTATCTGGAATCGCTGACATCACTAGTGCCTTAACTTTCAATTTTCCGGGTCTTATGCCTTCACCTGAAACTCCTCTTCCAAGGTATTCCAGTGATGAAGAAAACGGCTTTTCTTAATATTTAAAGAAAAACCTGCGGTAGAAAGTGCTTCCAGTACACGTAGTCCGGGAGGTAGCGTCAAATTTCACCGGACCATTTTACCGAGGCTGAATTTTTTAGTGAAGGCTTTTGTTATACTTTTGAGCCAAAATGTCCATGTTAACGGGACCAGATCCATGACTTAAGATTGTGGGAGGCTGCGCATCTCGTAGGGAAAATAACGATTCTCGGAGTATTTTACTGAAGGTCATAATTTTCAGATAGCTATGTGATTAAATTATAATCGTGAAAAAGCATGTTAGCTGCATAATTTCTGTGATTTGACTTGTTAACTGCGCGTATGAATATGTAGGAGAAATTTTGAAAATCGGACCATTTTACCGAGGCTGAAAATTATATACTGGATAGTAATCAGTTTGAAAATAATAAAAAATCATGTTAGCTGATGCTCAGGTTTGATTGAACCTGTTAGCTGTGCTTCCTTAGTCAGTGCGCGCTTGGACCATTACTGTGAGCGCTGCTCCGATTCACTTCAATATTAATTCATGTATGCTCATTTTCAACATCTTTTTTTATTGTAATTCATGGTAAGAATAAATATATTATATATCAACATCAAAATGATAAAAAAATTGAATTATAGATTGATAAAAATCAATCGATTTACGGTTATGGTATCATTGATATTTTGGATTGCTATACTCAAAATAAAATGTAAAAACTTCAAATTTAGAATTTTTCAATGTATAAAAGCTGCAAAAATATATATCAATTATACATTTATATGAACACATCATGAATGTATATCGATTAATTTAAATGAATAATTTTTTATGATTCATCAATCGGAGTCGGAATCGTTTCCGTCATCCTCTTCAGAGCTGCTATCTGACAGTTCATCGATGTCAGGATGTTTCTCTGCTTCCTGTTGGTCATCATTTACGGAATCTTCCAGTGTGTCTAAAAATGAACATTATTATAAATTTTTAATTTGTATTTAATAGCATAACGGAGAATTTGAAACTATACCTGTTATTTCAGTGGTAATTTCATCGATCCGAGGCAATTGATCAACTTCGAACCAAATGAAATTGTATTTGTTATCTTCTTCTTTCCATCCGAATTCTTTTGGAGACGATAGTGTCGGTATGCTCAGGTGGGCGTTGCTCCAAAGTTGAGCAATGTAAGGAGTTCGTAGAATTTGCTGCCTTAGCTCGGACTTACATGGAGGAAGCATCGACCCTTCAAAATTCTGATCTTATTTCAATACCTCATCTTTATCATTAAATTTGTATGCTTTCATGAATGTTGCAGCACGGGAAACATTTATATCATTGATCTTATTATGTCCATATATCCGGCAAACAAATTCTTCAACCTCAGAAAAATCGTAATCTTCTAAATCTTCGACATATAGCTGTGATAAGTTCATCAGCGCTGAAATATACTTTGGCGATTTTCTCAGCAAATGAAGCGACTTTTTCTTCCCTTTTCTATAAAGAGCTGGATTTAAATCACACCCAGTCAGAGCATGAAAAGCTGGAAGAGCATTGCACAAGCTTTCTCCTAAAGTTTCATGCAGTTTCGTGACATCAACGTGTCTGCGATTATCACCAGTCCCCACTAGAAACTGAATATGCAAGTTTCCCTCCAAAGCATGCATATTTCCAAGCAATATAATCAATTTATCCGTGTCTGAACATCTCACTGTAACCTTTCTATCTAGATCTATCTGGCATATATGATATATGATCTCAGTATCAGCCTCATCCTGCAATGTGCACGAAAGCTCCTCTTCTATAGTTTTTATAACTTTGTTGTCAGATACAGTGAATTTCAGACAGGACTCGTAATTCACGAATATATTTTTGTTACCGATAAAAGCAGCCATGTAGTCTTGTGACCGATCATCGCAGAGAAATTTCACGAGAGCATCTTTGAAATATATATATAATATAAATAAATATAATAATTCATTTGAAAAATTTGAAGGACGTTTTTGCTCTGGTCCTCTTATATCCGTCCTCTCAATACATGTTCGCTATCTTTGATTGACGCTGTTAAATAGCGATCAAAGACAATCACTATTTCAGATGCATTGCTCGCTGTAAATGCTTTCAATGTTCATTTGGAGATACTTCCAAATGTAAGAGGTAGATCTTTCATTTGATGAATTACAAAGAATCCATCGAAAATCATGATGTCACATACCTCACACGTGTCGGATACCAATTCATCTTTTATCTCATTCTCCAAAACCTTGAACAGCACAGATTTGTCCGTCTTACATATTGCACCGTCTACATGGCACAAAGATAGCGGTATTGGTGTCAACGGATATGACAACACCGAATTGAAATCAAAATTTTTCTCCAAAGATAGTCTGAGCAATTTCCCGAATAGATTACGCTGCATTTTTATTTCAATAACTTTTCCATGCATTGCTATTTTCTTCTTAGCCACAGCATCAACGAACGTGAGGATTGAATTTTTCTCTATAGGATTTTCAAACCTACTTTCGTCTCTACAACATTCTTCAATGAACTTATCTCGCTGCTGTTGTCCTTAATTAGTTGCATTAAGCAAAAATTTCTCTATTCTTTCATCAACTTATTGACCTGTCGAAATATTATAGAGTGAATTTTTGTCAAGATCATCGGAGAAGGGATTGATGTTCTGTTTGATTTGTGTCATGAGATCTTGTGATTTTGCTGAATGTTTTTTTATTCTGCTGATTTCAAGGTCAGCTGTCACATCTTGATTTTTTCTCGCAGACCTGCTCTATCCATCACGTGGCTAATAATAGAAGATCTTATACTGTGACTCTTACACCAACGCTGCCGGGCTGAGATCGTATTTGTCAAGTAACTTATACCAGTTAACTTATTTGCAGCGTCAGCGTTTATTGTTTGTTCGAGTGTTAGATCGATTGGTTTTCGCGAAAATGGTTTAGGAGTTCTTTTGACACCAAAAGATCCTTTTACCAGCTGTAGTTCCAAGCCAGGGTGTGTTTGTTCCACTTTTATAAGTTTTTCATGGTAGAATACAGTGTATCGAGAATAATTTTGCTGATTAAAACAGAAAAACATACTCCCGATTATAGGTAGTACGTATTTGAGAATTTCAAAATTGCCTAGTCGAATACCATACTTCAATATCAGATAATAATCGATGTATTCGACATACATCATATAAAACTGTGCAGTTTTTCCATGTTCTTCAAGTAGTGTTTTGGTCCTGTTATCTTTGTATTCATCAGGAATATGTATTATTCTTCCATTTTCAATTTTCGGATTAACCGATTGAGTGGTCGTAAAATCTACCAAATAACTCTTCAAGTCATCGTTAATTTCGATTTCACAGATAGCTAAAAAGTTTTCGAAGTGGAGAATTTGTAGGGCTAGTGATAATAAAGGATGTAGTTTTTTGCAGCGATTGAAATGTTTTCCGACAAGGAAAGTGTTAACCGAACCACTTGCTAATATTTCGCTATTCACCATGATGTTAGTTATCCCACATCCCACATAAATTTCCCTACAGCTTTGAAGAAAGCCATCATCACATGAAAAGTTCCAACATGAATAAATAATCTATCGAATCTCGGTTTCTCCATACTTTGAATTTGAAAAGAGCGATTTTGGCGATCGCTAAATTGTATGTTACTTCAATATAATCCATATGACACTCCGCCGCCGTTTTCAAAGCTTGATGCATTGTTTCTAGAACAACAGCATTATTTGTCGGTGAAGAATTTATTGTTGTTAAGTACGATACTTTCTGTTGAACGCTCGTATCTTTGTGTATCAAACTGTTAAAACCAACCCATGCTGGTGTACCTACCAGGCAATTTTGATTGATGGCACACCATCCAAGTATGAAACAGATTTCTCAATGCTGGAACAATTTCATCATCATTTGCTCGCAGATTACTATCAAGATCCAACAACTTTTCTTTATACTTCGGTTTTTTATTATACGGAGCTAATTCAGAAGTGACAGCATCTAATGACCGTTGTCTCTTCCTCGACGGCCCTACAGGTAGACTCTGTTCAATATCGGCGTATTTCTAGTGTCTGAATTTTCCTCCAGTTGTGAAACATCAGTTACATTTTGAAATATTATTCCTGGGTCATGTAGCGTATCTTTGCCAGTACTTGTATCCACATGACGATCAAAATCATTGAACGCAAACCTCGTTTGTGAATTCGGAAGACGTACGATATCCTCCGGGCAAATATCTGATTGAGACATTGAAGACAACGTAGCCTCCGTTTCTAACTCTTCAAGCACTGTATAGCTGCAGCAATGTCCAAGTCTATCAAGTATATTTATCACTTGTTTACTATTTGTTAAACTTTTCATAGTCATCTAACGTTATGTGCTTTGATGTCTTCAATGTTCCATTTGATACTGCATAGATCAGATCTTCGGAAAACGAATTGGCAAGTCGTTGCTTCATTTCACTACTTCTTCTTCGAGCGCTTGTAGATATCAACGTCGAATAAAAATCTCTAATTATATCTGGAACAGTGCATTCTCCCGATATCAACTTTGTCGCTGTTACTCTATCAGGTAATGATTTTTTCTCTATCTTGGTAATTTCCGATCGTAAGATCATCGCTGCTCTATTGAGAATATCGCTTTTCTCGATATTATCGAGACTACTCTTCAATAAAACTCCACTAAATACCTTGATTACTTTTTTTTCTCCAACGAAACAATTGCTATTTTCTGGGCAACAATGCTAATAACCTTTCCTCCAGATCACGAATTTCAATTACACCTACATAATTTGGCAGCTCTGTTTTAACATGATCGACGTACATTGTTTCCAAAAACGTTGAAAAATAACACTGTCCCAGTCTTATAACGTTCACCTCAACGTATTCAGCAACAACATTGATACACTTTTAGGAGTATTTCTATTCTTATGCCACTCGGTTTTCTCACTTCGCTCATTATCCTTGCTGATGACTTGGTTGTGAATGGATCTTTTGCAGTGTGGGTGATAATATATCGCCTCATTCTGAGCTTCATGTGTTGACAATCTGTTCAGCAAGTCAGCGTTTTCACTATCTATCGCGTTAGATTTCAAAGTCCTCATAGTATCTTTTTGACATACAGACAAAGGCTGATCCTGCCTCTTCATTCTCTTTCTAGCTTTCGTACAAATAATGCACATACATCCTTGTGATTCATTACTTTTATCATTTATAATCTGTGATGTCAAGTCATCGCTTGCAATTGATTCATCGTCATCTTTCTCTCTCTCAGATTGCGCAACTTCCATTTCATCAACGATTTTTTCCTGAGTAACCGAGCTTTGACTAGAACTGAAAACATTATAACATTGTCAAGCATTAATGATTTATAATTTCTAGAATTCCATTTGAAAGAACAACATTATAATGAAATTAATCTCGAAAAATCCATTTATTACCGAAAAATAAATTTGTAGAAATTGTTATGATCACAATAAATTCAATGATTACATTTCCTTCCATCAAATTGTAAATTAAATTGTATATATCGAACAGGCTAGACAGCGCGGCGCCTCGATTATGTAATATATTGAAACGAAAATTTAAATCTCCATTATAGTACACTGTCAGCTGAGTCATAAATATGCAGCTACATTCGTAAATAAATTTCAGAAAGTAATGTTAACAACTTCAACGGTCTAACTGAATTTAAATCTACATTTAGACATGAGCAACTACGCGGCAGCCAATGTATCCCCTTGCCGTTACAACCTCTACGCGATCTCCAACCATAGCGGCACTACGTACAGCGGTCACTACACGGCCTTCTGTCGACACCCTTACGCCGGAACGTGGCACGAATACAACGATTCCCATGTGTCACCGATTTCCTCAAAATCTCTCGTAACTGGCGAGGCGTACGTTTTGTTTTACGAACAGGAGGGCACTTATGAACAAGGGGAAACGGAATTTTTCTCTTGACATTTTTTGATATTTCATTCTATTTCATTTATTTTTATTCATTTACCATTTTTTATTTCTTGTTATGAATTTATTTGAAATATTATATTCGACCAAAAAATCTACAATACTCCAAACAGCATCTGATGAAAAATAGCTGGGAAATCTGGAGTTTACAGAGCAAAACAATATTTATATATTCATATATGTATTTATGATCACGCCAATAAAACGTACCTATTATTCGAAAAATAATGCAATAATCTATGAAAAATACGGAAACGATAAATACTCTTCTTATTACCTTAATTACCTCGGTTCATTTGACGTTGATACTTCAGCTCTCAAGTCACAAGTTTCTGTTTCATCAGCATTCGATTTTGATTGAGACTGTCTGTGTTTTGGTGGAAGAGCACAAAATCTTTGGTAACAATTTCGATGAAACGCATGATTTCCTCCAACTTTTTCCGGCAATAGTTCATTACTTGATGCTAGATGGTTTTGCTTCCGTATTAACAATACACTTTTGCACTTATTTAGAGTAATTTCACTGAGTTCAGTTAGTGGTTGACTTTTTTTCGAACAGAATATACAAACAGGCATCGTGAATCACAAGATCCGAACAGTGAGAACCTACAGTAGTCACTGCTATATTGTTATATAAAGCGGTTAGAAGCGCTTCAATTCCGGAGTGGACAGATTTTTGGATACAGCAGATGTTTTTCGAACGTTGTGCAGAGAAGGATCCAGGTAGCTGACCTTTGAGGGACTCCGAAATTTCCAAAGAATGAGATTACGACATATTATTCTTTCAAAAAACATAGATTATAGTCAGGAATCGACTGATTTTTATCAATCTAGTGTAGATTTATAGTGCATTTATCCTGATTATATAAAATAAAAAAAGGTTGGTTAAAATAATTATGGATGAATTAATACTGGAGTGAATCGGAGCAGCGCTCACAGTAATGGTCCAAGCGCGCACTGACTAAGGAAGCGCAGCTAACAGGTTTTATCAAACCTGAGCATCAGCTAACATGATTTTTCATTATTTTCAAACTGATAACTATTCAGTACATAATTTTCAGCCTCGGTGAAATGGTCCGATTTTCAAAATCTTTCCTACATATTCATACGCGCAGCTAACAAGTTAAATCACAGAAATTTTGCAGCTAACATGCTTTTTCACGATTATAATTTAATCATATAGCTATCTGCAAATTATACTCCGAGAATCGTTATTTTCCCTACGAGATGCGCAGCCTCCCACAATCTTAAGCCACGGAGGCGCGTCAGTTAACATATTGTTTCCTCACTTTTAGAGAGAAAACTGAGGTATGAAAGAATGGATATTCTCAGTAAAATCACCCATGGAAATTTGACGCTACCTCCCGGACTGAGTTCGAAGATTGTGGAAGCCATCTTCCGGAGTCACACTAGGGATCAAAATGTCGTCGGGATAAACTAGGGCAATCGAATCCTTTAGGTTTCCGAGGGCAAGACTAACCGCTCTCTGGAATACAGCCGTTGCATTGGCAAGCCCGAACGGCATCCGCAAGTATTCAAAGTGACCGTCCGGCGTGACGAATGCAGTTTCATGAATGGATCCTTCCTCGATCGGTATCCGGTGGAAACTGGAAGCCATATCGAAAAATGTGAAGTAACTTCCCTTGCCCAGCCTATCCAATTGGTCATCGATGAGTGGCAGCGGGAAGCGATCTTTAATTGTGAAGCGATTGAGTTCGCGAAAATCAACGCACATTCGAAAGGAGCCATCCTTTTTTCTAACTAGTAGCATAGGACTGGCGAACGGTGATTCACTTGTTCTAATAATGTTATTCTTGATCAAATCTTCTGTTATTTCTCGAACCGTCTTCCTTTCATTGATTGCCAGGAGATAGGGAGTACGGTTGACAATAGTGTCTTTCTCTAAGCGAATTTTCAGGCTTACATTATTGGCAGCTCCAACTTTATTTCCAGTTGTGATCATACCGGCGAAATCTCGAAGAATCCCTCGTATATCACTGCGGCAGGAACATCGACTTCCGACAACTCAGAACCAAATCCATCAGAAATTCTATGAACGCCTGGTAATTTGCGACGTATGATACGAGATCCTGTAAAATCTGTTATAGTTATAAGGCTTCGATCTTCGAAAATATTTCGTCCAATTAGGATATCGTGATCAAGATAATCATCGGCAATGAAGATATAATTCACTGGAACATCAATATCAGAAATTATTGTATGACCTGTGAATTTTTTAGTAGCCTCTATGGTGACATTCGAAAGGACCTTTAGAATTATGCTACATGGAATAACTTAAGTAGATGACCAACGGGGATTTATCCTCATAAGGCCTTTTTGGCTCAGCTGTATGAGGGGGTGTTGGTTGGGGTGTGTGGGGGTGCGGGGCAGCGTTGCAGAGTGGGGCCGTGTGGTTGGACGCCATTGTGGCATCGTGGGCGGGGGGCGCGACCTACGTGGGCCAGGGCGCGCCCTACATGGGCCGGGGCGCGACCTACGTGGGCCGTACCTCGCTGCGATTGGTTCTAGGCGGCTGGCTGTGATTGGTTGTGAAGAGTATGGCGGCTGGCTGTAATTGGTGCTGAATGGCTGCTGGGGACCAGTTATTGGTCGAAAGAATGAGGGCTCTGCGATTGGTTCTGAAAATGATGTCTCTGCTGGGGATCAGTTATCAAAATTTCGATCCACTCTAAAAAATTGATCAAGTTTCCAAAAATAATAGTCAAAATTACTCTACCATTTCAGGTATCAAATCATGCTTTTTTGACTATCGAAAAACCTAAAATATTTTATAACCTCAAAATTTTGTTCCACTCTGTATAAAAAATTTCCAAAAATAATAGTCAAAATCACTCTACTATTATTCCAATTATTCCACTCTGCATAAGAATGTAATATTTCATTCAAATGCATAAATATGTGTGAGCGGTCAGATAATAATTCTGCGGTTTGAACTGATGACGAATGTTTCAAAGCATATGAATCGTATTCAGCCTTTCAGTGAATAAACACAGATCATGTGCATACGTTTATTATAGGATTACAGTGCGTGAAAGATGTGAATAATTGAAATCATTATGAATATATTGAATACTAAGTAAAACTAGAAGAAACATGAAATATTTGTGACTGCTGTTGGTTGTGTTCATCAATGTTGTTATGGGTGGGACTGTTGGGAGTGGTTGTCTGTTGTCCGGCAAGCTGTAAGTAAAAACAAATATTTAGAATATATAGAGAGTGTACAGAATATTCGGGGAGGGGTTTTCGAACTCTGAGCATGTTAATTGATTCGAGAAGGGGTATTTGAACTGTATCTTGAAGTTTATCAATTGAAAACACTTACAGGTGATATAAACATTGGCTCATCATATTGCCAATTTGATAGATCATGCATACCACTATGCTGTTTTATACTCCATTCACAAAAACAGTAGAATTTACAGCAATTTACACATCGTTTAGTATTGTTTGGAGTAACAAGCGGATGAGGTGTTGGTAGCATCATATTAACTCTAAATGAAAAGAAAATAATTATACAATTGAATGGAACCAATTGCAAAACTTACATTGTATTATTGAACAGCAGCATAGGGTCATATCTAGGTCAAAAATATAAAGTTAATATCTAACAAATAAATGAAGGCATATTACTTACGAAAGGTTTAGATTGAGTGGCGCAGGACGATTTTTTTGGGATCTGACTATTTCCTCACATATTTCAGGTGGCACTGTGATATCATCAGGTAGATCACTAATATCCAAACCACTATAAAAAATATTAATGAATATTTGCACTAAATTGATACCTCATACACACACTTCTCATTCAAGTAGGTCCACAGGTGTTGCGGTGGAGTATATCTATTTATTTTTTGGGAAATATACTCCCAAAATTTGGCTCTGTTCTCGTCAGCAGTACTCATGATGTTTGAAGAAAATAGTGAGTGAAATGACTGAGTCTCCATACTTTTGCGGAACGTTAAAGAAAAATGAGGGGAGGGTATGAATGCATTGGATGTTAGGGGGATTTCAGCTGGGAGGGCGTTGCAATACAACAACACCATATATGGTGAAAATATGGTTTTGAATTATGATCTAATGGGGAATTTTTATTGAATCAAAGGGAAGTTTGGGTTTTGTGATAAGTGTTTTGAGCGGAAATGCTTCCTGAGATAGTGCTATCTGTCTGAGATAATGGCTTTCCTGCTCGGATGTTGTTTCCTGTGATAACTCAGTGTGGTTGGAAAGTTGAGTGTTCTGAGCGGAAATGTTTCCTGAGATAGTATAATCTGCCTGACATAATGGTTTTCCTGTTCGTGTATTATTTCCCGTGATAATTCAATTGGGTTAGATATTGGTTTTGTGATTATTTTGATATCTGCGGAAATGAGGAGTTTTCAAAACCGCTGTAAGGCACAAGGCGCATATCGATTATTCTCATTTTTCATCGAAAAATTATCACTTCCGCTATGCTAAAATTCATCGTGGAGCAAAACAAATTATATATTCGTCAAGGAGAGTCCAAATTTGACAACTTCCGGTTCCAACTTCCGGTCGTCGGATTTCGATGAAACCGGTATCAGTGGATTCGTCTCAATGTCAAGAAACATAATTAAGCAATTTCCGATGTCTAAAAGGCCTCACAGGCTATCTCCGTTATTTGGGGCCCTACAGACGGCTGCGTGTACTCATTTTAAACAACTTTTTCTATACTTTGAGAATATCATATTACCAAAAGACATTACTCGCCAAAAATCCAGTAAATAGTGGGGAACAAACGCATTTTTCGAAAAAGCCAAATTCTTTTTGTTGTAAGTCATCCCTTATACAAATATGAAACAATTTGACTCTTCGGTTTAGTTGAGCTCAAGACTTGATAGTGAACATGTGTGAAACTGCTCGTACTAGTGATGAACTTATTGAATATTGTCAAAATAATCTTTCGGAACTTGTGAAAAATTCAGAAGAATCCACAAATGAACTTGTCAAAATAATTAACAAAAATTTGAGAAAAGTTAATAAAACAATTCGGAAAGGAAAAGTCAATCATGGTATTCAAGTGAAACTTCAATGTAATGCAGGTCACCTGAAAACTTTTCGAAATCAATTGAAAAGATCTGGCAATTTACACACTGTGGGTGGAGCATTAACGGAGAAGACATCTCACCGAGTCAAATGGGAGGAAGTAACATCAATATTCAATGGACGTATTCGTACAGCTGTGATTATAAATTTGGAACACAAAGACATCATTCCATTCTTCGAGGACGCTTCCTTCCTTTTCAAGAACAGAATTAGCAGACTCTTGAAACAAATGCCTGCGGAGAATTCATCAAGAATAATGTTACTGCTCAAATCAAGGAGTTCAAATATTTTCATTCAAAAAATGTTATCATTGATTTGGGAACTGATCTGAAGGAATGGTTTCTCGAACACGTTGTTGATGTTATTTCGAACAAACTCTCAGAATTTCAAGAGAGAGATAGTGGTTGGGCCTTACACAAGATTGTAAGTTTGGAAGTGAAAATCAATAAATTTGAAATGGGAAATGGTATGTGAAAATAAAACGAAAACAGTAAATTGATGTTTTATTGTATAATAAGTTCATTTTTCTGTGCAAGCGTAAGTGCAGTATTATCATTGTGTAGAGTTTGATCAACAATTTTTACAATATATTCATTCGGTATTTGATCCTCTTCTTTTCGCACTCGAATCTTGTTACCAAAGGTTTTGAATAATTTTTCTTTTTGCAAATGATGTTTAATAGCGTTACTGAAATCGATAGGGTGCGAGACGTTTGCCCATTTCTTCAATGGAACCATACCTCTTCTTTTAAGAAGTTTCTCAGCATCATGCCAACCATCTTCCTGACGTCTCATCAGATATAATTCTTTCTCATGCATATAAACCGAGACTTCCGCGTTTTCTGGCATTTATTGGGAGAGGAGTCAATCTTGGTGCAATTGTGTCCCTCAAAATTGAAATATTCTGTTCTATTTGGGTGTTGAGTTTTTGTCGACTAGCTTCTGCTCTTTGACGTTCTAATTCCACAACTTTCCTATCTAACTCTGCCTTCTGGGCCTCGATAGATATTATTTCCTTCAAATCATTGACAGAGTCGAGGAGTTGCGAATTTTGAATACTCAAAAATTCAGCTCGATGCTGTTCGAAGTATTTCTCATACTCACAATACTTTATGAGGATGAACTTCATTAGGGAAAACAGTTGTCGTAATTCGATGGCTTTCGAAGATCTCATCTGCATAAGTAGTCCTTCGAAATCTATGGCATCCAAGATATAATAACTTTTTCGAGAGTCCAAGTCATCGTTAACTGTCTTGTATTCGATATGAGAATTTTTCTCCAATAATCGAGTCACACCCCACTTTTTCTGAGAATATGTCCCAGAATAGCCAAGCCAATCCAACACATCCTCCGTTAATTTCACGTGTTTGGTCACATTGATATTCCAAAAGAAAGCATTACGGTGGTCATGTTCAATATCAATGTTGAATTGTCTACAAATATATTTCAATTCAACTTTCACTAAACCTTGGGACCACTGTGTCACATCACAATCACGAATTACTTTCATAAGAGACATTGTTGAGTGCTCGACTGCAAATCAATAACTGAACATTTCCATCACACGTATGTAGTACTAATTGATTTCGGGAGGTCACCACAGAAATCCGTCAACAATCATATCCTTTCCAAGATGATCTGCCACAGAACTCTTCAGATCCGTCGACAATCGTATCCTTTCCAAGATGATCTGTCATTTGGTGCAGATCCGTCGACAATCATATCCTTTCCAAGATGATCTGACACAGAACGCTATAGATTCGTCTGCAATCCTTTCCAAGATGATCTGTCAACTGTCATTCGGTGCAGATCCGTCGACAATCATATCCTTTCCAAGATGATCTGACACAGAACGCTAATTTCAGATCCGTCGACAATCATATCCCTTCCAAGATGATCTGCCACAGAACGCTGATTTCAGATCCGTCGACAATCGTATCCTTTCCAAAATGATCTGTCATTTGGTGCAGATCCGTCGACAATCATATCCTTTCCAAGATGATCTGACACAGAACTCTTCAGATTCGTCTGCAATCTTTTCCAAGATGATCTGACACCATATTCCTTTCGAGGGGATGAAATTTGAGTTTCCAAAATTCACATTTATCATGATAAATCTCATGCTGAGTCCAAACTTCATCTTCAGGCATCCACTCTTTCACCTCAAGTCCGCAGTAAAAACACTTGACTCGATCACTTCTGCCGGTATAAAAGAATCCTGCCTCAGCTAGGTCATGAGGTTTTTGTTGAAGAGCGACCGGCCAATCGTCGAATGTCTTCAATCGGGCATCAAAATTAACCTTATCTTTATACACGGGGCGTCTTTTTCGTCTGACATACTCCCCCTCCTCGTCGAAAAATGTGCAATCAGGTTGCCATCTGAAATGATGCATCAGAGGGTCATCTCCAACCTCCCATCTAAACCCTTCAATGTGACATTTTGGGCACACAACTACATCATCTCTACCAGAATAAATGAATCCAGCATCAGCAAGTTTATCTTTCGGGAATTCAGACTTTCAATCACGAAAAGTTTCAAGTCTATCGACATAGGTGTTGAAATTCACTTGCATTCTAGCTTCCACCTCCATACTATACTGTTTGAAGTACACAACTGAAATGAAACGCAAGATGTCCTCTAATATATTCATCCGAATTTTTTCCTATCAAAATCAATTGAAACTTTATCTCTAATAAAATACATACATTCACGCATACAATAGCTTTCACAACTAGTACATAAATCACATAAGGCATATATAATACTTTTTGAATCTGAAGTACATTGTTTGGAAATTTTGGCAGCTGTTTGCAAAAAATTATGGTAATATTCGGAGAATTTCATTTTTGACAACATACTGAATTTATTGGTAATTAGACAGTCTAATTGCAAAATTTCATATACATCACTCTCCATCACTTTTTGGATATAACACATAACTTCATATCCTCACTGCACTTCAAAGTAATGTGGATGGAGTCACCGCAATCTAGGGTCATGGTCGCAGCAGGCGATAATCTACTCAGCAAACCGATGAATACGCCCCATTCGTAGGTATTGAAGGACATTTGACAATCAGCGTTCAGCGAATACACCATCTTGACAGCTGGTTCGAAGCCTCGTGCAGGACTAAGGCCACAATGCAAGTTGAACACTGAGTTGAGTATATAGAAACGTTCACATTTGATGGCTTCTTGGTAAATTCGGCAGACACGTTCCAATTCGGCATCATAGTCAAAGTGGTCGGACGCGTAATCAGAAGTTGGTGACTCACTACGCTCTTCAGACATGATTGCGAGAAACTGATCAAAATTCATCAAATTAAAATGAATTTTTACCATCGAGTGCATCCGATAGGGGGGAAAGGCCCCCATGAAGCTGATGAATTGTGCTTGTTTTTTACAAACGATTTGATGCATTAATCCAGCTATTGTGTGATCTATCCAAACCCAACCATTTCACATAGACCTTATTTCCCTTCTTCCTAAGGACTTTTTCCACTGAATACACATCGGGATTTTTTGATTTTTGTAATTTCTCTTCGTAAAAAGCACCACTGATTGGACGCCCCTCCAGATCTTCCAACAAGTAGGTAATGGGGTTGGTAATTTTGACCTTTGCTACGCGGAATATCTCACACGTCCAATTGGGCATATAACCTTTCTCGAAAATATGTTTGGCTTCGGAAATTCGAACCATATCACCGACTTGGAATTTTTTTCGTCCAGTAGCAATTTTGATGAAATTATAGGCAGTATTGAGAACGTGATTTTCATTGTCTTTCGTAACATCCGAGGGCTTCATGTTGATGGTGCGATGTTTGCGATTGTTGTAATTTTCCACGAGTTGAGGTAGAATATCCAACCATTTGTAGGAGCCATTCAAACTGAAGTGTTTGAAGAGTTTCTCTTTCAAAGTTCGAATCACACGTTCGGCAATAGCTGCTTTTTTCACAGTATAAGTACTATAATGATTGATGTTGTGTTTCTTCATTAAATTCTGGAACGTTGAATTGTAGAACTCCTTGCCCAAATCTGACTGTAGATTTTTGGGACATCGACCCCCACTCCTTTTAAAAATTTCGGTCATTGCATTGGCGACGTCTGCAGCTTTTTCACTTTTGATCGGCTCAGCCCACAGGTATTTGGAAAAGGTATCGATGACAACCAAAATGTACTTGTAGTTTCGATTGACTTTGGCGTAATTTTGAAGATCAGCAAGGTCCATTTGCCACAAGTCATCCAACCCCTTTATTATAGTTCGGCGCCGTGGAAAGGTCTTGCGAGCTGGCCGATGTAACTCATTCACCAACTGAATTTTCTCCTTTGAATGTCCTTCCATTCCGATGGTAGATGCTATACTGAAATTATGCATCCACTACCACCGTATTCTGCCACTGGTTGATTTCCTTGATGGTGGCTTTCATCTCAAGTATATCTGAACTAATTTTGGTAATTTCATTTTTGAATTGAAGTAGCGCTGCTTCAAGTTTTGTATACAGTGTGGTCCAACGAAAACTTAACACCTCGATTTTCCGGCGTTAACATGAAAATGTGGAAAATCGCTCGAACCCGTCAATTTCTGATTCGAGGGGGAACAACTTTTCCGCTGTTTTCATCCCCGTGACTTCAACCCCCTAACGGGGGTGAGCACAACCCCTTGATTTTGAATAGGGATGAGGGGTGTTGAGATACCTCATTTTGAAGATCTTATCGTGTACTATCTGACCGTAAAATTTCGCTCCAAAATATCCATCGATAACGACATGACAGGTAAAATAGTGGAAGAGTACGTACTTTTGTGATTACTTTATTAAATGTTCGAAATGGGCACCATCCACTTCCATGCAGTAATATAAGTTTTGCTGAAAACGTTCACGTACATTACTCAAGATGTCTGGTGTAATTTGACGGCATTCATTAATGATCCGAGTTCGCAAATCATCCAGTGACTCAGGCTGGGTAGCGTAAATCTTGGATTTCAGGTGACCCCATAGAAAAAAGTCCAGTGGAGCCAGATCAGGTGATCTGGGTGGCCACTCAATATGTCCCCTTCTTCCAATCCAGGCGTGAGGAAAATTGTCATCTAAAAACTGACGCACCGGTTGAACAAAGTGAGGTGGTGCGCCATCTTGTTGGAAAATGATCGTTTGATGGTCTTCTGCATTCTCCAATACTTGCACGAGGGCTGGATAAATAGCGTTCTCCAATAGATCGAGATACATTTGGCCTGTGAGATTACCGGGTAGAAAAAAAGGGCCGATTATGTGATTTCCATAAATACCCGCCCAAACATTTAATTTTTGGGGGCGCTGTGTATACACCTCACGAAATAATCGTGGATTTTCATCTGACCAATACCGACAGTTATGCCGGTTTACAATGCCGTTAAGGTAAAATGAACACTCGTCCGAAAAACAGATATCGAACATGTAGTTTTGATTGCCGTTAATTATTTCACTGATCACTTCACAGAACTGGAGTCGGCGATCGGGATCATCCTCATTCAGTTCCTGAACCAATCGTATCTTATACGGATGGAATTTATGTTGTTTCAGGATTCTCATGATTGTTGTGCGTGAAACACCAGATACCTCGGACAATTTCCTAGTACTAACGGTCGGATCCATTGCTATATGACCTAAGACAGCCACGTCCCTCGCTTCGTCTCTTTCATGCACCCTCTTTTTGTTTCCAACTGACCCAGTAGCGTCAAATTTGGCAACCAGTTGCACAACGTAAGCAGCGGATACATTTTTTCCAGGATGTCGTTCGTTAAATAAAGCCGCTGTTGTGCGCGCAGAGTCGTTATTTCGGAAAAATAATTTTATCATTTCCACCCTTTCTTCTACGGAATACACCATTTTAATTCCACTACAAATTTACAATCGCTTGGACACACTTGTACCGTTCTTAACAATTCACGATAGACTAAGGTACAAAAACAAGGTCCGTCTACTTTTTTGGACAAAAAATTAACCACTCAATACCTTTGAAATGCGTCGGATACGAATAATATTCTCGAGATAAATTCCATATTGCCTCTTTCACTATTTTCGCTGTTATTTCATTATCGATGGATATTTTGCAGCGAAATTTTACGGTCAGATAGTACACGATAAGATCTTCAAAATGAGGTATCTCAACACCCCTCATCCCTATTCAAAATCAAGGGGTTGTGCTCACCCCCGTTAGGGGGTTGAAGTCACGGGGATGAAAACAGCGGAAAAGTTGTTCCCCCTCGAATCAGAAATTGACGGGTTCGAGCGATTTTCCACATTTTCATGTTAACGCCGGAAAATCGAGGTGTTAAGTTTTCGTTGGACCACACTGTATGTCTCATTATGATTTCGTTGAAAACTCTTCAGTTCACCAGTCAAGGTAGTTGTATCTTTTTTCATCGAAATGATATCCTTGTCATGTTCAGCCAATAGAGCCTGAATCAACTTCACACCTTTATCAAATTTTTGCTCGAAAGTATTCACCCGATTAATTGAGGTGTTTGTCTCCTTTTCCAGCATGCTTATATCATTTGTGTGTCGTCCCACTACAGCTTGAATACTTTTCATGTTCGCAACCAAATCGTGTTGAAGGCTATCTATTCTATCTGTAATTCTTTTTTTGTGTTGAACGAGTCGTCCATCGGTATGCTCAATTTTTTTCTCAACAAGCTTCATGACTCCTCGAAGGTTTTTACCTCTCACGTTGAGGTCATTCTCTATATATTGTTTTCGCCAAGCGCAGAGTGATGCGAGCGTTTCCCTTTCCTTAACTTCACTTTTGATTTGGTCAATCAAGGTATTCGTAGAGTTATCCACATATTGTTTATTTGCCACATCGTCAGCATCTGTTGGTATCTTCACATGGCTTATTTTCAGAAAATCTGCATCAATATTTCCATCGTGAGTATAATTGAGGGTTATACCTGAACAATCACAAGATCCTTGCGGCTCTTCATCAGATGCCGATTTGGCTGAGTAACCAAACTTGTTGATACTCATAATGAGACTGATGCAGTAGAGTCGAAACATTTGAATTTATTGAATAATGCCAGCCTCCTTCAATTCTTCAATAATTGCCACGATCTCATTATGTACAGATGTATTACCTGCCGATTCAGATGCAGTGAGAAGTCTCAACCTGTCGACCAGCTCATTGACATCATCCCAATACACGTATTCAACTGGTTTTTCGTTGAATGTCAAACTATTGATTGGAATGCCACTACCAGTGGTGTGGTGTCGGAAGAGAGGTCTGATGATATGCTTGTATTTATTTTTGATAGTACCCTTCATACGTCCAAGACTATTCAGATGAGGTGTTGTCAACTCCAAAATCCTTTTATAGTTTTCCAAATCTTCCTTCTCATATTTTTTGGGGTAATCATAAAATAGCAATTGATACAGACCTGGTGTTTCTTTGAAATTATATCCTTCTGTTATGATTTTTCCTTCGCGAAAATCAATTTCCTTTCCCCCTAGGAACCATTTTGAAGAAACAAAGTCGTATATAGGACCGTAAACCATATCAATCTGCTCACTTTTACCCAAATATTCCATGATATATTCCCGTGACATTGTTGGATATTGTTCTAGATAATCATTCAATACATCCTCCGGAATCTTTTGATTTGAATCCAAACTATCGAATACCTCATCTTCATCTTCTTCTTCTTCTTCAGCATCCGCAGCAGCAATCTCTTCCAGCTGTAGAAATTTGGTGGGTTCTAAATGCTGCTGCGTTTCTTCCACTTTTTCGGGTTCTGTTTTCATCAATTGTTTGACATATTTCGATTTGAATGGTCTCAGTGGGGGTGGTTTCAATTTTCGTTTGGGTGCTGAGTGAGCAGCAATTTGTTTCAGCGGTTCAGTTATGGGTTGGAATAATTTTTGAATAGCTTCATCTTCTTCAGACTTGCCCAATTTCAGTGCCAAGTATTTTCTTCGCACTCCTTTTGCTAACTGATTTATTTTTGATTTACATTCAGCATCAGCAATTTGATCATCTATACTTGTCGATGGCATGATGCCTACTGAGGAATTACTCCAGCATCATACTCTTATAAATTTGTCAAATCCCATGCGATATCTGCCATTGTTCCTATCGAAATCTTTGACAATGACCAAAGTGCCAAATTTTTCGTTCCAACATTTCGAGCACATTGTCTTGAATTCGTCGTAGGTGAAATCAGGTGAGACATGTTCATCAAATACATGTTTCAAATTCATGTCATCCTGCTTGAATAATACAATTACATTACAGTTGTCTCTAATCAATTGTTTTGGTATTTTCGAGTAAGTTTGGCAAAGGTAGGCGGCATCGATTGACTTGTGCCGACACATTGCATAATATTTCCTAATTTTATTTTGTTTATCGCAGGCCACATCGTCGAAAATGAATATGGAATGTTCTCGAGCTTCAGCCGGGTCGATTATTTCATCGTTATCTTTGAAGGGGAAGTAACCCATACCTTTGATTTTCTTCATGACCTCTTGCAGCAGTTGATATTTCGGTTGAAACAATGATTTCGAGTAGACGTAGACATTTTTAAATTTAGCGCCATTCGGATTGAATAACAAACTCAGCATGGCATTGGTCTTGCCACATCCACTTGGACCGCAAAATATTGCTCGAAAAGAATCGGGTAATAGTTCACCATGTTTGCTATTTTTCGACACTTTCACCAAATCCAAGTTTTCAATAGGTAGTGCACATTTTTGCTGGGTGACCTTCATGGTGGCTCACATTAAACTGTGGAAAAAGCATCTAACGCTCCGTTTAATGCGACTAACGGTTCGTTGAATGCGACTAACGGTTCGTTGAATGCGACCAACGCTTCGTTGAATGCGACTAACGGTTCGTTGAATGCGACTAACGCTTCGTTAAATGCGACTAACGCTTCGTTGAACGCACCGTTGAATGCGACTAACGTTTCGTTAAATGCGACTAACGCTTCGTTAAATGCAACTAACGCCTCGTTAAATGCGTGTAACGCTTCGTCAAACGCGACCAATGCTTTCAGATTCAACCGTCCTCTGGTACTGCATCCCTTTATACACAATCACTCTGAGCACATTTGTCAGTATAATGCTAACCTTCGAGCGGCAAGGTGGTGGTATTGTGAACACTCTAATCAATAAACTTCCCTTTGAATTACACTTACCTGGATATCAATACTGTGGACCTGGAACACAACTGCAGAAGAGGTTAGCTCTTGGTCAAAAGGGCATTAATGTTCTAGACTCAGCCTGCCGCCGACACGATATAGCCTACGCTCAAAACAAATCTTTGGAAGATCGTCATAAGGCTGATTTGGAGTTGGATGATAGTGCGTGGGAGCGATTCAAGTCGAAAGACGCTAGTTTGGGAGAGAAAGCAGCCTCTTGATTCGTAACTACTGCCATGAAACCAAACGCAAACTGGGTGTGAAGAAGACATCATTCAAAAGGGCCATCGTTCAGAAAATTAAAAAATCTCTCAAATCTCTCAATTCGGGTGATATCCACAAGTCATCGCTGGCTGCTCTACGTGTTGCTAGACGTTTGGTCAAACAAGAAGGAGGTCGCAAAAAAATTCGAGTACCTCGTATAATACCTATTGAAGAAAAGAGTGGTGGTATTCTACCTTTGATACCAATATTTGCTGCCCTTAGTGCCCTAGGTGGTTTGGCTGGTGGTGCTGCAAGAGTTGCCAAAACTGTGATTGATGCCAAGAACGCAAAGAAAAAACTTGAAGAAGATCAACGGCACAACAAAGCAATGGAGGAGATAGGAAAACAGGGGTCAGGATTATTTTTGAGGAAAAGTCGTCGCGGCTATGGAATTTTCCTTCGAAAACAAAAAAACTCCTGTTGAAGCTACCCAATAGAGCCCTTTTCGATGTGGAGTTGAAGCGATGTGCAAAACAATTGAAAATTCCTCATTTAAAGGGAGTCTTCATGCGTGATCAACTCGCACACTCCACACCAGCAGCCAAAGAATGTGCCATCGTTAATTTGGATCTGCAAAAAAACAAAGGAACTCATTGGGTAGCTTACTGCAAACATGGCAATAAGGTGGAATATTTCGACAGTTTCGGTCATTTGAAACCACCTGTGGAATTGGTGAAATATCTGGGCAATGTCAAAATTTCATACAACAATGATCGCTATCAAAATTTCAATGGGACAAATTGTGGGCATTTGTGCTTGGAATTCCTCTATAAAACTAGTGAGGTTCAGTCATGTCTCTGATTGTCACGCTGACAAGTCATACTTCCACGGCTAGCAGTGACTTCACCAACCCGATTCCCTTGGACCCTGACGCTGAATACGGTTTGGCTTTGATTGGTTTCCATTCGTACAACAGCATCCCAAACATAGAGGAGGGTAATAGAAAGTTCTACTATTTCAAGAACGCTGATAAGACCAAGAGAGAAATCATCAATATTCTCATTGGTTCCTACGAAATCACTAACATTGCCAAATTCCAAACGAAATTCATAGAAAAACCCCAGGATATCAAAAGGAAGAAACCTGACGAACAGGAAGAAGATATAACTGATAAAGTATTTTCTCTGAAAGCCAATATCAATACTCTAGAGTGTGAAATATACAGCAAAGTACATACCATTGATTTCCGACCTGCGGACTGCATTGGAAAATTACTGGGATTTTCAGAGAGATTGCTGGAACCTGGTCAAGTTCATAAGTCTGATTTACCAGTGAAAATTGTTAAAGTTCGAACAATTCACCTGGATTGTAATATAACTGCAGGTGCATATTTCAACGGACGACCTTCACATACCATCTACGAATTTGCACCCAGAGACGATCCCGGTTTTGCCATCGACGAAGTTCCACTGAATTTGATCTATCTACCTGTGTCAAGCAAAGGTGAAATCAACAATATTACGGTACACATTCTCGATCAAGATTTCGCTCCGGTGGATTTCAGAGGTGAACTTAATGTCATAAGATTGGTCCTGAAGAAACTTTGAGATGGGTTTGGTTTTTGATGATATATTCAATCACAACACATCCACACCATCAGTAGTGAAGAAGCCCTTCGACAGGTCGGTCACTTCCAAACTTTCTGCTACAAATCAGCGATTTCTGCAATCATTGGGCTACAATGTTGTCTCGACACGTGTTCGACATCTACCGCCGACCTCAATTCGATGAATCCATCCAACGTTTGGAAACTAGAACTTATTACCCATATGTGAAATCCTTCGAGAATAATGATATTGTTGAAATTTCCATTCAACAAAGTGAAACATGGTTACTCATGTACGATTCTGTGATAAGTATCAGAGGAACAATGAAAAAAACTGCTGGAGATGGAACTGTTAATTTTGTCAATAATGCACCAGCTTTCTTTTTCGACTCTATCTCATACGAACTCAATGGTAAAGAATTGGATACAGTTCGTAATCCTGGAATAGTGAGTACACTCAGAGGATACTTGTGTTATAGTGCAGACGATACCAGCCACATGTGTACATTTGGATGGAATTATCCCAATGGATCTCTACGAAATGATGATGGATTTTTCACCTTTCACATTCCACTGAAACACCTTTTGGGCATTTTCAATGATTATACTTCCGCTACATGCGGTAAACAGTCTCTACGTTTGGTTCGTGCACGCAACGATAACATCAGCATTTTCATCAAAGATGCTGCCAATGCACCTGGAAAGACTACTGCCCAATTGAAAATCGATGGCATCGAATTGAAAGTGAAACACATTTTCCCTAATGATGAAATTCGTTTGAGTCTATTGCAATCCATCAAAGCTGATACACCTATAATGATACCCTTTCGAAAATGGGAACTTCACGAACTACCAGCATTGACTGAGGGATCAACGAAAGAAATTTGGGCTGTCAAAACTGCTTCTGCCATGGAGAGCCCTCGATATATCATCACAGTATTCCAAACAGGCCGTGTGGACAACTTGCATAAAGATCCCACATACTTTGATAATATTGATATAATGGACATCAGATTGACATTGAACAGTGACATCTATCCGCACGAGCGAATGAGATTGGATTTTGAAAAAAGCGATTTCGTTGAGGCACATCGCACCTACACAGACTTCTACTCCAGCTACATGAACATTCCGAGAAAACAACCATTACTCGATTACATAACATTCAAAAATCGAGCCATTTTCGTGATAGATGTTTCCAAAAGGGCTGAATTCATGAAGTCAAGTACGGTAGATGTGAAGCTCGATATTGAAGCTAAAAAATGGTTCTCAGCTAACACACGCGCCTACTGTATCATCATTCACGATTGTGTTATAGAAAATTTACCATTGAGTGAAATAGTTAGACATTTATCTTGAAGAGATCTGAGAGGTTACGATCAGTTGTATGAAAGACTCTGAAGATGAAGGTTGTAGCGGTAGACATTCAAGGTTTTGATTTGAGTGGTGTGTTTTACCCCAAAGAAATTTCCATAACCGATGGCGCACAGACGAATCATTTTTTGCTGAAGCCTCCAAAGCCATATAGTTCACTTTCTGCTGGAGAGAAACGTCAAGTGAGATATGTCGAACAGAACGTGCACGGCTTGCGATATTCCGAGGGTTTCGTCGACTACTGTGATTTGAATATTATTTGGCAAACGTTGGATGATGCTGATGTGATATACGTGAAGGGGCATCAAAAATTCGACATTCTCCAAAATTACTTTGCCCAATACACATCACAACCACCACACATTGTTAATTTGGAAAAATTTCATACTGAGCAAGCTACAACCACTCAGCCACCAGTTTTTTCCTTTGAGAAACCTCTGTGTATGAATCATAGAGGTCAAAAAGTGCGCTGTAGTCTGATACACTGTTTCAAAATATGGAAGTGGATAACGCAGCAAATGGTATGGTAGTCGATCCTGAAATTTCATCTTTAGTGGAACAATTCAAGAAGCTCAGATGTCCATCACCGTTGGCAGCAGTTTGGAACGATGTATTTTTCAATTTGAATAGATGTAAATTCAATAGAAAACCTACACGTAGAATAACACCTGTAACTATTTCCAAATGAATATTTGAGTCATATAGTTGTTTAAATGTATGAGTGACTTGATTGGGTCCTCAGTTGTTTGTATGCAATGGCAGTGTTAAGATCAAATTATATAATTCTGTCTGCAGTCTTTTCCAATATTCTCTACATTAATCCTCCAGAAAAAGTGAATAAATTGTTTGTTACTTCTGAAAATGCGAGTGGATATAGAAACGAAACGTGGCCTTCAAATTGGATGCCAATGATTCCGACTGCACTGAATGAAGGTCATCTGCATGTTTTGAGTGCCGAAATACCTGCCCATTCCAATTCTTACAAGCTGAGACTTGTTTTTGAAGACCGCAGTTTTGGAGACTCACCTGATTGGAAAGAAATCGAACCACAACCAACCAGTCTAGAGTCTGATATGAAAACAATTTTGGGGCTGATTTACTTCATTACAAGTGTATCGCTGATGCAAATTTTCAAATTTTTGCTCAAATATCTATTGAAGTTCAAAGTGCCGCAATATGAAGAGGGTGAGGTTCAGCGAGGATAATCAAGTGCACTACTTGTATGTTTGGCACTTTGCATACAGACAATCAAGAAGCAAATTTTGGGAGTATTTTCCGATCGACCGAATGCGTTTTCAGAGACGTATTACACAATCATCCCGATCGATTGAACCAATTTTGGATGAAATGCATCGAAAAACCATATTTGATACAAGATTCGCATGATTTTGGCTTTCCCAATGTGATCACACTGTTTTCTAAATAAAATATTTGTTTATATACTTGTTTCATTCACATAGCCGAAATTGCTCAGTGGCAAGAGCGTTAGACTGAAAATCTAAAGACCCTCGGTTCGACTCCAGGTTTCGGCAATTTTTTACACTTAGGGTCCCCAAAATTGATGAAATTTCATATCGTTCGGGGCCATTCATTGTGACCACATTTTGTTATCAGTAATGACGACCAGCAGCCAACCTCAGACTGGAACTTTTGAGTGTAATTTTTTATAAATATTTTTCTATCACACTCCGCCTGACCAAGCGCTACCTGTGATGTCCATTTTGCAGATTTAGCTTTATTGATATTTAAGCTAGCGATATGCTGGAGTAGCAGTTATTGAGGCCTTACTTGGTTGAAACAAACAAATTTCAATCAGGCGTTCTTCGTCATCTAAATATTATTTCCCGAACTGCCTAGTAGATGGGTTTCCTATGTTTTGTGATTCCTCATGCAATTCCGGAAATGCGATCACAGACTCGTCTCTGAGTGCCATTGATGTATTCCCAAGCTCCACTGGCGGCCTGTCAGGAGAATGATATGTTTTATTATCCGTTGCCGTTGTCGATTGAATTCATTCATTTGCCTTATCATATTTTGGTTTCCTCAGTTGTTTTTCGTTCAAAAAGAAACATTGCCATCGTGTCGCAACAGGAGAGAAACATATGCCACGACAATCCTTTCAACCGATGTATTGCCATTGCATTTAGGGCGATTTCGATAATACATTTTAGTAAACAAAAACAGAAATATAGCCCTCTTTTCCAATTCTTCAGCGCTGGATAAGTTCACGGCAGAAAATTTGATTGTCCACTTCCTTACCGACAATTTTACGAAGTACGACATTTTGAATAGCCTGTCGTTCTAATCCGAATACCAATGATTCCTGGGCTTTAGAAATTTTGGTAAATTCGGTAAATACCTCCGGATTCTAGAGCTTGTATGGTTTGAAATATAAAAAACTCTCCCGTGCCTGGCTAAGTTGATTGGAGGGGTTTTGCAATTGATGGAAATGGATCCATTCCTATCCATTTATTTCCAGTTATTTCTGAAAAATGACGTATTATAGGCCGTCGCCGGCAATTCCACATAACAATTCAAAGTTCTTCTCATTTCCACGTTCATAGGATTACATGCCATTATATACAGGACGTTAACGTTTATAAGCGACTGCATTCGGTGAGAATACTGGCATTCCATCCTTGTTCAACTGTATGCGTGCTTTTTCTTTCGAGTTTTATACTTGGTCTGTGAATCCACGATATTCTAGGAAATTGTGCATTCTTTCGCATTCCTCTTTTCCTACTTGATCAATATATGGTAAAAAACCTCTTTTTACTGGGCTACTGTCTGACCATTCGCCACAATTGAATATTTGACGAGAAATTTGTAGCAGGCAAATCCTAACTTGATTGATTCTTTCGCATTCTAGCCCGTTCTAGTACTTGTACTGTGTTATATCTTGCGTTGAGTATCCTGTGGATGAATCAGAAGATTCCGAAACTTCCCTGAGATAAATAGCCGATATTTTGGTTGTGAGATTATGACAGTCATAGGCGATGAACGCTTCATATTTTTCCAGCGTTGAGGCGAGAAAAATTGCACATGCAAGAAGTTTATCTGTAAACAAAAGTCCCCTTTAAATTTGGTAAACATATTTCGGTTTCGCTTTCAATTCAAATCGACGCGCGCGTTCCACTCTCAAGTATAAGACAAATATGATATGGTATCCTTGTCTAAAAATCAATACTCGGTGCCTTCTTTTGATACTGGTGGTGCTGTAATCCGCAATATGCATCTCGGTAAAACGGCGTTGTCGGCTTGAGGAATTTCTTTTTCATTACTTTCCGCTTTTATTAGAAACGTTTATTCAAGACCCAGTCATGTTCTGGTACTGGCCCTCTCGATCTTGTATGATGATAAATGTGTTAGTAGTTGGTGTCTGTTCAGTTTAGTTAACGGATTCTGAGTCAGAACTTTCATTTTCAGGGTCAGTATTGTTACTGTTTTCTCCCTCGGAATTGTTTGTATCGGCAACGCTGTCGGATTCATTCTCCGAGCTTTCGCTACAGACATGTTCGCTCTCATATCATGTGTGAAATTTGATAATCATCCTGCGTGTATACCAGATCGTCCAAAACTTATTTTTCGATGTCGGAGTTTTCAGAGGCGCTGTCAAGCTCATCTTTGTAGTTGATCTTATGAAGTTTGAATCGATTAGAGTGAACTGTCTGTTCTTGCGTTCCTCCAATAATTTTTAATAATATAGCTGACAGGGTTTATGTGTTTTATGATTCGGTAAGGTTCGGTCCATTCAAGATAAAATTTGCTTGCTATTTTGTTACCTTTCTTTGCTGGGTCGTTCAGGTACACTCCAATTTTAAATTCTTTAATTTCAGCCTCCGTTTTTCTGCGGTTTTCTCTAACATATCACGAGAAATTCCGTATTTCGTGAGCTATTTGTATTCGCTGAGCCATTTCTGTGGCGTAATTTTCGTCCGGGTCGTATTTAACCTGATTTTCTCGTATAGTTAGATGGTGAGGTAGGTCCATATCTCATGCAAACAGAAGGTAAAATGGAGTTTCATTTGTCGATCCGTGAACCAAATTTCTGTGAGCCATCATGACGAAACATAACCATTCGTCCGATGAATCGTTATCTTCATTTACGTTGTTAGAAAGCATGATTTTCATGTCTTTGTGCATCCTTTCAAACATTCCATTGCAAGCCGGATGATGAGGTGTTCTCTGGTGAATAGTTTGAAAGTGAATTGGCACCCCATATCAGTAAGTAACTGTTTTGGTGCACCATGTTTCGTTATTATTTGTGTGACAAAGGCTTTAGCGACGGGAGTTGCAGTGATATCAGGTATAGCAATGCATTCAGAATATCATGTGCACAATACCTCTTTGTCTCAGGGATCAAGAATTTGTTTCCTTTATTCAGCAAACAAAGTGAAACAATAGAATTTGAGTCGGTATCATTGAAAAATCTATTTCGATAAAAACAAATCGACTCAGAATGAACAAAATTATCATTGAGAACAACAAATATAATGGAGAAAATAACTAAAAACTAAATCTCATTCTTTCAGAAGCGTCCAAGTTGAAAATGTCTTTATCTGTCGCGTTGATTGTCAGATTTCGGGTATCAGTCAGATATGAATATTTGATTCTAGTCTTCGAGAACCACGTGGATTTAGAAATCATGGAAGGATTCTACCCTAATCCAATTGAAGACAGGTACCATGGAAAATCTTACAGCCGTTGGACCATTAGTTATTTGGTTTTCGGATCACAACATTTCTCTGCTTTCGCTCGTTGAACGCTGACAGCCCAACTGTCCACTTTTTCATTTTTCGCCAACTCCGCATCATCTCATTTTCATTCCTGGCTCATATAGGGTGAAACATTCTGTCCTGTGTTGATGATACCCAAAATATTGTCCTTTTTCCGCGCACATTTAATTGTCAGTTCCTGAATCGCGCACCACAAGCATACAAACAAAAAATAGGTTAACAAAATCGATCTGGGATATATTAGGCTCGGCACACATGTCAGACAATCCATCACCGTTAATATATATATATATATATATATATATATATATATATATATATATATATATATATATATATATATAATCAGGGCAGCTACCATTGAACTATCCGAGAACTCAAAAAATCTTGGATTCATTCTAGACTCTTCCCTCAACTTCAATAGCCATATCAACCTTATAATACGTCGTGCATTCTGCAATTTGAAACTTATTTACTCCAACAGGAAAATACTTGATAAAAAAAGTAAAACTACTTTGTGCGAATTATTAGTTCTTTCTCACTTGAACTATGCCGACATCATTTTTGGGCCAGCAATATCTAAAAGAGACAGTCATCGCTTACAAATGGTTCAAAATTCTTGTGTGCGATTGATTCATGGTCTGAAAAAGCGTAACCACATATCCGGTCCTCTCAAAGAGATTGGTTCATACATACATAATAGACAAATCATTCATAGCTGCACACTATTTCATCAGATCATTCGAAATGAGAAACCACCTTACCTTTATGAAAAAATAACATTCCGGACAGACGTTCATCACCTGAATGTGCGATTCAAATCTCGACTCACGCCACCCTTGCTTACAACAGCACAATTTCGCTCGTCATTTTCATATAATATAACCAGGCTCTACAACAGGATTCCAGATGATTTGAAATATTTGCCCACTTTGTCTTTCAAATTGAAACTTAAAAAATTACTTCAATCGGGAGAGTTATCACTATAATTTCCTTTTCTTTTCTTTTTTGTTGTTGTAACTGGTAGTTTAGCAGGTTTGTTTTCTGATTTCGGCAGTTATGTGATAGATTAGGTCAAACCATTAAAACACGTAGTCTTAAGTATATTTTTTTTTTCAAGGTTGAGTGGAAGACAGCACTTGTTCCATCCTCTGTTGGGTGTGAACTCGAGCTAACTCTGCCTTTTGGTAGATTATTTTTTCTTTTTTTTATGTATGTCTTTTGTAATGTATTTCTACCAATAAAAGCGATAATAAATAAATAAATAAATAAATATATATATATATATATATATATATATATATATATCTGTTGCTACTTCCGGTGCGATTTAATGGACCAACTATATCCATTGAAATAAGACCAAAAATTTTTGCAACTCGGCAGGTAACTGGCAATGAGTTTTTCTTAAATTACACGAATGACAGGCATTACAGTAAATTATTATGTCTTGTTTCATGCCTCTCCAATAAAAGTCGTTTGCTATTGAATCTATTAATTTTCGTTGTCCTATATGCGAAGAAGTGAGAGTATCGTGATATATTCGCAGGATCTCTTTTATTTACCTTGGGCGCACAAACTTCATCATGTCCTTCATTGTCTTTCCTTTTCAAAAACAGGACACCCTCGTTGCTGATGTATTAGTGTTCATCGTTCTTAGTAAGCTGTGCGATAATTAGGCCTGAAATAGGATCTTTTTTTTTTTCATCATTTTGAGTTCTTCTGTCCGGATCACGGTTGTCATGGGCTGGCTTTCTCGTTCCTCTTTTCGAGTTTCCACGTAAGCAACTGTACTTTCTTGAGGTTGTGGTGGTTGTTCTGAAGTTCTCAGTCTTGTTAAAGCGTCGGCATTGGTATTGCTTTTTCCTGGCCTATATTTGATACTGAAACTGTATTCCATGAGTGACATTGCCCATTCAGCTAACCTTGAACTTGGGTCTCTTATTGTTAGTAGCTAGATGCCAAAGATATTCAGCCATCGAACGCGAGTGTCTTGCTGTGGTTTATGCAATTAAAAAATACCGCTGTTATCTTCATAGTATACACTTATCATAGGCCTCTGGTCTGTCAACTTCAGTGCAATCATTGCAAAACCACTTTTGCTTGATAATTTTTTTCTTGATCCCAATGTATCTGGAGTGGTATCATAAAATTTCGCAGTATGGGTTGTAACATTCAATCATTTCGGATTCTGGTGCATTGCTAGGTCCAGGTTGAGGTTCAGTTGAGGTTACTTTTTTTTTCTCATGAAATATCTTGCCAAAAGTTCTGGCAAGATGACATGAAACAGCAGTGCCTTTCAGCTATTTATCCAACAGAAGTTTTCTCTGGATAATACTCTTTCACAATAAAAATATTTTTTGTTCCAAGGGACAAAATCACAATAGTTTGCACCAGTAACTGCTATTTGCATCTGCACTTGATAGGAATAAGCTTGTTCTCTATCAAAGTGGATTTCTCTTGTACCATCACCTGCTCTTTCATTCAAAAATGAAGTTTTTATATTGAGAATTTCTTCAATATTGGTATCCTTCATGCAGTAGGGGCACTTTACTGTTATGCAACCTCTTCCGCAACATTGACACTCCACCACTGAATCTGGACTTGCTCCAAAAAATGGCCATGAGGGATTGATGATGGAACCAGTATCCGATACTTCGACACCTATGTGATGCTTCTTTAAATAGCGGAATAGAAAAAAGTGTTTATCTCGGCTCCTAATTATCGTGGAACAAAAGTCAGTTTGGCGAAATTCGTAGAAAAATCACAGCTTTCCAATGCATTTTGTCGCATTTTGATACGACCATTTTTTCCTCATTGTTCTTTAGTTTGAATAACGTTGTTTTTTGACTCCATTTTTGAAAGTATCACATTGCAAAAATCGATTTTCCAAAAATGGTAGTTTGTAGTTCAACTCTTTGACTATCCGAAACCGTTTCGTTGATTGCTCTACGATTATCCGTAGGGCAAGAAATAACAATCTAGTGGGACACTTTTTTTAGTAACAAATTAGATTGTTGCTAACCTATCAATTGTTTTTCAACCAAATTGAAACTGTGGTTTCTAATAGTTGAAAGCTTCCTAAATCCACAGTTGCAACCCCAAAATGCATTTCAACATTTTTCAATAGAAGAATGGAAAAAACGCGAGCGCAGTAGTTGAGCAACAAATTAGAATATTGACATCGAGCCAACGATCATCGATAGATTTTTCAATTATATACTTTCAATTTGACTTTTATTAGATCCGACCAATAGTTTTCATTACATAAGCAAGAAACAAAAAAAATTAATGATTTCCGGCATTCAACTGCTAATTGTTGCTAAACGCACGGACAGAATCTGGAGAAAACTTTAGGGGATAATAGGGACACCTGTGTCTGTCGGAATCCACAGCTACTTTTGGAGTTGGCGAAAATTTTACGAAAAAAGTTTATTTCATTGGACTAGAGGGCGTTAATGGGTTCAATAGCCAATGAGTCACCCTTGGCAAAATATAAGACTTTTTCGAATATTTTTTTTATTTGAGAGCCCCAAATAGGCGTTCCGCTTCCTGGCGGAAATTGCGTTTCTGGAAAATGTAGTTTCTGAATAAAAATGATAATAATGATGAAAAAAAAACTTTAACTACATTTTTTGGTTGCCCTCCTGGAGGTTTTTGATCAAAATTGAATAAAAATCGTAAAGAGATTTTGTTAAGAAATTAATTCCTTCGAGGTAGGCATGACATAATTTTTTTAAAGATTTTTGCTGCCCTTTTACCCTCCGATTATTTTCACGAAAAAATAAACTTAAAAATTCAGTAATCGGTCTCAACAAAATCCCAAAAGTACTATATATTTTTTGGGAGCCTCTATATTGAAAAACTTGAAAGATTGAAAAATCCTCAAATGAGCATCGGAAAAAATTTGAAAGTACTATAATTATAAGGACCGTGTTGTATATCAGAAAAAAAAATTTGAAGTTGGGGGTTGACAAAATAGGGGTTTAGGTGGTCGAAATATTTTTTTTAGTTTGGTTCAAAAGTCAAAAGCATACCCTCGGCAAATTGTAAGATTTTTTTCAAGAGATATTTCTTTCTTCGAGCCCCCATATAAGACTTCCGCTTTCCGGCGGAAATTGTGTATCTGGAAAAGCATATTCGTAACAAAAAATAATGATTTTGGTAATAATAATGATTTATAAAATAATTTCTACCCCATCTGCTGAGGCCCAGATTGTTCATAAGCCTTGTACATATTTGTGATGATGAATAAATCATATCATCTATGAGATGCCAAGGCATCTGAAAAGAGTGCAGTATTTCGTTCATTGAAACTACGTCTTTTTTTTGCGTGGAATGGTTCGAGGAATTTTTTATCCAGGTGGATAATTAAGAACTATTGTGTGATCTGACATCAAATTATCAACCACGCAAACTGTTGGAGACTCAAAGTTTGTATATATATGATCAATGATAGTTGAAGATGTATTAGTTACGCGAGTATGCCACCCTACCGCCTGGTGCATATTAATGCTATTCAATAAAAAATTCAACCTTTCATATAGCTGTCTATCCCTTGAATTAAGGTTAGCGGCTACATTAAAATCACCTGCAATACAAACAACAACAACGATAATGATCAAAAAAAATAATGAGAAATATATATATATATATGAAAATACTTATCGTTAACGTTTCGGAAACTAAATCCGCTTCCGTTCTTCCGTTCTCGACGGAAGCAAGGGTTCCACGACTTCTAAAAATAGATGGAATTGTCAAATGCCTTGTTTTTCACGATCCGTTATGAAATGGATAACTTCTCATCACTCAGTAAGGAAAAATAAAACAAAAGTATATAATTTTCCAACAAACAATGATTTACAGTCTATTTTATAAACTTGGGGAAGACGTTGAACAAACAATCGATATGGTAAACAAACTTGGGAAATTTTGTGAAATAGGTATTTTTACTATATGGAAATAATGGAATGATATCTTCTAATGAAAATTAAAAAATCTTGTATGTAACTCGCTACTTTGCGGGATCTCGCCAAATGTAACTGGTTACTGGTTATAGGTAGTGTGGAAGTTAGCACGTTCGCCTATCAAGCGGAAGACCGGGGTTCGATTACCTGCCAGGCCACCATGCTGGGATTCACACGTTGAGAGTTAAGGCTTCGTTTATTCGAACATGAATAGCCATTATCTTGTAGTCATGATTGGATATCTATCAAAACAGACAGAAACTAGTCTTTGCCCTTTCGCAATGAATCCATTCTTCCACGAGAGACATGAAACATACTATGTGATAGATTAGTGAGTTAAACTGTACTAAGGAAGGAAATGAAATAATCTGAGTTACGTAAGCAATTATTGGTAAAAGAGTATTGATTTTCAAATGAATGCAAAAACGACAGTGTTTATAAATTTAATCCCAGCGTTAATTATAACATACAAATTTTACTTTTTCGAGTATGCATTCTGAATAAAAACTTCAATTCCAGCCAGTTTTTATTACGTAAAAGTTCAGGATACTAGTTTTTCAACCCCTCTCATTCTATTCGTTCTTTCGTCTCAAGTGGTTTTCGAAGTATTGTAGCACAACTTCCTTTTGATTTTTTGTTCTTGGTACCAGAAAAGCCTTCTTCTACCTTTCCCTACAGAAGCAACAGTCCTGGTCACGGTTTCATTCTTCTGAATATTTTCATTGGTTTCAAAACACAGACTATTGATGATTTCTCCGTTATCGATTTCTTTCTCATCCTCATCTGAGTTTGTATTACCGTCCTCAAATGCCAATGAATCTTCTTCCAAATGTAATTGAATTTCATCCAATTTTTTTTCCCTTATATTCTCCTGCTTTCCCCTCCACCATCAAAACCAGTAATTTGACAGTTTTGCTGTTTGATATACATCAGTCTGGTAGTGTATAACAGCTCTAGTGGACACCTGGTGTATGGCCCATAAAGTTCAATGAGTTCTCATATTCATTATCACTCAAACTGAACAATTGTGCCATCGTCGCTAAGTGCTTCCTTGAACTTGTACACGTGATATCTTTGGGGTTTTTCGCTCCACAGGCAACTGTATATTCTGCTACAACTTTTCAATCATAGGTCGATGTGGAAAATCCTGGTTTTCCAAATAAGAACAGATTATCTTCGCTCAGAAAATTCGACCTCACCCTTATCAACTCTGTTATATGTCTCTGTACATCGGTACTGAATATAACCGGTGCTCCACGTCCTCTCTTTCCTTTGATAACTACTCTTTTCATATATTTCAATAGCATTTCATCCGATTCATTCACAACTTCATCAAATTCTTCGTAGTTCTCAGTTGTTGTTTCAGATTGTTCGTATGTATGTGAAAACATCCTTTGTAGTTCTCCCGGTCACATCTCTCGGATCTGTTTCCATATTGTTTAACGCATCATCTGCCTTTCTAATGAGATACTCTTTGAGCAGTTTCTAATTGTTCGCTAATGGTAAAATTATAACTTTATTGAATTTTTTCAAATACTATATATATTTCCAGCGCGGTTCCAAATACCGAAACGCCAATGGGACTGTAACAGATTAATCGTAGTTTTCAAGGATGCTTCGATATTTGCTGTTTCGACCGATGGTTCACTTTTCACAATCATATGAATTGCAATATCACAACATTGCTTCAAAGAGGTGCAAATATTTCCAGCATACGTAGGAGATGAAAAAGTGTCATTTTTGCTATCATAGTTCGAAACAGATTGTGTAGCCAAAACTAATTTCTCATAATGTTTTGGTTTGAGTGCTTCAAATAAATTATTCACAGCTGGTTCAATTTCTTTCAAATTTAAGAGAATTCGGGATAATTCCCCCATTTTTCATCTAGTCACATTGATAAAATGCTTTTCTCGGTGAATTTTGAGATATCTAGCACCAAATTATAAAATAATTTTTTGCTTCAAGTGATATTTTATCTGGTCTCATTCTTGAGATAACCTCATCTTTCAGACGCGTATCGATTGTATGAACGCTTTTTATGAGCATATTCTGCCCTTCAGCTTGAGAATATTTGGTCGATAACCCCTTGATGCATTTTTTCCTGTGTCGATATAAAAATCTTGACCTATAGAACCCAAGACAGTTCGAACATGGCAAATAATTTTCACCTGGATTGAGAGCTTGTTCAACAGGTTCCACACATTCTTGGATATCTTTGATAAAATTCATTTTTTTGAAAAGTGCTGATAATCCTCTCTTTTCTTTGGTTTTACTTCCCTTTGTAATTATTTTTTGCACTTCTGGTTCACAAGGATGATTTCTTTCCAAGTCTCTTACGAAATTTTTAACATCTGATTCACAAAAATAGCACATATCAAGTTTTCTTTATATTTTTTTGTCTTCACCTGATTGAGTGGTTCTATGAATCCATTTTTGTCATGTCCAATATCTGCTTGAAGATCTACTGTATAGGCCTGAAGTGGAAAACACCTTTTAGGTTTCTGCCCTCATTAATAACAGACATTTCCGAATAGATTTTGTTCAGAAGTTATATCTAGAACATAGTCAACATGATCTTGTCGAAACAGTTTTAGACTTGAGGATCACCATTTGAGGGTGAAAAATTATTGAAAATATTTCCGCTTTCGATATATTCAATTATTTTTGATACTTACTTCGTAAAAAAATTCGTCGACACTGTATAAACCACTTTCCAAATATTAATTTAGTACTAAATGTGTTCGGAAACATAAATTATCTTATGAAATTAAGGAGAGAGGGAGAGGGAATAAGAGAGAGGAAGAGAGAAAGAAAGAGAGAGATGTATAAAAGGAAAATATGAAAAAATTATCTCCTCAAACATGTCCTTAACCATGGTTTGCAACTTCGTAGCAAGAGGAATACGTCAAGTTATCACATGTGGGAGGGTGCATACAGCATACAGATCAGTTGCATAATGAATCCATGTATCATACCTTGAAAGCCCCATATGGATCAACATATCTCTTCGGTGAATTTTTCGAAATTAAAACAATATTCTGCGAAATCTGAATCTGTACAAAAAATTCATTGGAAATTGAAATGCAGATTGGAGTTTCAAAAATTCACCTTTTTGGGTTTTTCGATTTTCACTTGTCGATTTTCGAGACCAGAACCAGAATTAGAAGCCAAAGAAACGCCTACTTTATGATCCTGCAATAGAGAACGTTAAGAGAATAACATAACATTAACTAATTTCTCTTGCATTTTTGTATGTGAAAAATATTTCTGGATTCAGTGGATGAATTAGACGCAATATGCCGATCCTGAATCATTAGTCATCATTGCCTAATTTTTATGATCAGTATTCAAGCAAAAACTTCAGGTCATTACTCACATTTTCTAAATTGTCTGGAATGTTTTCAGGATCTGCATCACTGTCATAAATGGATGAATCTGGAGAACCTTGTTGTATCTGAAATGTTTTGTTCGGACGGAAGTTTGATGAATCAAAAATAATAGTAATACATGGTTTTTCATTTCATATAAATTATATAAATTTCATAAAAACCATGAAAACAGCTAGAATGGACAAGTGAGTCCCAGAAAAATGAAGAGCTTTTATGTATTCGATATCTCTTACATATTTTCATGAACACCACTGAGTGCGTCTCTTCATTATCGAGTTGTCAGAAGCTGTTCAGAAGATGGAATTTGATAACGAATTGGACTATGTAAAGGTGGATTTATGCAACAGTAATTTTCACTTTCACTTTACCTTCCACTTCAACACTTCTCTTAGAGTTACACTATTTTCACAATTTAAGCATACGCAAAAGAAAATTACACTTTCTTTGCGAACCGTCGAATTTTCTGGTGTTAAAGTGGAATTCAAAATGTTGGTGTATGGAATGGTCTAGTCAAAGTAGTATGTTTTGAAATGAAATTGAAAGAACAAGTTGAAATGAAAATTACTGTTGCAACAAATTTGACTATGTATGATTGACAAATAGCATTCTCATACTAAATCCAGTTGTGTTCTGAGACCGTTCGAATGATATATCACACAAAACCTAAAAAAAAAAACGGGATAGATAGGATTGGCCAAAAGGGGGGCTGAATGTACTCTTCTATAAAAATGTGTTAACTGATTCAAAGACATCTCAAATATTTTGTAAATTCGATAATTCACAAGTTCAAATTCCAAGTAACAAATTCGGCTATTCAGACATTTGAAATATTCTGAAGTTGAAAAAAATATGATACTTATATGACCTTTTGGATAATGCGTCATACATTGTCAATAAAGTCGATTGGATGTAAATTTGTCGTTCATGCGTCGAAATGAACTCTCCTTCGAACATTTGATTACTTATTCCGGGTATTTTGAATATTTCGTTTCTCTCGAAGATATTCGACTTCAGATTGAAAATAAAACTACCATAATCTTCGTTGTTTTGTTGGAAACTCTTATGTGGTAAAAATGAAATTATACAGGAACGGCAATGAACATTTTTGTTGAAAAAAATAGTTGAATGTGTTTTATTTATACTAATAATTGTTTGAGTTAATATTATTGAGTGTTGTTAAAGTCCTGTTGACTATTATATTTCAACATTGATTGTTTTTCTTATTTCAGTGGCACATTGGAGGATTCAATTGGGTTGAACACCTCCTATGTGCAATCATCGGCACTTGGGAGAAATATCGATTCAAAAAGGATATATGAAGATAACACATAGGAGTTTTTTTTTGTTGCATGGGTATTTTTTTCAATTTCCAATTTGCCTAAAAGTCACGTTTGCATTGCTATTGAAAATATATTTATTCATATTCGAAAACTAAAAAACGTGAAAACATAATTTTTTTTCTATCATTCTGGACAACACAGATTATTATTATTTTTTATCTTCTCAATGTTGCTTGTGGTAGGTTTTTCCAATTCACACATTTTTCTTGCATTCGCTTTCTTATTTTCAGAATTATTGGTTTCTTTTTTATTTATTTTTTATTTAGATTCTTTCGATCGTGATTCCTTTTTCGTTTCCATTTTCTTCTCTGTTTCCATTTTCTTCTTCGGAATCACCCTTTCTCTTAGGGAACTTTTTAAATGGGAGGGTATCGTTGAATACGTGAAAATCTTTTTCAATGAACTTTCTGAGTTCTTGCAAATGATTATATTTTGTCTCGGTTATTGCGATTTTTCCTGAGTATAGTCTTTGTGGATCAGTAGTTAACTTCTCTTTTCCCCTTCCTTTCATTTGTTCTAAAACTGTAAATTCTTCATTATAATCTGAGTTATACATGATGTTTCCGTTTGGCAAATACAAAAGTTGTCTTATATCACTCACACATCTGTCTCCAACTTTGTTGCCAAATCTTAGGGATTCGAGATTTGTTTCTTAAAGAGAATATTAAAAAAAACTCGTCATCAAGAACTTAAGCTTTATATGGCTATTTTGTACGAGCCATTATCATTCGAGCGACATCAGATGGGGCAATAATTGGCGGATATAAATATCCTTTCAGAGCAAAATACACGGAGTCTACCTCCATCTGTGTATGTCCTTTTTCTAAAATGAGTTGTAAAATTCCCACAGAAATTTTTTTGGCAGATATAAAAATATTTTTTTCAAAACCTTCTTTGATTTTTAATAATACGTAATCAACCATGCAGGTAGTAAATTCATCACTAGTTACTCTTCCATCCACCTCATGCCAGACATAGTGGTGTTTGTAGTACATAGCAGAAGCGTCTGTCTTTGGTGCAAGGAGTACACTTTAAAGGTCCATGGTTATCACCAATTTTTTTCACTGGCTTCGGCAACAATCCGTTCTTGAGCTTCTCGGGCACGTTGTTTTTTTGCAATATGTGCAGCGTAAGTTTCTTCTGATACATTACCAAAATCGTATGCACAAAATGTATCGCATTGGTCTTTTCTAGGTTTATACAGGGTGTCCCTGGACTTTCTCTTTTCCTTTCGGGAATGTATAGATGGGGTGAAAATATCACCAGTACTTCATATAATTTTTTTTCCTAAAATCCTTCGTTACCAAGTTACGGGCCCTCGAAGTTACAAAATGAAAAATGTTTTTCTTTGATAACTTTTCAAGTGAATATTCAAAATCATCCAAATTTTGGTAATTGACTAAACAAATTAATTCCTTCGATGAGCTTTCATGCAGGAGTCAGTTGTTTTGCTACAAAGTCAGGAACGGCCTACCCCCGATGGTCCACACCCCAAAACTTTGAAATGACAGATATTTTTCAATATTTTTCAACAAAATAAGGTTACTCGGACAATTTTATGAATAAAAGTACTCGTATGGAAAGTCGATCGGAGCAACGAGTCTTGATAAAAATGTAGTTTTACTCGACGACATCAAACCCGCTCGTCCACCATTATTTGAAATGAATAATTATCAAAGCAGAAATAATAATGATAACGTTAATTCAACAACATTTATCCTGAGATGTCTACCATTATTCGAAAATATTAGTTTTTAAGGAAAATGGAAATGATACGTAAAATGTTCATAACGAATTTTTATAATGCAAACACGTTTAACTAACGAAACTCAAGAGCCTCAAGAGCAAACAGAAATGAAAGTTCCGCTACAGAAACTGCTCGATATGACCACCTTCTCTCTCTCTATACATTTTCTTAGTCTGCGAAGACACCCTGTCTGTACTTGAAATAGCATTCCAGGGTCGTTTCGTATGGCTTCACAATGTAATGTTATTCTATTCAACAATGCATCTCTTGTGTGAATAGGTGTAGCGTAAACAAGGCTTTTTAGATGCCCCCACAGAAAGAAATCCGATGGATTCAAATCCGGAGACCGCGATGGCCATGAATATGGCCCACCTCTACCAATCCATCTATTGTGGAAAATATGGTTCAGATGGTCACGCACAATCAAACTGAAATGAGGAGGAGCGCTATCATGCATAAACCACATATCTCTTCGGGTTTGCACTGGAACATGTTCCAAAAGTCCATTCAAATCGTTCTGAATGAACTCCAAATAACGTTTTCCATTCAATTGGTCCTGTAGAACGAAATGGTCCTATAAGATGGTTTCCTATGATACCAGCCCAAACATTCACGTTGAATATCCGTTGGTGTTTGGTTTGCAAGATCCCATGGGGATTTTCTTCGGCCCATATATGGAGATTATGAGAGTTGATAACTCCATCTCTACTGAAACCCGCTTCATCAGTGAACAAAACTCGATTAATAAAAGTCATATCTCCTCTTTGCCTATCCATGAACCAATTGGCATATTCCAGTCGTGCTGGAAAATCTTGAGGTGTCATGACATGTACCTTCTGGATGTGAAATGGGTGGAGCAGTTGTTCCCTAATTATTCTATGAATAGTGGACTTGGATGTATGGAACTGTTCTGATAGATTTCTGATGCTCATTGAAGGATCATCAGCGACGGCTTCCAAAATATTTTCCTTCAATACAACGGTACGTACAGTCCTAGGAGCGCCCTCACCACCTCGTTTTGGCAAAACTGTACCTACAATAATATCGAAATAAAACAACGTGCTCAAATTAGTTATCAATTAGTCTCCCTCAAGCTGCGATCGACACCCTCGAATGTTTCACTTGACGGTACCGTTCGATTGGGAAAATGCTCGGAATACAAAATGCATATCTGCATATTCATTGAATGTGAACTGTTCGACCATATCAAAAAAATTCAAAATATCCTATAGAATATTGACAATACAATGATAGTCATATAACAACGCACCACTCAACAAAACAAAATCGCATTCCAGTTTCTCATTTTTTATCAAAACTTTCTAAAAGGTTTTTTTGTCAACATCTGTGAAAGAAATTGAACATGATTATTCCCTGGATATTTTTCACCTGATCATGTGCAGCCGTTTTTGTAGTTCATTCGTTTGCTTTTTATTAGTATAGGTAAATATTTTTTCCGATGTGCGTTTTTTCAGCTGAATTAAGATTCGTGTTAAAGAATTTCTCCCATAAAATTATAATTATCAGTGAAACTCCTCAACAGTTTAGCTGTGAAGAAGAATTTGAAACATTCGAATGTTGAGTTTCATGAGATTCAGATAACTGATCAACACGAAACGTGAAAATTCCACACGTATTACATACAAAATATGGAATGAATTCGATATTTCATAGTAGAGTAGCTTGTTAGTTTAAAAAAACCACGAGTCTACAGAACTTGATATTTCTTTTGAAAAAATCTTTCACAATTGTGAATTAAACTTCCATATAGGTACTGTACTTTTTGTTTACGACTTCATTTTAGCATACTTTGTATTATTCCTGTTATAAATGTTGTTGAATTAACGTTATCATTATTATTTCTGCTTTGATAATTATTCATTTCAAATAATGGTGGACGAGCGGGTTTGATGTCGTCGAGTAAAACTACATTTTTATCAAGACTCGTTGCTCCGATCGACTTTCCACACGAGTACTTTTATTCATAAAATTGTCCAAGTAACCTTATTTTGTTGAAAAATATTGAAAAATATCTGACATTTCGAAGTTTTGGGGTGTGAACCATTGGGGGTAGTCCGTTCCTGACTTTGTAGCAAAACAACTGACTCCTGCATGAAAGCTCATCGAAGGAATTCATTTGTTCAGTCAATTACCAAAATTTGGATGATTTTGAAAATTCACTTGAAAAGTTATCAAAGAAAAACATTTTTCATTTTGTAACTTCGAGGGCCCGTAACTTGGTTACGAAGACTTTTAGGAAAAAAAGTTATATGAAGTATTGGTGATATTTTGACCCCATCTATACATTCCCGAGAGGAAAAGAGGAAGTCCAGGGACACCCATTGCCTTTTTTTTCTTTTTGTACTAACAGCAAAATTGTTTTCTCCCGAAGTGTACTTTTTTATTTTCGTTGCCCCACTTACTATATATTTTATATATGTGATTCCATGAATTGACCATTGGCTCAACGTATTTTTTTCAAGATGCCCTACAATAATGACTGAGTACTTTCGGTAGCAGTAGTAACCACTCTTCTAGATATTTTTCAATAAAATTCTCTCGTTAGGACGTTCAACTTTATTTATTGTATCTCCTTTCATTTTCAATCTCTGCTCCTGTTTTTCTATTAAAGAATCTCCAACTTGTTTCCTACTCATTTCTTTGTCGTCCAGTTCTTGTGATTCTACACTATCTTCTCCTGCTTCACAATCTTTCAATGTCTCCAGACATGAAGTCCATCTCTTGAAAGAATCTTGTCCGAAATCCAGGGTGTTCAGAAACAATTTTCTGCAAACTTTTTCCTTTTCTCTTGAATCGTTTTCAAGCATAATGTCGTGGCCTTCTAATTTTGCCATTTTACGTTGCGTCTTCGACCGTCTTTTTGAAATTCCCCTTGAAGTGACCAATGCCCTCACAAAGGCTTTTTTATCGTCCCAAGTTCTGAGGTTTCGCCAAAAGTACTTGAATATCTCCTTCCGTTTTTGCTCTGACAAAGACTCATATAGAAACGAGCGCTTGCTCTTGGGGACTGTAAGAGTATGGTCATATCTCGCCTTCATACTTCTGCCTTCTTTCCTTGTTGGACCAGTTATTTTTGTGCCAACTCTCCTGTAGCTCAAATACTCTACACCCTGTATTCTATTTTTCACCTGAAGATTTTTTTCCTTAGTCTTTTTGTTATCGATCAATTTCCGTCAAATTTTCTTCAACATCATTGATTTCAATATTTTCTTTCAGTAGATTTGCCTATTTTGTATTTTGTTCCACCTCAAGGTTCATGTCAACAGATTCATTACTTTCTGTTACTATTTCTTCAGATAAATCATTATTATTATTTTTTTGCAGTACATCTTCAGTCGGTCCATCAAAAACTGTCAAACAGTTAAGCACAGCTGTGCAGTTTTTTTCCTTCCTAACTGTTTGGCTTATCTCTTGTGAAAAATAATTGTTCTGATCAATCTTGAGATTTCTATCTTCTAGTCGCTATCGAATAAACTGGGTAATTTTGGATTTATCGAATTTGGAATCATAACACGCTCACATAAGTGGGGTTCCACTTGTAAATTGTCAAATCAGGGTTCATTTGAACTACCAGTGAATTCTGCTACAGGGTTGCAAACCTAAAAGAGGAAGGAGGGTCCATTGACTATTGTTAACATATTGTTCCCAAGTTACAAGAGTACTTCAAAACTCAACTCGTGGTAGTTTCCACCAGGAGCCACCCAACATCGAGGTAGGTTTCGTCAACTCTGACATGCATTTCACCCCACTTTGTTCATTGACAAGAGTAACAAGGATCATATTATTTGCAGGGCCTCTTTGTATTTATCGCTTCAGTTACTAAGACACTCGATGTTCTCCGATTACTTAGCCGATAGTAGTCTCCAGTCTCTTTCGAGAGGGCAGTTCAAGTTATTGATCGAAATCACCACACTCAGGGTCCAATTTCCACGGTGAGCTGGTTGATGCCATTCGAGGTAACGTGCTTATACCAACCTTGCACCCAAGCAGTCTACGGGTAATAGGACGGACCCTCGGAATAGTAGAACGTCCTGCACTGGTCTTGTGGAAGGGTCACCAAACCAAGTGAGCCGTAAATTCAATAGATCATATACCATTCCATTCATAACAAACTATTTCTTTCAATTTCTTTTCGCCTGTACCTTGAAATACAGACATTGTGCACTTTTTGGTATCGATACCTAGAAGGGAAATTTCAACTGAATTATATCATTCAGATCAACTATCATTTATAATTATTGATGGTACAGTTAACTTACCCGTAGCGCATTGTTTAGTAGCTTCTTCACTCTTCGAAAAACCCAACCTAGGTGTAGTGGTCAAGAATAAATGATTAGAAATTATACAACTCACTACAATATTCAACGAGTTTGAATCAATACACCCACTCCCTGAGTTTTCTCCTCGCAGGTTGGTTCCATCTCAGTCCACAATTATCGGGAAGACCTGTCAAAGGAGATGGTTCTTGGAATAACTGTAGAAAATTGTTAATAAATAATACTCTTCGTACTCACTTTCCAATAGCTCTCTTCCAGTAGAATATACACAAAACCCAATTATTCGCGGGAAATATCTTGAAACGCATTATTCGAGAAAAAAAATATGGCACACGCCTCTCTCAATGACTGATTTTGATGTTACTCGCATAATAAGATATCAAGAGGGGATGTATGCAACATCTATAAAGCAGAAAGATGGTGGTAGTCTTGTGACCCCGAGCGATCATATGCTTTCCAGCAATCGCTGATGATAGTGGTCCCGGGCTCAATCCAAGTCTTCATGATACGAACAAGGGTCGATGATGATCTATCTGGAACTGGTACCATAATAATATAATAACTCTTTTTGAGCCCCGCTCAATACCCCCGAACAACCACTGGCCTTCCACAACTCTACCTCGGTTGTATTTCCTTTTTCCAAATTTCGCTTCGTCTATCTCCACTGTTTTTCCGACTCCGCTTAACCTCCTCGAGTTTTTATTCAGTCTCTTCATGCAAACCTAAAATATATTTGGAAACATTTTACAGTCACTACTTGAGTTAACAATACATCAACTCATAGTTTGCATATTTATAAAATAAGATCGGAACACACTTCATTTGATTAGACGGGCCCCCTGCACCTCAAATCCTCCTTCGTTTTTTTTTTGGTGAAAATAAATCCGCCATAACGCTGCTCCACGCGGCGCGGCCGGCGGGAGGGGGGCGAGGGAGCGAAGGATTTGATGTGCAGGGGGGCCCGTCTAATCAAATGAAGTGCGTTCCGATCTTTTTTAAATGCAAAAAAAAGAGGTAGATCATAAACTTCTAATAACTCCTGAGGGACAGCACTTCTGATTGTAAAACTTGGTGCTATGCGATAAATATGCAAACCTTCTATTATTTGCTTAAACTTACTTCGCGGCAATAATCACTCCAATCGATTACTGCTTCCCGAGATAAATTCAGTTCCGTCTTGATGAACTCAACTCGAGGATGTGGCATCATTGAAAAATAGGCAACAAATAATGTTGCCTTTTCCACTGTTAGGCGGCAGTCGAAAAATGTGCCTTTCCGTGCACTCTTTTTGAATTCACATGAGACATAATGTGCCTTCTTCTTCGATTTCTTTACAGTCATTTTCCTGTTACACCTGTACATCAATGTTTCCTTATTCAATTTGCAGACGTTGGTACATTTTGGGCAGGTCACTTCTGCTGCAAAAACTCCAATTCCTATCAAATATAGGATTAAGTTTTCTCTAACTTTTATCAAATCAATGATTTCTCCTAATTTCATTTTGGCACAAATATTCATTAAAATGGCGTCAATAAAACGAATGAATTGATACTTTTAAATGACATTCATACCTGATTTGAATTCACAACATTCGCGCAAAATGAACAATAATACCAACAACAGTTTTAACCTTAAATTTATCAGCTGTTGGAAAAAGTTACTAAAAAGGTTGATCTGAAAGCTATGTCAAAAAATGTGAAATTTTAATGGAAAAACGAAAATTCGTGCCGTAAAAAGTGGCGAAAGTGGTGTGATAAGGTGGAAAGGTTATCTGGTTGATAAACTATCGCGCATCCCGATCGTTTTTTGTACAAAAAACGAAGATAGAAAATGCCCTATTTTGAACCTTTGAAGGGTCCAACCCCGAAACGAAGGGCGAGCGCCACGTTTTGACTTCAGATTCGTGTTCAGCGGCTCAAATTACGTAAGTCAAAAAAAAATTTTTAAAAGCTCGGGTGACCGGATACATACTTTTACCGAATATTCTTCTAGTTGCCTCGGGGGGAAATCTTCATATGATTTATATCGATGGGGAGTAGGGAGAAAAGGGAAAAAGGCGTAAAAATACATTTCAGGAAATGAATATCATGAGCTAGAACAATAAAACTTTGTGCCCTCAAACATACCTCGGATGAAATGTGGCCTTCAAGATTGTCTCTGACAAGGTTGAAGTTCGATAGGGAAATCCTCAGTGAACCCAAAATGAATCCTACTTCGGTAGATTTTTGAATATCTTTCGTCAGAATAATTCAATTTACTTCTTCACTGTGGAAATTCTTTCGGATCCGCATATTAGCGAGTTTCTTTCAATGTGTCTGGTCTGAACCAAAATAACAATCAAAAAAACGAAACTTTTTGTCTCATCCCTCAGACCCACAATTTGGAAAAATATCAAATTACCTTACTTCCGAAGGAAACGGAAATCCATCAACTGTCAGTGAAGACAGATATTGAAAGCTCCTGACTGAAACAGGGAAAAACTGTATAGAAGGTGAAATATGGTTCACCAAAGGCTTGTCATATTGGACTTACTTCCTGAAGAGAATGTTTCAAGGCAAATAAATGAAAATAATTTCGAAACCGTAACACCAGAAAGCCGAGTTCCTCTCGAAGAAAGTACGAGATATTGTAGTGTTCTTCCCCAATGTCCAGGACATCTCACAATTTGATGGTACGACGCAGGTAATGGGGGAGAATTTCAAGCCAACGCCCACGCCATGTCCGAACCACATAGCCGCCGCCTACAATTCCAAGTGTATGTGTACACAGTTCAATGTGGACTCTATGCTCAGATGGTTTTCCAATAATGTTTTACCTCGTTGAGAGAGAAATGTATGTTTTTTTTCTATCAATAAATCGAATTTCAAAAGGGTGTTTTTTTTCTCTCTCTTTTAGATTGTGGGGTGGGGAAAAAAATTGAAAAACAACGAGAGTGTAGGACACAGATCACTGTGCGAGTTGGTTCTGAGTGTCGTGGATAGATGGCGTCCTCGCAAGAGCGTCGTCTGTCACTCACACTCATGAGTTGGTCCACAGTGTCGTGGATAGATGGCGTCCTCGCAGGAGCGTCATCTGTCACTCACACTTACGCATTGGTTCACAGTAGCGTGGATAGATGGCGTCCTCGGAGGGGCGTCATCTGTCACTCACACTTACGCATTGGTTCACAGTGTCGTGGATAGATGGCGTCCTCCGAGGAGCGTCATCTGTCACTCACACTTATGAGTTCGTTCAGAGTGGCGTGGATAGATGGCGTCCTCGGGGGAGCGTCATCTGTTACTTCCTCTGTCAGTCTTCTCTCAGCCATCTGTCTGCCTCCAAACTGAAAGACCTCTTTTTCGTTTTTTCATCTTTATTCAAGCATTCACTTTCAAATTACATGATGAATCAAGTAGGTTAATGCGTATGCTCATAACAAAAAATTTCAATATGGCTACACTCATTACGGTCATGATGACGTATGCAATGACGAACAAGTCGTGCGTTTCTCGTTTCGAGTGACATTGATCCATTCTTCAAGGAGGAATCCAGCATGATGGTTCGTTCTTCTGTCTTGAGTTTCAGCTTGAAGTTGAGGTACGTCAAATTGTCGTCGTCGCCCATGGTCAGTAGTTGATGGGAGAACACCTCTAGTCCTCCATTTACATGAGTTCGCTCAATTTTCTGCCATTGCGCGTCGTCGATACATTTTCCAAAACAAACTGCAGCTTCATGTACATCATCCGTAGCACTGACGTACAATCTACCTGCCATACTGACAAATACGAGCAGGACGTATAAGTTGGCCGCCATCACAGTGTTTCTGGCTGAATTCTTCTGACAGGTCCTATTGGCGACTGCGGTACTGTTGTTGTAGAGTACCTTTCGAAAACCTTGTCCCAATCTGGAGCTGTAACGCTTTTTTGGCGGTTCGGCGGGTGTTACTCCGTGACGCTGTCGGTTTCTCGGGAACTGGTTTTATTTCTCGGCTAGAAATAGACTCCAATTCCAAAGAATAATTCGGGCGCCAGTTTTTGGAATGTTATGCTCAACTGCTCCTCCAAAAGTCGTTAGGGAGGCCCAGGTAGCAGCAGATGGAGATACGGTATCCCAGGGGTCTGATAGTGTGACCAGAAAAGACTTTAGCAATGAGGTGTAGGCTTTAATTACACCTATTGCTCCAACAGGGGTACCGGCTGCGAGATACGCCAAATAATCAGTGTTCGAATATAAATATTCAACCCCGCTGTATTCAGCGAATCAGACAACTAGAATAGATGAATTTCGGTGTGGTAACGGTTCGGTAACGGTTCGGTTAGAAAGTTCGGTTAATAACGGTGCTTTAACGGTATTTCACTTGATATTCAGAAAAACACAATCAGTAATCAACGTATACACTTCTGAATAATTGTTGGAATATAAACCCACCTGAAATTTATTTATTTATTCATTTATTTTTCAATAATACATCCAGCAGGCTGATGCCCATTTACAGGTGTATATAATTGATACACTATTGATAATACTGTGCTAATTGCTAAATTCAATGCAAACAACTAATTAGGAATAAAATGACCCTGACATTACATAGCTAATTCTGCAAAACACTAGCAAGTTGAAGTTTGAACTCAGATAGAGAAAGAAAAAAGATATCGATACATTGCAAACTGTTATAACTACGACACATGGTTGTGAGAGGACAGTGAAAATGATGTTGTGAGTTAGGTACAGCTATGTGAAATGTTATATTAGATCGCGACACAGATCGTGGTACATTAAAATTAATCAGTGATAGTAAGGAAGACGAATCAATATGGTTATGAATGATTTTATACATAAAAATCAAGTCGGTCATCTCGCGCTGTTTTTTAAGGGAAACTAAATTGAATTCATTCAACAATAAATCATAATCATAGTGCCTCGGAGGATAGATGCCATGTTTCTTATAAAAGGCAAATTTAAGAAACTTTCTTTGCACATTTTCAATAGCTGCAATATATTTTGAATGGCAAGGATTCCACACCACACTACAGTAATTCAATTTACTCTTTACCAATGACACATAGACACAGCGCAAAGCATCAAATGAATTGAACTCTCTACAAGAACGTATCAAGAATCCCAAAGATTTCATGGCTTTGCCTATAATACTCTCTATATGGTTGGAGAAACTCAACTTCTGATCGAAAAGTACTCCCAAATCTTTGAATTGGGTAACTCGCGACAAAGATATGGTATTTAAGTGATAGTCGAATAAAATTGGGGTAGATTTTCTCGTGAAAGTCATAGTCTTACATTTATTAGTGTTCAAGGAGAGTTTATTTTCAGTACACCAATTATCAAGTGACACAATATCTCGTTGTAATAATTCAGAATCTTCGACCGATTTAATTTCTCGGAAGATTTTCATATCATCAGCAAAAAGTAGTTTATCACATTGTATATGGTCACAAATGTAATTAATAAAGAGCAAAACAGCAATGGTCCCAAGTTTGAGCCCTGTGGCACTCCAGAAGTTGCTGTAAAAGTAAATGATTTGACTCCATCATATTCAACAAACAATTTCCTATTCGATAGAAATGAAGGTAAAAGCAATTGAATTTTGTACGATATTCCAAAGCGAGATAATTTTTTCAGCAATTGTTTATGTGACACGCGATCAAATGCCTTGCTGAAGTCAGTGTATATTATATCAACTTGATTCCTACAGTCAAGAGCATTGGATACGTACTGAGTTAAAGTGCATAGATTTGTTGCTGTGCTACGAGATTTAACAAATCCATGTTGGAATTCAGAGAGAGACGTTCGTACGTGATTGTAGATTGAATCGAACAGGATTATTTCTAGTAACTTGGAGAATACCGAAATTAATGTGATAGGTCTATAACTCTCAATTTCAGAAACTTTTCCCGACTAGAATACTGGACAAATACGCGATACCTTCCAGACTGCAGGAAAATTTCTCGATTCCAAAATCAAGTTGAATATGATTGTTAATGGTCGAGACAACAATTCGATGAATTTTTTGACAATTTTTGCTGGAATGCCATCAGGTCCACAAGTTAATTTGTTTTTGAGTTTTTTTGCTGCCCTAATTATTTGCTCCTCAGTTATTCTATTTATACAAAGAAATTGACTGGGATTCAAGATTTCTTCGTGAATTTGATTTTCAGGAATTTTAGTATTAGTATTATCGCAATTATCCTCAAACACATCACTGAAGTTTGTTGCAAATGCAATGACAATAGATTGGGGCGAGAAAGCAGTCTCATTTTTGAAATTCATCCGCCCTGGAATGCGTGACTTATTTTTTTTTCGAGTTTATATAATTCCAGAAGCCACGTGGGTGTTTTTTCAAGTAATTTTCAGATTTCCTGATGAAATCACTGAATGCTAATGAAATGTCACTCTTAATTGTTCTTCTGAGTTGTTTGATACGTTCTAGATATAATAGTAACTTGCGCTGCTTATACATTTTCAAGTAATGATTTTTTGTTCTTATATTGCAAATGATTTTATTGTTATACCAACTTGGATATTTGTATGACTTACATTTTTTTAACGGGACAGATTCATCAATTGCGAGGTTCAAAGGGCTAATAAAAGACTCACATACAATATCCACATCAATGGAAGAACCCACTTCTTGCACCCCATCAATTTCACTAAGGAAATGTGAGAATTTATCCGCATCGATACGAAGAAAGTTATAACGCCTAACATCAGAAATGAAATTTTGTTTGACACTAGTTTGATTTGATAATTCAATTGAAAGAGCAGGATGATGAGGGTCGATTGGCACTAGTGGGTCACATCTTAACACTTCACAAGCAGATTCTGATGGTGAAATCACTAAGTCGAGCACTCTGTTGTTTTTATTCTTCACTCTGTTTATTTGCGTTGCATTACAATAGTCTAGGAAATTGTTGAACCGAGAAACAGTATTTGACTGGGTGTTAGTGTCATAGAATTCCTGGAGATCAGGAATATTGAAGTCTCCCAAAATGACAGTCTCATCGATGTTTTCGAAGTTTTCCAAAAACTCGAAGAGATCATCATATTCCACACTTGTCGAGTTGGGGGGTATATATAACAGCATCAAGTAGAAAAATTGGTGATTATCATCTGATATTTTTGTGCACAAGAAGTCATCTTTTTCAACAGGATAGGTTAACTCAACCAATTCTGAGTGGTAACAATTATTATCAACCGCAAGAATTACTCCACCACCCCGAATTCCAGTCGAACGATCTTTACGATAGATGAGATAATTATTAGGAAATAGTTCAGTACTAAACACTCCATCCTGTAACCAACTTTCGGTGACAGCAACGATGTTATGTTCATTGGCAAGAACATTTTGGTAAAATACGTTAGTCTTGATTTTCAGCCCTCTGCAATTTTGGTAGAATATTGAAATGTTTTGTTTTGGCCTGCTGGATGTACTTATGCGTTTTTTTTATGATAGATGGGAACCCGTTCTTGTACTTGATAATATAATCACCACCCTCCGACTCGTTGAGTTGCTTCAATTCCCTACGTAGGTTGAAGTAATGATCCCGCTGCATTACTGTTTGATCAGGTCTAATGTATATTTTGTTGAACTTTTCAGTTGCTTGCAGCTTTTTGCTATTCATGACCAGAATAGGAACAACCGATTTGTTGGGCAGTGTAAGTTTAACTGGGCGAGATTTTTCAGTAGAGTAACGACCTAGTCTGGTAACTTGAGAAATACTTACATCAAGATCGGGTATAATAAAAGATACTGCGTCAAGCACAAAGTTTTTCAGGTCGCTCACAACTTCCGGAATACCAAAGAGCAGTACATTGTTTTCCCTCTGTTTCATGTCGTTAATTCCTTCCATAATATCAATGGTGTTTTGGGAATTCTTAGGGAACTCCGTTAAATTTTTTCCCAATGAGTCGATCTTATCTGAGAGTGTTTTAACATCGTTTTTATAGCTGTCCTTAATCACCTGAACATCGGTATTCAGTTTACTCATTTCTGCCTCGAGCAGTGCAAACTTTTTTGTTAAGATTTTTTCGATCCCAGCCGATACACTATCCACTAGATTTTTAATAAAAGACTCCTCTTGACAAAGTTGCTTTATTGCTACATCGGCAGCAGCCCTCATTTCATTCAACAGTTCACGGGTGATTATTGGCATGATGATAGTTGAATTAAACAACCTGTTGAATTTGCATACAAAAATAAACAATAGACTCTGTACTGCAAACACCACAAACAATGAAAAAAGCACCTCTGAGTGAGACAAAAAGCGTTAAAGATAGAGAGCCGCTTGATATACGTGTTAACTGTACGGTGTCTCGCACTATAATAGTGGGGTGACTGAAGAAAACACTCTGAAATTTCAATCTGATGTGGTACTTTATTGTAATTCAGGTTGAGAGTTGTTCTTCACACCAAATAAAGTCAGATAATATAAATTGCGACAAGGGAAGCTTGTCTTGAACAAATGTAAAATCAACTGAATGGATGAGCAACTCGGTAAATCCAAATCTCAAGGAATATATTTGAATGATAATTGATAGTTTTGGCGGTCGGTGAATCGGTAATACACTCAAAGAAAAGATATCTCTAAATATATGTCGGAATTTGGGTCGGTCGGTAAAACGGTACAAGTTTCAGAACTATGTAAAAAAAACTTCTTGACTGAAAAATCGTCTCAAATGTACCTCTGAAGAAAGATTCGAGGATTATGACAAAATCGATAGTGGATACTTTGCAAACGGATACTTTCACCACAGATTCCACCACCATAGAAGATTTATACCTCTAGCAGCAACTAGTCCTCAGAGCCTGGTCTCACAAAGAGCCGAGGAATAGGATACTTAAATAAAAGCAATGTACCGATCAACGGTGAACTCAGTTTCCACCGCCCGGTTTCACAAAGCGCTGGAAATCTAAATCACGGTACCAAATGACTCGCGAGATCGTGAAATCTGTAGATCGTTGAGAATGAAACCAAAAATAAATATATAGTTTCTATAAGCGTTGTCACCACTGATTCCACAACCGTAGAAGCGACTGGTTCTCAAAGCCCGGTCTCACAAAGCTCTGAGAAGCCGAATATTTATCGTAAAACCGGGAAAGCAAAGTACCGATCAACGGTGAACTCAGTTCTCAAGGACCGGTTTCGCAAAGCGCTGGGAACCAAAATCTCGTTACCAAATGACTCGCGGGATCGTGAAATCAGTAGTTCGTTGAGGAAAAAAAATTAAGTGAGATTTCTCACTTCTGGGTGTCACTTGAGAACTCGATTCCAAATCAACTGAAGATAACTTACTTCAATTCTGGCCTGGAACTTGCGTAACGGAACGGAATGCTAACGGAATACGAATATACGAACGGAGATACGACAACTGACACGGTATCAATTATCAATTTCCACTATTCACCAATAACCTATTTATTATGTCGAATGAAAACTGGATGAAACGGTGGAGAAATATTCTAAATATCAAAATCGGATTTACTTAGTCTGATTATAACAGTCGGTCACTTCAATTAAATTCTTTGCACTGAACTCTACACGGTAAATCACTATTCTCTACTGGATCGCAGGTAGAACACAATCCTCATTGACTTTCCAAATTCCCGTATTTAATACACTGTTATCACAGAAAACATCAATTATTTGTACGAGCACATATGTCAGCCATGGAATCTCGTTACGAAATGGCGGCTTACACGGAGTTAGCAGGGCACTTTTAAGCTTATGGATATGACAGTTTTACTCACCATCTGTTTTTGTCAATTTTAAAAGAAAACTGATTTTGGCTGTTTTTCTAGATTGTGTATTTCGTCGTTATATCGTCAGAAAATGGATTTGGCAGGTTTATACTCTAAGCCGACGTTATGTTAATTTCATTTGTCTTTTTTTGTGAGTCTCTCGGTATATTTTCAAAGGTTACAAAAGAGTACATTTCGATTGTTGATCGTTGGAAATTCTGTACTGGAAGTGGTTTTTCCAACTTAACTGAAATTGTTCGATCGGTGGGGTACTGAACTTCCATGAGGGCATATCCGTTTTCAGAAACAGTCAAAATTTGTGGAATATGAAGATCATTCAGAGTACCTTCCACAGTGAGAACTTCGCCGTCGGCTATAAAAACGGACAGATACTCAATTATTCTTTCTTGTGGATTGACAGAAAAGGAAAAACAAGTATCTGTGGATTTTTTGAATTTAAAAGGTATTTCTACGTGGTTCCCGACTTATCTTTTATTCAAAAGATCAATGTTGAGATTCATATTTATCAAATCTGACAGTCCCAAAACACCGTCAAAAAATTCGTGGAAATCGAATAGGATAAAGTTATTTCATAATTGGTGTTGAATTTGGAGAATGTTGGTAATAAAGCTTGACATCTCACTTTTTGACTCCCTACTGCTGTTTTGATAATTGTATTTGAGTGGTAAATTTTGTGTGGGTAAAATTTCTCGACAATCGATGGTTCAATAATCAATCTCAAGCTTTCCGTATCAATAAATAGTTTTATTATTCTGTTTTTGTACTTAAGTTCGACGTAAGGCAAGGCATTACTACAGAATAAATGGATTTCGGTTGAGGTGGGCATTCTGGTTGGCTTATTGATTGAAAATTTACAGGTTCATCATTGTCGATGTCTTGGTGGTACTCGTTTTGAAAGTTTTGTTGGTTATGAGAATACGCGATATGATCTGTATAATAGTTTTCATCTTTCGAGTATTGATTTTCGAATAACTCTTGTTTAGTCTCGTTATAGTCAGATGAGTCCTCGTATTCATTCGGATAGAGTTCCTCGGACACAAAATTTGGTCTTTGGTTTGATGTAAAGAAATTTTGTGAATTTTGATAATTATTTGGGTGTTGAAGTTAGTTTGTTGGGGAAAAGGTCTTTGAGATATTCTTGTTGGATTCCTTGACGTGGTTGACATAGGTTGGGGTTTTGGTAATTGATTTGAAGAAATGTTCTTTGGTTTGAAAACATTTTGAGGAGGTCCAAACACTTTGCGATTTGTGGGGTATCTTTGGGGTGGAAGTTATTTGGGTTGGATATTGATTGATTGATTGATTGGGCCAGTTGGGCGTCGTTGAAAAATTAGAATTAAAAACTTTTTGGTCGTTTCTTGGGTAAAAATTTGACATGGGTGTGATTTCGTTCGGGTGTAATGGTCTTTGATTTTCTCAAAATTCTCAAATTCGTTCACATATACTATCGTATCTTCTAATGAAGCAGGTTTCTTGAGATGCATATTATTTCTAAGTGTACCTGAACAGCCTGCAATAAATGTACTGAAGGCAACTTTGTGATAATGAGTTATTTGGCACAGTTTTTCACCTTGATTGAGATTTGGGTCATTGCTTACTCTTTGGAGTATCCCAAGTATTGAATTCGGCTATGTTTCCTAGCATATACTCGACTTCATCTATCAATTTTTCTTGAAAACATTCGAGAATATGATTATCGAGTTCGATTATAGGTTCTATATGTGTTTACTAAATGGTCACATTTATCGATAAATCTATTCAATGTGTTGCTATCACCTTCAAATTATTTCAAGTTACTGATTGTAGATTTGAATAAATTCCAATCTACTACTCGAGCTTGATCTACTGGTGGAACCATTGTTGAGATATTCGGATTTGATTCGATAGTGTCTAAATTTACTAGATTATTTTGAAATAATTTAGTTGAAATATCTTCTATATCTGTCATCAAATCCTGAATTAATTGTCTCGAATAGACAGCGATTCTGAATATCTTCACCAAAGTCCTCAAACAGAGGGTTCGGAAAGGCGAGAAGGAAATATTTGGCACTTACAGTACGAGTATTCGGGTCTGCAGTTTTCAGTTTCCTCTCCGTTGATTCCTTGTAGTTCTCCTGGAGGTGGATCTTCCCGTCGTCCGCTCGTTCGGGTCGATCCTTGAAGGGTTTGAAACTCCACGACGCGAATTTTCTTCTTCGTGCTGCACAAATCTCGCCGACTGCGCCAATTAAACAACTCGAACAAGGAAACTCCTTTTTGAAAATATTCATTTTACAAAAAAGAACGACTATCTCACAGGAGAGCAGACAAAAGATAAAAATAATACATGGATTTGAATAGCAAGTTAACTAGTTGTCGTACAAGTGCAGAATAGGATTCCTGAGATGATGCTGCTGCGTCAGCAGAGTGAGTGATCGGGCTGTAGAACGGTGACTACGTAACTCTCACATGTGCATCACTCTGTGTTGTCACATGAATATTATCATGTAACGAAGCGCACCCTGCACTGTTTAAAGGCGAAAATAGTTCTTGAAATTTTTTATATATTTTTTCTATATGATGTACTGAATGTAACTACTTTGGTTTTGAATATAATTAAAGGAAATGAAAACTTCTCTGATTATTTTATTTTAACTCGTGACAGATCGTGATAACAACTCGTTAACATGGTAATCATACATGTACAAGATGAATAATGCATATCCTAACATCCCCCTCTTATTGAAATATGACTATCTATAAATCAGAAACGAAAACGATTTGGGGGTCTGACACAACGACCAAATCTAGAAAACCTAACTGGAGACTTTCTACTATATGTAGTACAATAATTATCTAAACCTGTTTCTTCTGTCTCTATTTTATCACAGTCATTTTCATCATATTCTTGATCATCATTATCTATTTTAATGTAATATTTTTCAGTCTTTTTATAAGGATCATTTTCTAAAGAACCTCTTTCACAGATTCTACTAGTTGAAGGTTCAGGTGAATGTTGGTTATTGTTTTTATCAAGATAATGATGTTTTATGAATTTTCTATTTCTAATAATTTTTGAACCATTATAAGTCTTCAGCAGATACGTTCTGAAATTTAGTTTTTTCAAAATGATAGCAGGAGTCCAGATACTTTTGGGCGACAACTGAACTAATACCTGCGAATTGATTTTCAATGGTGGTAAGTTTCGAACACCTTTCCTATTATAATTTAATTCTTGTTTGAGTTGATTTTGTGTTAAACTGTCAGAAATACTGTTTTCGTCAACCACTTGAGGTAAAAGGGTTTGTTTTGTACATGGTAAAATACATCTCAACTTTCTAGACATAAGTATTTGGGATGGAGAGAAATTTTCAACCAAAGGCATATTGCGATAAAGTAAAAGTGCAAGATAAATGTCTTTCTGATCCTCGACGCACTTTTTGAGCAGATTTTTTGCAGTTTGAACATGTCTTTCTGCCATTCCATTAGATTGAGCAAAAGTGGGTGAACTCATGATATGGTTGAACTCCCACTCTTTTGAGAATGTTTTGAATATTTCTGAAGAGAATTGAGGACCACCATCTGAAATCACAGTTTGCGGTATGCCATGTCTTGCGAAAATTGCCTTCATGATTTTAATTATACAACTACTACTAGTATCGTGTGTTAATTTTTCCATTTTAATGAATTTAGAATAGTAATCAATAATCAACAAATATTTTTCCCTGTTGATCTCGAAAAGGTCGCAACCCACCTTATTCCATGGTATAGATGGAATTCCATGAGACATTAGGGGTTCAGATACTTGCGACTTGGAATATTTTTGACAAATACCACAACTATTGATGAATTGTGTGATATCGTTCGTCATGGTAGGCCAGAAAATTGAATCAGTTGCTAACTTCAAACATTTTCGTGTTCCTAAATGATTATAATGAATTTTTCCTAACATTTCCCTTCTCATACTATGTGGAATCACAAGAAATTGGCCTTTATATAGTAAATCATTTATTAGAACAAGTTCGTGTCTATATCTGAAATATTGTTTGATCTGATCATTAACTTTTTTGTTCGTCGTTGGCCATCCATTCAAAACCATAGTTTTCAATATTGATAATTCTTTGTCCTGGTTAGTTTTCTGAATAATTTCTTGACGTTTCTCATCAGTTATATTAATTTCCGAAGCTATCATATAGACTTGGGCATTTAATTCCATTTCAAAGTTATCAGAATCAGTATTATCATTGATATAAGCCCGTGATAGAGTATCTGCAACAATTAATTTTTTTCCTGGCTTATATCTGAGCTCTATGTCATATTTCTGAATTTGTAACATCATTCTTTGGAGACGAGCTGGGCATTTGTTCAATGGTTTTTTGTTGATAGATATCAAAGGAAGGTGATCCGTTTCAACAACAACTTTTTTTTCCAAATATATATTCATGAAATTTATTGAGACCGAAACAAATGGCCAGCATTTCTTTCTCAATTTGCGCATATCGGGTCTGAGTGTCTGTGAGTGCTTTTGAAGCATATGCGCAAGGTAAACCTTCTTGCAACAGTACAGCACCCAATCCCGATTTAGAGCTATCCACAGATACTGTTGTTTCTTTTGAAACGTCAAAAAATTTCAGTACTGGACTTGTTACCAAGATATTTTTTATGTTTTCGAAAGCCTTATCTTGTTCTTGACCCCAAACAAATAAATTATCTTTTTTTAACAATTCTCTTAAAGGAGTTGATTCAGTAGAAAAATTTGGAATGAATTTATTCAAATATGTTATCATTCCAAGAATTCTCTGAACGTCTTCCTTACATTTGGGCGTCGGCATATTTTTTATTGCGATTATTTTATTTTTATCAACTGCTAACCCTTGTTCGGAAATAATGTGACCCATGTATTTAATACTTTTTTGGCCAAATTTACATTTACCCAGATTGAACTTCACATTATTACTTCTGGCAACCTCCAAAACTCTTTTTAATCTGAGGTCATGTTCAATGTTCAGTTTTATTCCTTCCCCAAACAATTATATCATCAATGTAGACATCAGAACCCTCACACTGACTGAAAATTGTTCGGAATCTTTCGTGATATACCTCTGGTGCGGATTTGATCCCAAACGGTAACCTTAGAAATTTATATCGACCAAAAGGAGTGCCGAAAGTACATAATTTAGAACTTTCTTCATCCAACTGTATTTGATAAAAACCACTAGCAGCGTCTAAGGTACTAAAAACTTTTGCACCTGTCAATTTTTCAACTATCTCATCAAGAGTCGGAATTTGACAATACTCTCTTTTTATTGATTTATTGAGGTCTTTGGGATCCAGACAAATCCTCAAAGAACCATCTACTTTTTTAACCAAAACTAGAGCGTTAACCCAATCACTAGGTCCTTCCACTTTTGCTATTATTTTCTGTTCCTCTAGATTTTTCAAACAAGTTTTTAGTTTAGATAGTAATGGCAAAGCAACTCTACGAATAGGATGTACTACTGGTTTGGCGTCATCTGTCAAATCAATATGGTACTTTTTCGATAAACAACCTATGCCTGAAAATATCTCACCATACTCTTTAACTAAATTGTCATAATAATTTATATCGATGTTGTCTACTAAATTAATGATATTCAACTGTTGACAGGACGGTAATCCTATGATTGCCTGACTATTTGAATTAACGACAAAAAATTCTAGAAAAAACTCATTGTCTTTATAAAAACATGGGATCTTACAAACGCCAACAACATTGAGTGGATCTCCTGTATATGTTTTCAATTTAATTTCAGTTCTCTGTATTATTTTATCAGATAAACGTACCTGCTTCAGATGTTCAATCGAAATTATGTTACACATTGCCCCTGTATCGATTTTCAACTTCAAATTGACATTGTTGACAATCAAATTGGCATACCAAACATTACCTGAGCCTTCGAACTTTATACAGTCTATTTCTATGGAATCTATAAACAAAGAACCATTATTATTTTCGAATTTGCTCACACACGTATTTTCCCTTTCGATTTCATGAACTTTTCTGTTTCTACAAACTTTGGAAAAGTGATTTTTTATTTTACAAATACTACAGTATTTACCATAAGCTGGACATTGATTCAATTCATGTGTTCTACCACATTTTGAACATGACACAATTTTTCTATTTTTATCAATACTTGTATGAGCATTTTTATTTTTATGAAATTGAAACCCACTTTTCTTATATTTCGAAAAATCATGTGTTTTCTTGATAGTATCCACTACAGACAAACTATTATCATTACTCATTTCTTTGCACTGTTTTCTGGCCTTTTCCATAACTTTACACAGTTCTATGGCTTCATCCAAAGTATAACTGTCATTCTGTAGCAATTTTTCTCTGACTTCGTTATTTCGTACTCCACAAATAATCATGCACTTGATGAGACCATCATTCAGAGTGTCAAACTTACATTTCTTCGCCTGCTCCCTCAAATCAACTATAAATGCTTCCAATGATTGTTCAACTTGCTGTCTCATTGTGAAGAATATGTATCTTTCGTACGACAGATTTTCTTTGGGCAGAAAATGTTGTTCAAACTTCTTCAGAAGGATACTCAATTTATCCCGATCGGCAACTGGTATATCGAAAGTTGTGTAAATTTTGAAACTCTCCCTGCCAATGTAATGTAACAATTGAGCACACTGTGTACTCTCGGATTTCTTATTCACTTCCGAAGCTTTCAAATAGTTCTCAAACCTAGATCTCCAAACTTTCCAGTTCTCTGCTACATTGCCTTCCATTCTCAGTGGACTGATACCTCTTTCAGCCATGTTGATGCTCCAAATTACAATTATTTTACAATTCTTCGATTCTTGGGTAGCTTATAGTTCACAGAAGTTCGTTTTTGACTGACTGCGCCATGTAACTACTTTGGTTTTGAATATAATTAAAGGAAATGAAAACTTCTCTGATTATTTTATTTTAACTCGTGACAGATCGTGATAACAACTCGTTAACATGGTAATCATACATGTACAGGATGAATAATGCATATCCTAACACAGAATATGAACCCACAAAATCGCTGAATTCATATTGACAGACAGATTTTGATATATGAGTCGATAGGTATCAGGTAGATGGGATAACTATAACATGTGTTCTATCCAGATCTGAAGTTGATGATTGTATAATTCAGAGGATTCCGAATACGACATCATTTCTGGGTTAACCAGAAACTAGGAAACATTGAATGTGACACAAAATCCGAAAAAACTAGACATTCTGTCAATTTGAATGAATTTGTCAGTGTATAATAATAGGGGACCCCAAACGGGGATATCGGGATTTACTAAAGCGTGGCAGATTAATATACCTTGTAACCGGTTAAGTACTTCCACCAAATATGAGCCCTATATATTTATATATATGGCCGCCCTTCAAGGATAAAGGATCAGATTAGTAAAAAAAATTGATCATCTGAAATTCTCGAGCGCGTCAGATTAAGATAGGGTGAGTTAGTTACATCCTGAAACGTGTATATTCCACTAATCTGACAATTCGAGAGTGACGTAAAGAAGCAGGAGGGCTACAAAGTTGTAAAAAAAGTCATCTCGACATTCTAGAGCGTGGCTAATTTTATTTTGAAGGGATTAATTCAAGAATCACAAAAAAGATATAATCTGACATCAATGAAGTTTAATGCGAGCAGCTACATGATGCCTATATTCCCCTCTCCGCGTTTCTATTTCTCTCTCACTCTTTCTTTATCTAATGCTCTCTCACTCCGTCCCCACTCTGGTTTCTGTTGCCATGACGCCATGACAGTTGATCACACAGACTCGTTCTTAACATGATATTGTTTACAACGAATATCCAACGTTTCGAAATTCAAAAAATGTAATTGCTTATAATTATCTTCTTATGAAAGAAAGTATTTTACTAAAATACATATTTAATTTGCTTGCCTTTTCCCGAGCTTCTCGATTAATCGAGCTCATTGATTGAAAAAAATTAAAAAAAAAACAAGTAGGCGAATCCCTCCAGATAATCGTCAGAGTATGAGACTGCAACCTCTAGGGCAAAAAGATAAACCATATATTTCTCAATTCGACGCGCTTGTGTATTTCAAAATGACGAATTTTTTTTTCACATTCAAATAACGGCCACGAGTCTGGTTCACATCCAAACCGTCAGATTGATATATAAGAGTTTTTTTTTTGGTTCACTTAACATCACCTCAGAATATCTGACGCGCTCGGGATTGTTTTTTTCATTTTCAACCCTGATGTATGATTACCCCCATCATGAAAACAATCAGATTAACATACGTACATTTTTTAAAATATGTAGGGCATAGATGATGTCAGTATCTGACGCGCTCCAGTATGTCCATGCAATAGTTTTTTTTTACATTTTTGAAAATCTATAGCCGCTCCTTCCACCGACGAAAAGGTATTCATTATATAACATTTTTTTCTTTTTATCATCAAAGCTTTGCACCCAATAGATCTCTATGACGCTCGAGTAAATCCCGATTCGGCATCGTGGGCTCCCCTTCTATAATGATAGCTGATCACAAAAATTGGAATCTCATTCAGATATAGTGGGTGATATAATATTTTTTTGTCGGTAAACTTATTACTTTATTAAATGATATTTTCGGTTATAATTGCACGAATGTAATTCAATGGAATATTTCACGAATAAAGAAATTCTCAAGGAAATGTTATTTTTTGTTCATTTATACTTTCCTCTATAGATTGTATGGATCACTCACCTAAACGCGAAATGTTTTTCTATTTTTGAAGTCTAACATTTATTTGTATTGTTTACTGACGTCTAGCGATACTGTTTCAAATGTGTTGTTATGGTGACTTGATACAATGCAATTACCGCTGTAAGTTTTCGATAATTGCATTGCTCTTATGGGACATTTTGTATATGAGGGAAATATTCGTTATTTTCTCCCCAATGACTAAATAAATCATTTTCCAACAATGGCTGTATCTCGTTCTCATTCCAGGCACTCAACATGCATTACGAGTTGATGAGAACTTTTTCAAATTCGCCTAGTAGCCAAGATCTCAAATACAACGAAAAACCGTGGAAATATGAAGATAAGACAAACAAAATTTATATTTACAATATGGCAATATGATTATAATGTATAGAAACTACTAGATTTGTCGTATTCGAAATTTAGTGAATGCATTGGTCTACTGAAAAAATCTTCCCAGAATTTTAGGACAAAACATACGTTGACTAGAAACATATAAACGAACGTAAACCTTCACCTAATAAAGCAATGGAAGGTTTCAGATCTGATGTCATGAATTAACAATACGCAGGTAAATAACCACAAACGATGCTTCAACCCAAACATTAATTATGCCATTCGCAATTAACCAATATTTGTAAAGGAACACTCTGAATATCATGTTCAAGGTTTTTAGTGGATGTTCTTGATTTATCGTGGTCAGTCCGTTAAATATCTTTTAATTAATATAAATGAAATGAACAATTATGAAAACTCTGTAAGAATGAAAAATGGCATGATTAATTCACCTTATTGTTATGACATAATAATAATAAATGATAATAAACAGAATTTATTGCGGTGAAGTTGGATATCTTGATTAAGAAGCAGCCAAATTCAGAAATCTAAAACAGTTGTGAAATAATTCAAGGTAGTGGTAATTTCCAATCGGAATGTCAAGAAGTCAATCACGAAATCATTTCACAACATTTCATCTGCATATTTGATGTACAGAGTGGGCAAATTTCGAAGTTTGTATAGAGTAACTCGGTAACTATGGGGGATACAAAAAATGAAGTGTGATAACTCCACTGGCGAACACAAAAATTCGCTATCGTCTCTTGTTTTCGAGTAATAAACAAAAAATAGATTTTTCGACTTTCAGACACATGTCAATATCATGGTTGTTTGTGAATTGACAAGATAATGAATTCTACATTTTCGAGGCAGAGGCTTCGAGAAAATTAAAAAAAAAAGATGCAATTTCGAGTTATGGCCTAAAGTTAAGGTTTTTCAAATGGAATTCATAGGCTTTGGTTTGGTTGAAACGGATTTGTTTTTCCCTTTCTAACCATGCAATATAATTGTCGGGTTGTTTTTGATGTGTAAGTTTTCAATACTGAAACTTTTCATACGACATATTTGATAAGGTGTTAAGTGAATCTATATGGTCATTCATTAATTTTTAGAAATATATTACATCAGAGTGTTCTCTGCATTTTTCCAATTAGTGTAAATTATATTTCTGTCTGAGAGAATACGTACTCGCCATATGATTATATACCTTTGTAGACTTGTTATCGAGAAATCTCAAAAATTCATTCTGAATCATTTTGAATTTATGTTTATATCGCCGGTCACAAGTCAAAGGGGCGTAAGTGATTTTTTACAACTTTCCAGGGGAGCAAAAAGAAAAAAAACACTTTTTTTAACAACTTATTTAGGTATCCACTTTTTATACTTTTTACTTTAAAACGTGTTTTAACTATTATCAATGTATCAAAGCTTAATGTAACTACTTATTGGTATCCAAAAACACAACATTAAGTGAAATATAAATTAATTAGTAGTAATTAAGTCACTTACGCCTTTTTGTGTTGCAGGCTGAATGAGTTAGGAGTCACTTACGCCTAGGGTTATAAATAACAAAACCAGAATTATCTCATACTTGTTGTAATATAGCAACAAATTATTTTTGAAGGTATAATAAAGTAATATAAACAGGTTTGATAACTGATGACTGCCCTAGTTATTATAAAGCAAGGTTCTAAAAAAAATATTAATGGAATAGGTAAATGAACAAGTAAAACCTTAACTACATAAACCTAAACTATGAAAGTACCTATTACTGATTTGGTTTACAGTTTGGTTTGTCAAAATCACACCCTTGTTAATGATAATTTTAAGGCATTGTCATTGTACTATCAATAAACTTTATTCATGGGGCAGGTTTTTGTAGAAGTTGACATACTCCAAGTTTCTTATGATTGGCGTTCTCCCCTCACAGAGTGACATCAGATCTTTGAACTTGTCAGCTGATATCTTTGGTGGATTTGAGTTTAGCTGACCAAAACGTCGTTGACACTGATCAGCTATAAGTCTTTCAGTTTAAGAACTCTGTAACTGTTCGCCAGGTGGCAGTTTTTAAAGAGAATTTCGTCGTGATTAGACTTGAGAACTTTTATTGCAACTACTTTGGTCCAGTCAATAGATTGGCCTGCAGTGTCTTCTCTAACTTTCAAGATTCTCAGGTCTGGTGATAACTGCTTGAAGTTAAGAAAATCACCAGTTTCCATTTGGTTGACATTGTAGGGGTTGGCACTCCTTGCAAGCTTCATGATTGGGACAAGCTGAGAGGGAACAAACAAGTCTCCAGCATGGTCCATCGCAAAACCAATTGCACTATGTGCAGAGTCTTCTTCACTCTGGCCATGGTTTGGCTCAAAAAGAGATAAGGTTATCTCTTCGACTTGTGTTTTCATCACAGTGTACAAGAACATGACAACCATTATGGTATTCTTGTTTTGGCCGGAGCATCCGTCACAAAAAAAGCTAACTTTCTCAACTCCATGGCTGGCACATTCTGTAAGAAATTTGAAAACGCATGAAGATATTTCAGATGAACCCCGTTTACTTATGCCCTCATACCATGTGTAACATTCACAGTCTTTAGTTGCCAAGTTGTAGATAGTGAAATTAAAAACAGCCAACCGTCGTTTGTAAAATATGGCGCTTTCATTACTTTGAGGTAAGTACTTAACCTGTTGTAGATCAAAAACAGCAGAAACATGGTTTTTATTTTGGATAGAATTGTTCTTGCATTCTTCTTTTCCAGCTCTAACTGTTTGTTTTTCTTTTATATGTTTTTGGTATTTTTCCTCAAGTTTGTTTTTTACATCAATATCGCCTTGTCGGTACATCTCACAAAGTCCACATTTGTCTTTTTTGGGTCGATGAAAACTAAGATTCATTTTCCGAAACACATTCCTGTAAGCAGTTTCACTTGGGACTTTTTGACATTGGTAATCTGAACAAAACATTCTGTACATTCTTGATAGGTTAAGGTCTTTATGTAAGTATTTCCTGCTGGTATCAGATCTTACATAATGAGACTCTACTCTATCAAACTTATTTATGTGTTCTTCTATTTTTTCGTTCTGTTGGGTGTCTTTCTCTATTTGTGATTCGTAACTGTCGACGGCCTCCTCTTTTTTCGGGCTCGACAACTCCAGTCGGTTGTAATTTTGCTAGAGCCGTTTTGACAGTCTTCTCACTTACTGATAAAGTGTTCAGAAAGAACACTTTACGAACGGGCTGCAAGACACCATTTAAAGGTGAACAGTAGAAGAGTGTATTGGACCTTCTTGAGCTCTCATTCTGTGTTACTTTTCTTTTTTTTTTGTTTCTGTTTTTGTGTGTCTGGTTATATACTCTCTTTGTAAGGATAAATTCCACATTCCATAAAATGCGGTAAAAATTTCTTTCCTATTATCATCAGTAAACTCATTACACTTTTTGTTGCTTCGTGTACAAGCTTCTCCCTCACATCTTTGTTTGATTTCACGTGGAGCAACTAAATTGCAAGATGTATGCTGTGTGTAGCCTTGACTTTTGCTTCTTAATTCTTTTCTCACTTTTGTTTGTTTTCACGAATTTTCTTCTGTCTTGGTTCTTCTCGTAAAGATCCCTCCATTGAAAAGTTTTCAGGTCCTTCGTTTTCAGCTGCAATAATACCAATATCGTTGTGATTACAGCACTCATCATCGTTCATGAAGTGGTCCCCACACAAAAGAGATAAGCATTTAGTACATGCTGCAAAAACTTCAATGTCACAGTTCTTACACTCACATTTTATGTTTAGGTGTCTATCTGCTTCATCATCATCATTCACATAACGATTCTGGGCTGAGAACACTTGAGCTTCGTTTGTTTGATTTTGAATCCGTTTTGACTTCTTCTTTTCATTTATTCTCTTACTGTTTGATTTATTTTTCTCCTTTTTTGGCTTACTCTTATTTTTTCCTCGTTACTTTTCTTTAAAAACTTTCCTCTTTTTTTTTAAAGATGTTTTATGTCATAATGTAGATCATCGCTGTAATCACTTTCATGGTTGCATTGATTTTCTTGAAAGTGATCTTTGCACACAAGCATACCGCATTTACAGGTTTTAATTTCTTCTTTTTTACACTTTTTAATCTGGCAGATTCCTAGGAAATCCGGATCAACAAATGTGTCGTCAGTGTCTTCAGAGTAGATCGTCTCATCAAAATCAACTTTATTTTCACCATTCTCTTCTTGCTGCTGTTCACTTAACCCTTTTACCAAGTTTTCTTCATAGTTGCGAGAGGTATAATGTCCTCTAAAGCATCATCGTCAGAGGAACTGCTATCTGCTTCTAAATCAATTACAGTACCGAAGTACCACTTTTTCTTGTAAAGAATTTTCACTTTTGTTCCTTTTTTCAACTTGGTGTTATTGTCCACAGGTTTTAACTCATTAATATATACAACATTTTTCACACCGTCTTTCCATTGCACCAATGCATCTTCAAAGGTTTTTCTTTCTTTTTCAGCATTCAAATCACCTTTTCACAACCTGAAAATAAAAGTAACCATTAAAGCATGCACTTACGCCTGTTTGAGTTTAGTTTCATAGGAAGACACTGGCTAAACAATTATAACACAAACAGGCGTAAGTTAACTTACGCCTGTTTGTGATGATGAAAAAGCCGTTAAAATCACTAACGCCTAAACAAAAATTCGTTATATCTCTACAACGGTGAGGAATTCACTTACGCCCGTTTGAGACAAGAAAGTAGACCCTCCGACCATATCTGTGGCACCATAAACTGACATTCGCGATTTTGTCACCTACGCCCCTTTGATTTGTGACTCTCATATTGAGGACACCATATCACTGATGCATATATGTGTCCACTATTAACATAGGCATAATATAAAGATTTCAGAGCTATTTGTGATGTGAAGGTTCTGGCACTTCTCAAAACAGATCCTAACATGCGATTACTTTTTGCAACAACTGATTCAATATGGGATGCAAATAACATTGTTGTGTCATAAATGACACCAAGATCCTTTACCTCATTTGTCTCTTTAAGATTCACATTATCGAAGTTTTACCCATACGTAAAGATTGTTTTATTTCGAGTAAACGAAATCTAACTGCATTTTTTAAGTTTGGAAAAAGTTTGTTAACTTTACTTTATTTGAAGAATCTATCTTGATCTTGTTGGAAAAATAAGGAGTCACTAATACTTGTGATCTGGGAAAAATCCTGATATCATCGGCATATGCTAAGAAATTGCAGAACTTGAAGCAAGTGCTTTCGTCTTTCAAAAAAAATATGAAAAGTAGTGGGCCCAACAGGGACCTTTGGGGTACTCCTGTCACAACGTAGGGTGCTGATCTGAAACCATTCACAGTAATAATTGGGTTCTATTGAATAGATATGGGGAGAGCCAGCAAAGCAGATCACCGTGTATATCGATTTCATATAACTTTGCAATTAGGATATTGTGATCCACTTTGTAGAAGGCTTTACTGAAGTCGGTATACACAGAATCACTATATATGACAAAATAATTTTTGGTCGATCTTGTAGAAAGAAACCCGTAGTGCTTCGATATTATGGAGGACTCACCGCCTCAATTATATTTGTATGTACAAGACTTTCATGTATTTCATCTAAAATGATTATCCCATTATATGGTTAGTGGGTGGTAATACCGAACATGAACATTGATAACTTTATAGTAACAGTCGTGTTCGACAAGATCATATTAGGGATTGTGAAGTTACCTTTTCCAGAGAAAATGCAATCTTGAATTTTGAAGTTCCAAGAAGGTAAGTTTCTGTATAATAATTGATTGTTCATGATTGGTTCCAGGTTCATTATTACTCTCTTTTTTTTCTGGTGAATCCAGTAATTCTTATTCATCAACCAGTTATACCTGTTCCGATTCAGCGTTCGATTCTGATCTATATGATGTATTATTATGGACTATTAAATGAATTGTATTGTTGAAATAGCGTTATTGTTTGAATCTCATGCACGCCTGCGTTTTCATCTCGAACTATTCAATAAGTTGAGAATTTACTACGATGTTTAGTACTAAATAACTTGAGCGATTTATAGAATTACCGTTATTGATTTCACTCCAATCGAAAGTATATTGTTGAAAATACAAAATGCATTTGGTAATTTCGCAAAAACAATTTTGTAACAAATTCAAAAATACTAATAGTATGAGGCACATAATTTGCTGAACATGCAGGAACCTTGTGAGTTTCAAATAATATTTGTTCTAAGAGAAACAACTATTATTGTCATTTTCCACAATTATTTACTGACTGAATCGTTCTCTCCACAAGTGAATTCTGTTATTTGTCAACTAAATTATTGCACGTATGATCAATAAGATTCATTTGACTGAAATGCAATTGTTAATCCAACTAAATAATGTTAGTGTGGATCGACCTGATGAGCAACAAGTTGTAGTTAATCTGAATTACCCAGTTTTTACTGTGTACCACAACTACACGTCCAAAATGATTGGAGGTAATATTTGCCATATTGAATATCTAGATTTTATCTTATTATTATACAGAGAAACATGTAATTCAGGCGAAGCGGGTTTGTTATTAAATAAGTAAATGAATTACATTCAGAGTCTTTCAGTCTCAATAATATCTTAAGCTTCCACAATAGTTGAAAAATCTACGATGGAATACTTATATTATATTATATTTCATTATTAAAACAAAATAAACATTTTTCAATAAACTGAATATATGATGAACTTATTCAAAATAACATAAATAACTCGAAATCTGAAAATAATATACTGGGCTCACCATGAAACACGTTCGTTAGATGTTTTCGATGTTCCCAAGATTATGAGAATTTGGAACATCATAAGAATCAACATACAAAATCGATGTGAAATATTGCCCGGGGTGTAGCACTTTCAGTTGAACCAGTAGTGGACACGAACGTCTTTATTTTGGCAGGAACATCCTGTTTTTCATTAAATTTTCAGGTTTCATCCTGAGGAACTGGTTTCAGGCTTTGGGTCTATAGCAAGAATGTTTACAAAGATGTAGGTTGTCACAATTCGAGATGTTTCATCTTAAGAAATTTTTGAGTCGAAATTATTCATTATTAATAGATATAGGCCGTTTCAACTGATAATGAACGGATTCGATACAAAATAATCCTAAAATTGAAAATTCTTGATTTTTCACACCTCTGTTATGATTTTCTCCAGACCCCAATTGTGATCGTTTGTTGAAGTCAGCTCTTTGTGGATAATCTGAAAATGTAATACAGGGTCTTCCATTCGAAATAAGGACGTTTGTGTTCAATTTCGGTTCAACTGGCAGTGCTGCGCCCTTGACGATATTTCACATCGATTGTTTGTGTTAACTTATATGATGTTCGAAATTTTCAAAATCTTATTCGAATGAAAATATCGAAAATATCGAAAACTTTCAACAAACGTATTACGTTCAGGAATATTCATTTTTTGAACTGGTTGTACTGAACTGGTTTTGACTTGGGGGCTTGTTCTTTCCTGGATAAGGGGTTTTTTTCTTATTACTTGTCGAATCTGCTGCAAAGATGAAAGGGTCCTATTTCAAAAATTTTTTGCAAATTCTCGAAATATATTATTTTTTACCTCATCAGTCCATCTACTACGCTTCACAGTTCCATATGGTGAAGCTGTAAGGAATAAATGGTCCGTTGATACTATTATAGAAAACCCTAATTTTCAAATTGTATATCATACAAAAATTGTTAATAGGTAACTCAAATCTTCTATATGCACGTAACCCTTGTCATACGGCCCAGCCCCTGCAGAACTTTACGAAATATAGCTATAGTAACTTTTTATACTCACTACTACGTATCTTTCGTTTTGGTTTAAAAGCATCCGTTGTAGAATATAATTTGGTCCTCCTATCAGTTCTTAGAAACCCATCATCTGAACCGTTGTCGTCACTGGATACAGCTACAATGTACATAATCAACTATGATACAAAAATAAAAAAATTGGTGTACTATAGCCTTTTTTGCATTGATATCCTGATATCACAGTACACACAACCCCCATTTTCTGTTAAAGTATAATACTGATTGGTTTTGGTTCAGGCGGCAATAATTGAACAATTTTATGATGATCACAGGATTTTCAGCAGTATAAGTTATTCTTAGAATGCGATACATAAGGAATATTATACCCTGATTAGATCAGGAACTGTCAGCTTGAAAAATAAGTGCTGCTAACGAACATATTCGAAATTCCATATAGATTCAAAAAATGTGATGGAATGAGTGGTATTCCATCAAAAAAAAACTATCATAACAGAAGAACTAGGAATTTGGCATCGATGCGGTTCTAGCCATTGGATCTGAATTAATTTCATACTTGAATATACAAAATTTCTCAAAATCAAGTGAGCGGTATCTTAGATATTTGACTATTTTTATACTTTTGTTACACGCTGTTTGATTTACTGAATAAGTATGAAACTATTCTCAGAATTTTATTTTTTATTACAAGTAGGTAATAACTTTTTTGTTCACTCTTTTTTTTTAATTTGATGCTCAGTAGGGTTTATCTGTGGGTTACCCGAGCTGATGGTTACATTTCCATTCATCTTGTCAACTTGACCATCGCTGTCACTATCAGTTCCACTTGCTGCTCCTTTTGCAACCTCTAGCAACCTAGACATCCTCAAAATATCCCTGCTCACGACTGGTTGGGAGTATATATCTTCATGGATTTTTTCCGCATGTGCCATGAAATTGGCTAGGTCAGAAACTTCTTATTCTAAGTTCAAAGTTATGCAAGTGGTGGCTATGTGTTTTTTCAGTTCTATTCCACGAAGCCTGTCAGGATACTCAGCTCCACACTCAATCGAAAATATTCTCATAAGGTTGAAGGCTCTCAGATATTTGAATTCTCTATTGAGTCTTCATTTCATTCCAAAAACCTATGGATTTCCTACAGGAATACCAGCCTTTCCTCTATAACTCAATATACTCTTAACGCAATCGAGGAGATCAGTATCTAGTAATACTGAAACCGTTCTATTCAGTTTTCCTCTGATTGTAAACCTGATTTTTTTTTCGAAATTTGTTTGATTACATCGTTGAGGGACTTGAATGAACCTTCATCGGTTTCTTTGTCAAAAATTTGGTAGCAGTTGAAATCCTTTATCAAGATCCTTTCGAATTCTTGATATATGTGAATGTAACAACCTGATATCCTGAATAGATGAAAGAACAATTTTTTTCCGCCGCTGGTGTTGTTCTCATGGCTCCTGTGATGTTCAGACAAGCCATTCACTGTATTTGATATAGTTTTTGGATGGCCGTTGCTTGTAGAGTTTTCGGTCCCCACGCAATGGCTCCGTACGTTAGCATAGGTCTTATTATTGCAGTGTAGATCCAGGTGACTACACGGGGCGAGAGACCCCATGTGCGTCCCACTGTCCTCCGACACTGCTCATAGGCCACATATACTCTTTTTGCTCTGCTCTGAATGTGCGAGTTCCATGTTAACTTCCTGTCGAGGGTAATACCGAGGTATTTCACCTCTTCAGAGAAGTTTAGTTTGCTTTTGAAGATTTCGGGGAGTTTCAAGCCCGATAAGCTTCTTTTCCTAGTGAAAAGGACCATCTACGTCTTCTTGGAATTGATCGACAGTTAGTGTTCTTTACACCATGTTTCTATTAATTTGAGACCATCCTGCGCTCTATCGCACAGTGTGTTCACAAATTTGCCGGTGTGCAAGATAACTATGTCATCTGCATATGCAATTGTGTAAAAACCATTATTGTTGAGGTGATTAATCAGGGTATCCAGGACTATGTTCCAAAGAAGGGGTGATAAGACCCCTCCCTGCGGACATCCCCTCATGACCAGTCCTCTCACAGTAATGTGTTCTACATCTATACTTATTGGTCTACTAGAGAGCATCTTGAGTATCCATTCTCCTACTACCAGGGGTATATTACTGGAGTTAGCTGCTGGGTGATTGTTGGGAAAGTCGTTTTATCGAACGCTCCTTCGATATCTATGAATATACCCAGGGGCACGAGAGATATTTTTGTCTGAATATACCAGGAACGCTTCAAAATGAATTATACAGGGTGTCTCTAAAATGTCTTTACAGAAACCTACCACATATTCTTCAGGCCAAAACAACGCGATACAAGGAAACTTACCTCTGCACGAAGTTGCTTAGCTTGGGCGCTCGATGGCTCTGAAGTTACAATTTTCAAATCGTTTTTGCTTTATAACTCTGAAACAGATCATGAGATTTCACTCAAATTTGATACGTTGGCATGTCTTCATTGGGCAATGAAACCTATATCATAATCATAATGAATATCAGTTTATGAGCGAAGAACTTGATGAAATAAACTTCCAAAACTTCTACGGCAATGAATAAAGAATAAGTTTGAGTATAAAATTTGGAATGAGCAATCCAACTTCTACAAAAAAGATACTCCTGATAAAATTTGGTTACTCTCATGGTTTCTACAAAATGTAAACTTTAGTGATTGGGAGCATAATTCAATATCCAAAAGAATAACAGATTATTCATAAAAATTGCTCAAAATTTTCATCATTTTCACGTACACTGAATGCAGGAAAAGTACAATTCTAAGTGGACCTGAGAATATTTATATGTTAATAAATATTTGAGTGGATGTTCTGGTGAGGAAAACAGATCATCAGCCAAAGCTAAAGTGATTTTCATTGTGCATATGAATCCCAACGCAAATGTTTTCCTATTTTGGTTTAATAACAAAATTTGATCAACTTTTAGAGATTGTAAATAATCAATCACATCTGAAAAAATACTGGTAGAGTAATGTGTAGATTCTGGTCTGATGAGGGATCTAAAGCCTTTGCCAAATGGACTTCTCGAGTTGAAATAATCAAAAATCATATCAATCACTCTAATGAATCCTATCAATGACTATAATGTATTCAATGGTTGCTGCGCAGTCTTCAAATCCTTCCTCACAAGTATCTTCGAGATATTGTAAAGTTTAGCAACATTACTGCTCAGGGCTTGAAGAGCTAGCCGAACATTCATTACTTTATTATTAAAATTTATATGTGCCGAAGTCAATGAATTTTCTATTCTCAACTCCCAACTAATTTTTCCCAACTCTGAATACATTTCCTTTTCCGCAAAACTATTTTTTGCCAGTTTGGCCGTATGTCAAGAGTCAAGCATACAGTAGACCCTAATAGGCAAACAGACATGTGTAAAGGGAGAAACAATTTCTTTTGAATAAAAATTACAACTCAACTTATTATATGTTTTTATTTTTGTAACAGTTCCGTCACATGTTATTGATCTGATTGTAATTCCTATTTCAAATAACAATCTTAAACAGGGTGATAGCAATTGACTTTGAATATCACTGTCTGTCTTATTGCATAAAAAGTAGCCTACTGGCCATTTGAGATATTTAGTATAACTAACAATTTGACAAAAAAGTGCCTCTGATGCGGAAGTATCAAAATTATCATTTTCAACACCCCCAAAATCTGTATATCCCGAAAATTTGCCAGTGTTATAGTCCCAAATCACTTGTCTCGTATTGACATCGCATCCAGTATCAATGCACATTTTACACAACCACTTCCTGATAGTACGACCATTCGGCAAAGTGAAATGTTGTCGAAGAAAATTATATGCCTTTGGCAAATAAAAGTACAGAGTATGAGCAAAATTCTTTCATCAGGGGAGAATAGCGACGCTGGTTTGGTGCTACTGTATTACTCTTGTGTTGATGAATTATCAACTCTAGCGGAAATCCTATAGAAGAAATATAAAACTTTCAATAATCAACGCTCCAATTTAATGTCACCTGACCAACCTTCAAAGTAATTCTTCAAGAGGTGGTTCAAGTTTTTAGTGTGGCATCCACTTTTAGAAATTTCGAACTTGGCTCTCACGATGATTAATAATATTTGAAGGACCTTGATTTATATCCATAGACACTTCCTGTTGGCATTCTTGTAACTATATAAACACACACTATTTTTACTGATATGGCATAAAAATAGACATTCTTACCATAACTCACTCTAATACAGTGTTATTTTTTCTCAGCAAATGATTTGGATATTCAAAAATGCTTGGCACAGAATCTGGTTTCAAAATCTTCATATTGCAACCCGGCCTAATAACATAATCAGTTTTTCAAAATGTTCTCCACAAATTCGACTTGTTTTTGTAGGACTCCAGTTTTCTCTACGAATTTCATTCACCCATATTTGCAAAACTCCCGTCAGCTCAATAGGAAATCTGATTCAGATAGAAGAGAACAATCAATACCTCAATAAAAAAAAATAATGGTATGTATAGCTATAACAAGGCAAATTGTGGTTTACTAAACCTATAAAATGAAATAGAATTTCTCGCAGCTGTAGATTTTCGCAGCCAATAGCTACGCAATGAATCACCATCACTATATATTGTTTTTAGTATTCACTCTTATTTACTCCTTAAATATACCAGATCAGCAGAAAAGGAAAATTATTACCGAATACACAATGCACATCATCAACAATTCAATGTTTCGAGTGTGAAGGAGATACGTCCACATCTGTTCCTTGCCCCTGGCACAATACTCGGATGCATTTAGCCCTGTCACGGCCGTTCCAGTTACGGGTAGTATTGAGTTTACTGAGGCTCAAATAGTTCTCCGTGTAATTTTTAGAATTGTTGGTAATAAATACACACACTAGAGAAAATGGCGATACTTTTGATTTTACAAAACCTATCATTCTTGATCAGAAATCTTCTCTATCAAAAAGGCTATTCAGTGAAATGATACAAATTCTTCACCAAGACAGCGTTAATACAAGAAGAGATATAGAAGGATTGAATACGGCTTATTACAATCTGATAAGTCAGCTACCGAAATGATTCTTTATCATTATACGGTGTATTCAACAATCACGTTTGTTTTTGTTTTCTTCCTATCAGCATTCATAAGAACTACAGCCATTCTATGAATTTTATTTCAGTATTCGTTTGTCCCGTACTCAATGTGGTTTTGTTTGTACCTAGAGTGTGTATCTAAAATGTCTGTTTTTATACCTAGTTTTAATATTTTTACTCGGAAAAACTGATTTTTGGTAAGTATTTTAAATTTTTTTTTCATTAATCGACATTTTGAACCCCTGAAAATGTTCCAATAGTTTGTTGGCATTCTCTTATTTTATTTATATCACACCACTTTAACACGCAACTCATTGTTATAGAGCCCTGATGATGAATTTATTAAAATTCGAAACGTTGGAAAGGAAACAATAGTTTTTCTTTAATTAAATTGATCCCAATCCCACCAATACCACCATTGAAGAATTTAACTCTGGATCACCAAACCTACCAAAACAATAAATATAAACTTGCGAAATCAGTAGGAAGGTTTAATTTTTTTTCAGATCTGTTGATTGTTGATTGTATAATTTAGATGATTTCGGATATGTCATAACATTGATTTCTGAAACTCATCAATTCCTAGCGGATGGATGGACACATCTCAGGAAACGTTGATGACATATAATGTAAAAATAGCTATTTATGATACAAGTTCGTTTAGTAGGACTTTTTTGTATGAGTGTGAAGTTTGTTAAATGAGGCACAGCCGAGTTCAATAAACACGCGAATACGAGAAAGTGTATCATACAAAGTTTTTCCTTCAACAGTTATTATATTGCCAAATTGTAGCAGTTGAATCATCAATTTGAATGTTTGATATTATGAATTGTCGTCGTATCACCTAATGATGACTTCAGAGCTATACTTGACGTAAAATACTGTATTTTTCAAAAATGCATAAATGTAAGAAAGGTGTGTTAAAATTTACTTTACGCACTGTTGATGATTTCACGCACAGGTGATTTTTTTACGCAAAAGTGTCATCTTACGCACAATCAACGCGTAAACACTCAGTTTACGCGCTGTCGTAGAAACAAACCATTATTGGGACACATTTTGTCGATATCAATGAATTTATTGATGTATAATGATGGCTGATCACGAATATTGGGATCTCGTTGGGATATATAGGGTGATCCGATAGATTCCAATCAATTAAAGAGACACAAAATTTTGAATCTATTGTCAGTAGAATTCTTCATTCATTAGTCACCTGATATTTTTGTTATTTCCTTCCCAATGACTGAATGAATCACGAGTTGGTGCCAATTTTTTTTGAATATTCGCCTAGTAGCCAATATCTCAGATGAAACGAAAAACCGTGGGAATATGAAGTCAATACAAACAAACGTAGATCTACATGGGATAAATATATATATATATATATATATATATATATATATATATATATATATATATATATATATATGTGTGAGGAGGTTAGACGACTGTCTAAGTTAAAGAAAAATCCTTAAATATTCGGGTGTGCAGTCAACAAGGAATTGGAACAAAGTGAACCCTTTATTCTGTTCAAGCTTTCGAGTCTTTATTGGCTGTTCATCAGGAACTCTACAATGAATTGGAAAGAAATTGTAAGAATAGAAAAAAATTTCAACATGTGCTCACCTACGAATATGAGGTTAATAATCCTTCTTTAATACAAACATGAAGGAACATATCACAACACATCGACGTAATGGTAAAATTATAATATGAAACTTCAATTAAAAAATATGGGAAATCAAACCAGTAAAAGAATGAAAATATAGGAGAAAATGTTTCTCCTAAGGGACATTGGAAACCATATTTGCAATTTGAAAGGAAATGATGTGACTGAGAAGGGAATGAAGTTGACAAGTGACCAATGAAACTGTAATGGATTATTAACCTCATATTCGTGAGTAAGCACATGTTAAAAAAAATCTATTCTTACAATTTTTTTCCAATTCATTGTAGAGTTCCTGGTGAAGAGCCAATAAAGACTCGAAAGCTTGAACAGAATAAAGAGTTCACTTTGTTCCAATTCCTTGTTGACTGCACACCCGAATATTGAAGGGATTCTTCTATATATATATATATATATATATATATATATATATATATATATAAATATATATATATATATATATATATATATATAAATATATATATATATATATATATATATATATATATATAAATATATATATATATATATATATATATATATATATATATATATATATATGTCATAATTATTACACCTGTGACTTCAGGAGTGGTGGATATAAAATGCAACACTCAGTGTAAATATCCATAGTTGTATCTTGTACCCCAGCTTGATTACACTGTAATAGAGACTTTTTCTTCAGAAGTAGTCATGTCATGTCCGAAAATATTGTCCAGTGACACATGGTGAAAGAAAAAGTACCAGTGAACTGGGTGAAACCAGCAGTAGAAGCCAGAGACAAGTAATGTAACCTGTGTACGTTGCGGTAAAAGTTTTTCGAATCAATCCAAGTTGAAGCGACATCTGAAAAGCGGCTGTGAATCCACTAGTAAAATTGTTAATAGAACAAAAGTGAACCGTCCTATCGAGAGTATTTTGGGAAATGGTGTGGAAAAACTTCAACATGCAACAGGATAACCGATTCAAAAGTTTGACAACACACAATGACTATTCCGATTTTCTAAAGGAAGTGAAACCAAAAGTTTAAGGCATTATTGATGTACACCTAGAGCTACATCATGCATTGAAAATTAATCTTGAAGTGTTTGTAGTGTATACAATACCAGAGAAGGAGTTATCTGACATCAAGTCATTTAACACCAGAAACCAAATCATAATCCAGACAACAAGTCGTCACCCTAGAATTATCTTATTCCATATCCCAAAATATCAATTTTGGGAAATTGAACTTCAGTATATTATGATCAACTGTTTACATCTGCATAAGGCTGTCTTGTTTTTTAAACTTGGTACATGTAGTCTATATATTTAGCGTGATTACCTGCTATGCAGTATTGGAATATCTTGAATATATTTTGAATTATCTGAGATTTTCATTTTGGATATAGAACAATAATTGCAACTTTCTTAAGTGGTACAAACAATAGTGGATATGGAACATCCGGTTATTGAAGAATTGTTCTACATCCATTGGTATTCTCGAATTTTGTCGTGGGTATAATACCTACCTTTACTCAGGATCATGCAATATATAGGAAAGGATGAGGTATGGAAAAATATTGAGAAGCACAAAATAAAGAAAATATAATTCTATACATAATATTAGGTCTTATCAGATTTGCCTAATGTGAAACAGCTCATTTTTTTTGTTTCTTCTGTCCTGCTTTCTTCTCTCGAGAGAGTGCTCTCTCCTTTGGTGTTGTAGTTGTGGCTTTGGTGATACTCGAAATCTGAGTTTGTATTTTTTTCGTCGCAAGTATTGTCTCATAAAATAATTTTTCGGTCTCATTGGGAATGAATGGTTTCATTTCAGTGAGGTGTTTTCTCTTCATATCGGAAATTGCAATTTTTTGTTCTGCAAGAGGCACTTCATCGGAGAAGTTGTATGGAATTAGCTTTTTTTTAGGACAGCCTTTTGTTTGTTTCTTGTTTCCATATACTTTCTCCAATTTTTGTATTTTTACATCTTCAAAATCAGAGTCGAATTGTTCTTTGAATCTAATTGTGTTAACGTCAACTTTATTGTATATTATGTGTTTCAATCTGGTATATGGAATAGAATTGTAATTAAGAGTTTTTGATATCATGTCAAAGTTCAAGTAATGATTTGGAAGCATTTGGAGAATTTTGAATTTCAGTTTCCATGTTGACGGCATTGCCAATAATTGCCGCATCAAAGATATAGGGCTCCAAATTTCAATGTTTTTCAAATGTTTTTCAATGCAGCTGTGTGCATTATCTATTTCCTGTACATTCCCATGGCCAGCTTCGCTGAATTTTTGTTCGATAATCTCGAGATTTTTGCTGTAATCGGAATGTAAAAAGTGTTGTAGGGCAAAGGACATGATGGAATTTTTATTTTGGGCAACGCAGCTATCTGACCAAAGGATTAGTTTTTTCAACTGCGGGTTATCTATCATGACATTTGTCAAAATGCGAAATATTGCCGCTGAAATATGATTGGCAGCTCGCCCTGCAGAAAATTCGTGCCAAATCGCATTGTAAACTACTTTGGTCCTATTCAAATGAGCAGTAAGATTGTAGCATGAAAGTTTCGTTTTGTAGTAAAAATTTGACACGTTCGCTTTAGGAAGCGAAAATGTGTTTTGTAGATCAAATGTGATAACTCCAACTTCTTTGTCTTCTGAAAATCTAGTTCTATCACGATCTCTTTCTAGTTTACAAATTTGCTTCTGTCGAATGTGATCATTATGCTTCCTGATTTCATCCTCAGTAGGCTCTTTGAGCACTTTATACAATTCACACTTATCGCACAGATCTTTTTTGGGTTTGAAAAACCCTATGTTAAATTCGGAATTGAATATTTTTGAATAAATATTGAATTTAACAGGATTATCAAAAGTAGATCTATATAAATCATACATCTTTTGAAGGTTTAAACCACGTTCCAGATACTTTTTCTTGGTTTTTGCCCTACAGTAATGAGATTCTACTGCTGGAAAACTTGTGATGTGAGCTCTCACTTCGTTTTCTTTATCTAAATCAGTAAACTTTTTTTTGTGCTTTCCTTGTTTTGGTGGACTGGGCACGTCTTCATTATTATTTATGTTGAAAAAGTAATAAATTCTTTGCTTACTTATATTGAGAGTATTTAAAAAATATTCCTGGCATACTCTTATTTTCACTGCCGCTACATAGAAATAGTATTCATAACTAAATTTTTTCTTACTCATTTCTTCATGGGTTCTCTTACGTGAAGGTAATATTCGTATAACATGCTTGGAGTAGTAATGCGTTTTGGCCCAGTCTTCCAATTTCCAAAATTGATCATGTATATACTGCCTCTCTTCCTCGGTGATAATTTGTGTACATTTGAAAGGACACTTAGGAGTATGACAAGTCTCCGTTCTCATTTTTCTCTCTGGTCGCATATTCCCCTTACTATCTATATATTCCTCTCCTTTTTGTCTATTTGCTTTCCTGATGTTCTGCTTCCATGTAGAACAATTTTTATTCCGTTTTCTTGTTAATACGCTTCTTTCTTCACGAGGTTTCGGAACGTGAACTCCTCCTTCTGTTATATTTTTCTCATTTTCATTGATATGATCTTGCTCATTTTGTACTTCAACCTCGAGATTAATTGGCATGATGGGTGGTACAATATCAGATTGCAATTCAGGTCCAACATGAACAACATTTTCGAGAACCAAATGATCATTGATATTCATGGGCAAATCTGTATCCGGAACGATAATAACTTTGGAATTTTCTACAGTTACTGCATTAATCTGTTGCCCAGTTTCATCAGTATCGAATATTTCTAGTACAACTTCCTTCGAGACTTCTGGCCTATCAACTTCATTTATAATACTAGCCAGCTCACTGCAAATATTCAACAAATGAAATGTGAGATTAGTTTAGTTTAAACGATTATTTTTTGTAACTCACCTCCAAATTTCATACGGACACTCTGGTGGCCTATCAGGCGGTGGCGAACTATTCTCACTATTCATGATTATCAACAATAACGACTAAGTATTCGAATAAACAACAAAAAGAGTGAGACAAACGATTGCAACGGCCAACAACTGGGTACTATTAGATAAACAAACATGATTTGGGATATCGAACAGTTTGTTACGGTACGAGTACAGTATGGATATGGAACAACATGTGATATATTTGGTTGATAGAACATTATATTTCTGCACATAATGAAGGAACAAGATAATTCGGGGTCGGCATCATCAATTTCGGGATATAGTTCAAATATTGACTGAAAACGTTTTTATCGAACAAGATAACACTGGTCTGCGACTGGATATAGACCAAATGTTTTTTTTGGATTTTTCCACGTACTCAGGTTACAAACTACTAAAATGTGATATAGAACAAGATAATTCTAGGGTGACGAAGTCTAGAAGAAGCTTTTGCTGACTTCCGAAAGGAAATGATTTCTCAGGCTTCAGAGTTTCAAGAGAGATATTCTGGATGGCAAATCAAACAAATTGTATCTTTGGATGTGAACATCAACAATTTTACTCCACTGGCAGCCTCGTCACATTTGGAACTATCCAATAATAAGAAAGCAGTGTTGAATATTCGGAATTCAGACAATGCGTGCTTTGGAGATCCAGCGAATTCCCAATCATATCCTAATGATAATAGTTTTTTGCGCTTCGATGGATTGAAATTCCCTATGAAACTGACGAACATAAAAAAATTGAAAAAACTGAATGATATTTCAATAAATGTATACGGGCTGGAAACAACATTCGAAGATGGAGCAATTATTACTGAAGTAGTGGGTCCTCTGCATGAGTCGGGGAATACCCACGATTGTCTTATGAAGGATCTTGCAAGGCTAGTTGAGGAACAAAATCGAAACACGATGGTCGACTATACATTTGTGATGGATGCTTACAAGCATAATCAAATGAAGCTGAAAGAGCATGAAGAAAATGACTGTAACCATACAATAACAAAAATTCCAACAACCAATTTGAAATTGAATAAATATGGTGAAAACATTCCAGAAAACATTTTGAAATTTGTAAATTCCGAGAAACAGATTCCAGTTCTGTTCGTTATTTATGCTGATTTTGAAGGTATATTGAAGCCCATAGATCACAACGAGCCTTCTGATGATTCATCGTTCACAGTGAAAGTTTATGAAGACTAACCTTACTCTTTCGCCTTTTACGTAAAGTGTAACTTCGATGACAAGTAATCTCAATATTTTTCGTATCGTGGATATGATGTAGTGACAACTTCCATTGACAAATCAGATGAAACAGCCATGGAATTATACAACACCCACCTCAAACATCACAAACAGATGCTCCCCCTAACCGACCAAGAACAACTCGAAAAATGCCACTTCGTGCCACATATGTGATAAACCATTTGGCAATGGAGGTGAGGTGAAAATGAGAGAACATTGTCACTCCACTGAAAAATTTCGCAGAGCAGTTCATTCAATCTGAAACCTATATTACAAGACTTCAAAATCGATACCAGTTGTTTTTCACAATTTATCAAACTATGATTGCCATCTATTTGTGAAAAAGCTGGCTAGTGAACAGGAACCAGTTTCAGTGATAGCCCAAACAAAGGAGAGATGAATCACATTTCCGAAATCCATTTTTGTTGAGAAATGTCCCGATCCGAAAATGCCGAATGTATACATGAAGCTGAAGTTTGTGGATTATTTCTGTTCCCTCCCTGAATATCTGGACGAATCAGGTCAAACTTTGGAAGCTCACCAATGTATTGTTTTAGATGTTGACTTGGAATATCCAGCGGGTTTGAATAATTTGAAGAATTGATTGCAAGTCTGGATAACAAATATAAATGTATAATCCACTATAAAAATTTGAAACAATGTCTAAAATATGGGCTGAAATTGAAGATACATAAAATACTGGAATTTTCCTAAGCCCATACGAAATGTAGATAAGAACGAATTCGAGAGAGAACTGTTTAAATTGACGATGAACTCAATTTTTGGAAAGACCATGGAAAACGTAGATAAAAGTCAAAACATCAAATTATGCTCCTCCTGGAAAAGCGGCAGAGGAAAAAAAGGTGCCAGGGCTCTAATCAGATCGTCTTTTCAGATCGTCTGCTATATTCGACGAAAACTATACAGCGTCAGAAGATGAAAGTCACCAATGATAGACCAATATATGCCCGCTTTGCGATATTGGATATTCCAAAAACCATCATTTATGAATTTTCATATGGGTGCATAAAACCTCTTTACAGATACTGATTCACTGATTCTGGAACTCTTCATAGAAAATCCATACGAGGACATCAAAAAAAATTTTCACTTTTTTGATACCTCAAACTACGCTGTAGATAATGTACACAATATACCAAAAACCAAGTCTGTAGTGGGGAAGATGAAGGATAGAAAGTTTATATGGAACTGGTGCCAAAGCATATTGCGTTGAAGCTGACTATGTGATGAAGAAGGCGAAAGGGGTGTCCAGCAGGGTCATCAAACATGATGTAGGCTTTGATGACTATGCTCAAATTGTAGAAAATGCATACCATCTACACTGAACTGAAAAATAAAGTTGCTCTTTCATCAGCCGATGATAAGAGATGTATAATACCAGGTGATGTCAACACACTGGCTTGGGGGCATTATCAAATTGCACCCCACAATGATGACAGTGACATAAACTTGGATATTTTGATACAGCTGGCTGAAGATTCACTGTATGAAGAAGCGGATTTCGATTTGAGTTTATGTGAATAAGTCAATTAAACAATAATTGAGAATAATGGTTTTATTTATTTTCTGATTTGAGTTCATGTGTTGATGGAACAATAATTGGTTTTATTCAAGTATTATAATGTATTTCCACCACATCTTTGAAGCTTCCATTTGCAGACATGACATCTTGATTGTGGTTGCGGAGAGCAATCCACGTGATTACGCAACTCTGGCCGATTGTGATGAACAAGGAAGTTGAATTTGAATATTGAAATGTCGCCTATACTCTGCGGCTAATTGGGGCCATGCCAAAAGGAGTTCCGTTGGATGAGCTGCCTGAATTAGATATGTTAATGGAAAATAACCTAGTTCTGCCTCAGTGAATGTATACAATTGTGTACCATTCATGTGTCTATCCATCAATTCATATCATATCATACAATCCAATTCACACATTGTTGCAAAATCGAAACAATCAATCCGGTATGTACCAAACCACAGTGATTACTGACTCAGGTTTCCTTTGCAAAGTCGTATTTGTAATATTGACAGACGTGGGGCTGATGAAGCTGGTATATAGCTCTAACCATTTGCTATCTGACCATTGGTTACCAGTTCTCAGTCGTAATTTATAAAAATTTGGGGATTTTTTTTTCACAGTTACTACATTATTTTTCCCATATGGTTTCATTCTATACCATTCTGGAGTCTTACTCTCGTTCCTTGTTCCATTGCTATCAAAACAAACGAATATTTTTGGGATATCATATACATATAGGCTTGGAAGTGAATTGTTTCAAGAAATCAGCCTTTTGACGACTTTCAATATGAATATGTGATACTGACTGGGTCAGTTTTCCCATAATTTCTTTAAATTTATGGGTCGGTGTGGAGCCTTCGTTCACCTTGATGCATTGATGATTTCCAGTTAACTAATCAGCTTGCTTCTGTAATTCTGGTGGCAACATCTCGAACAGAAAGGGTGGCTTCAACACATAATGCCCAATTTTTTGTCCATCGTAAGATGCCAATTCCTCGACAATAAATTTATTTTTTTCGATCATGAATCCTTGAATATCCACAACAAGAGTCATAGTTTCAACATGGAAAACTTTTTTACTAACCTTTTTTGTAAACGAAACAGTTAAATTTTGAGTTGAAGTAACTTTGAATTCAACCGATAAAGTATTTGGCGATGGTTCAAAGTCATATTCATAATAGTTCGTATTCATTACAGAATTCCTTTTTCATACCTTCAAAATTGAAGAGGGACGGGGTACTTTTATGAACAACATAAATAGGTTCGATACTGTTGAAAAATTTTGCTTAACGGGTTGAAGGTGGAATGCTTTTCATGTGAAATGAGACAGTATGCCTTTGTATCCGTGGTTGCTTGCTCCGTTTCAAATTCAATGCGCATCGCAACTGACCCTGTCTGTATGGTCTATTTCTGGGAGCAATCAATATGGGTAGTTGGAGCACTTGATCTAAATTCATTTGGAGTAAAAATAGGTTATTTTTATGCCTATAGTATGATTCCTGGGAGTTGGCAAACATCTCATATAATGTTGCGAATTTATTATTCTTGTAATCTTTTCCTTTTCTTGTTGACAATTTAATTCAATCGTAGCTGTTTCGTAATACTGACGGCTACACGAGGAACTCTCCAATATAATGTGAATATATCTATTCCTCGGATGATCCAACTGAGAGCTTCAGAGGTATGCATACTGTTGAAGTTTCCTACAGCATCAACTGATATTTCCTGAGTTCGAGTGTATTTTGGAAACCAGCCAGCATTTTGTAAAGAGACACTCTCATTTTCAGTTTATGACAAATAATTCTTGAGAGTTGACACCAAACCAACATTCCTTACCGAATCGACTACTAAACCGTTCAGCTCATAGCGAATTCCTCGGAATATGAAGGCAATGCCATTGTTGATGAATTGAATTGAATTCAGTAGGTACTGTTCCATCCGACCTGGTGAATTTTCCTTCGATATATAAATAGCTGTTGCATGAGAGAATGGCAAATAACTTTGTTCAACGGATTCTTTGTGCTGCTTTTGGGCCGTTTGAGCTTTCAGCAAACAAATGCTGTGATATTTCACGTCTCCTGCTTTCAAACACAGCACACAGTTGTTTCGAATATGCAGCTGGTAATCAAATTCACTTAGATCCGTTATGGCTCTCTTCATATTATCAGACTGAACGAATCTGAGTTGTTCCTTTGTGTCTCTTTGACAAAAAATGCACTTTTCAATGAGCTCAGAAGCAGTCTTGGTCCTAGTAAAATAACGAGTGTTGGACTCGGTAATCGAGGCATTTTGTTCAGCAAGCTCAATTTTCTTTTCCAGCCGTTCCACATGTGCTGTGTTAGTGAATTCCATTGTCATTGGCGATGAATTTTTCTTGAATTCGAATAATGAATAGAAATGATTTATCGTGATAACGCGAAGAAGAGCTGGAACCGTAAGACTTTGACGTGATGTCGTTTAAGCTTGTCAATCATCAACAAACTAAATTCGTCTGTTGTCTTTATTTATCACCTAACAATGACTCTTTTGACAGACTATTCGAATTTCTATCGAAAGAAATCGACTTCATCAAAGAAAACCATCCAACAGCTGAGGTCACCATATTGGGTGATTTTAATGTACATAATTCTTCTTAGCTTAAATTCTCGAATAGAACAGATGAAAGAGGACAACAGGCAGAGGCATTCGATATTACTAATGATCTGGAACAACTCATCGACAACCCACTCGTATTCCTGATACGAATAACCATTTTTCCAATACACTGGACTTGTTTCTTACTACTCATCCTGATATTCATCAGATCAAAATTCACTTTCCCTTGGGTAATTCTGATCACACTTTGATCTCAACAACTCGTTTGTATTTGGCTCCAATGATTGGTAATTTACCCGCACGTCGTGTCTGGCGTTACAAATTAGCAGACTGGGACGGTCTTCGAATGTTTTTATCTGATTTTCCTTGGAGAAGGGTCTGTTTTTCATCTGGTGATCCCACTTTATGTGCCCCAGAAATCTCTGATACCATTATTCTGGGAATGGAAACATTCATTTCACAGTCTGAGAAACCATGGTTCAATGACAGCTGCTCTGAGGCTGTCGAATCTCATGAAACGGCATTCAATCGCTGGCGCCAATACCCCAGTTTGGAGACGAGTTCTGAGTATGTTAACGCAAGAAATAGGTGTAGTGCAACAATTGAAGGTGCTAAAGAAGCACATAATCAGAAAATTCGTACAAAACTTGTTGAATGTCCAAACGGTTCTCGTTCGTTTTGATCATTTGCTAAAGCTGTCGCCAAAAATTTCACTTTCAGTTCATTTCCCCTTTAACCAAAGAAGATGGATCACAAGCCACCACTGCCCAACAAAAAGCCAATTTATTTGCAAATGTGTTTGCTGGGAATTCTACTCTGGACTCATCGGGAAAAAATCCCCCGAATATCACGCCTGTCGACAGTCATATGCCTGAGATAATTTTTCATCAACAAACTATGAGAAAAATTTTAATGGACCTGAAGACGAGTAAGGCTTGTGGATCTGATGGAATCCCAGCAATTGTTCTGAAAGTATGTGCCCCCGAATTGACACCAGTACTTTGCGAATTATTCAACCTCACATATAACCTGGGGATTTTCCCTAAGACCTGGAGGACAGCAAGAGTTCATTCAGTTCCTAAAGAGGGAAAGAAAACTTGACCTTGTAATTATAAACCAATTGCATTGCTTTCTAATATTCCCAAAGTCATGGAAAAAACAATCTATATGGAGCTCATCAAATATCTAAAGACATCAGGAATAATTGATGATCGATAATACGGATTTCGCCATCGAAGATCAATCAGTGACTTTTTCTCATATATGGCAGCAATCAATCGAGAAATTTGGAGAAACGATAACTGTTGCACTCGATATTTCGAAAGCGTTTGATCGAGTTTGGCATCGGGGTCTCCTTCCCAAACTGCCGTCTTATGGTTTGCCTCCTCAGTGGTATGCTTTTTTGAAGAGTTTTCTTGTCTGATAGGTCTCTGATGTGGTTGTTGATGGAGTATCATCTGATATTCTCCCAATGAATGCAGGTGTTCCACAGGGTTAAGTTTTAGCACCTACTTTGTTTCTGCTTCATATCAATGATTTGCTCGAGAAAACATCTTCTTCAATACATAGTTTTGAGGACGACATTACTCTTCATACCAGTTTCTCTTCCACAGTCCCCATACCAGCTCGAGAAACAAAAATTCAAAGAAATATTCACGTCAATAAAATTAACGACGACTTGGCGAAAATGATAGAATGGGGTGAGATGAACTTGGTGGAATTTAATGCTACGAAAACCCAGGCATGTCTCTTCTCAAGAAAAGCTGATCAATCATCATCAAATATCCAGATGTCAGGAGTAACTATTCCTACAAAATCAAATATCTCGATGTTAGGAATTACGATCAGTGATAATCTCTCATGGGAAAACCATGTGAGAACGATCGCTAAGAGTGCTTCCCAGAAACTTGGATTTCTATTTCGTGCGAAGAAATACTTCACTTCTTGTCAACTTCTACTGATTTACAAGGCTCAGATACGTCTGTCAGGGAATACAGTTCTCATGTGTGGAGTTCGGCACCAAAACATTCATTGAGGCTTCTCGATTCTATTCAGAGAAAGGCAATTCGTGTTGTTGGTGATTCTTTGCTCACAGACTCGCTCACTTCATTGGAACATCGTAGAAGGGTCGGAGACTTGTCTCTCTTCTATAGATACTTTCACGGTCGATGCTCTTCCGAATTGTTATCAATCGTTTCCCGCTTGTCAATTTCTACACGGATGACTCGACGAGTACAGAATTCCCAACCCTTTGTTGTGAATTCGAAAACCTGTCGAACCTCTCTTGCTCAGGGATCTTTTTTAAATAGAACAGCCAAGGTTTGGAACTTCTTGCCAAGAGAGGTTTTTCCTGAGGCTTGCAAACTTCAGAAATTCAAAGTAAATGTTAATTCGTATCTCCTGTCCCTTGATTCACGCGGTTTTCTTTGAACAATACAGGGCTTCCCTTTCGTGTGAATCTGCATTTGAAAAAATGTGAGTGTCAGGTTTTTTTCTGGACAACTATGGGTGGAAACACATCAGTTCATTACTTTCTCATCGATTAATATCAATCATGGATAAATACTGTATTTTTCCATATGGAGAAGTTATTGGAAATTTCATAAAAAATGTAAAATCCTCTCCCCTCCTGAGACGGCATTAGTAGTATTATTATGATGCAAACTATATATGTTAATTCGTATCTCCTGTCCCTTGATTCACGCGTTGTTCTTTGATTATAACAGGGCTTCCCTTTCGTGTGAATCTGCATAAAAAAAATGCAGAACTATTTTCAGAATCATGCAGGTCTTGTCGGAATTTTGAAAATTCTAACAGCCTTTGCTGTCCTGCTTTGTTAGCTCTGACAACTTCTCATTTCCTCGTCTTTTCTGGCATAGAATGCAGAGATTACGATTAAACGTAGTACTCGCTTGAAGTAAGGAACTCATTGTAAAATAGCCTGCGGGGAATAACACATCGCATTTAACAAACAAGAATCTTCCACACGAATTCTAAAAAGAGACGAGAGGTGACTCCACTTACCGTTTCGACAGCTAAAACAGAAGCAAAGAATTGAAGTTCTCTCACTGCGCGTACTGTAGCACTCACATTTATTTCCTTGTTGGCACTTACTGTGCACACTTTATGCATAAAAACTGTTCCATTTCACGAAAAATCCGTAAACCACACTCACCGCGATGACCGAATACACATGGACCAGCCTGCACAGTCGGGCTCGGCTCAGGTCGGCTCGCTGACCCAGCGGCTGCGCCGTCGCCGCACCACCGGCAGAGGGGCGCCTCGGCTCGTCGCTCATTGTTGATGACCGGCGCGCAATAATGTTTGATTTCGCGTGTCTTGTTTTTTTTTAAATAAAAATTGTTGAAAATGCATCCTCGTGTGTACTGTTGTTAATGTCATGTCTCCAAAAGTATTAGACCTTGAGGAAGCGGTATTCGTAAATTTGCCCTAAAAACATCAGGTGTCTTTTCGAAGCATCGAATTGAAGTTCTTGCCTTCAAAAAACCCCAAATCAACGTTTATTTTACAATTCTAGCTCGAAAGAAACGGTAGATACGCTCAAACATGCACCGGACGTCATCTTGCCTGCCATCTTGGATTCCGAACTTCCGGTCTAAATCGAGGTGGAAACAGGCATTTCCGGTTTCAGCAACGTTTAATTAGTCTAAAAAAGCTGTTTCCACAATTTTTAAATGAAATACTCCTGACTTTCTTATTTTACAACTTATTACAAATCTGTCCCAGTCTACTAGCACCAAACGAGTATATCAATTGATCTGCTCTAGCTTCCATAGATATTTTATCCGCACACATACGTGGGAATACTTCGCGTTTCATTCTCTCGTCAATTCTGACATGACTTTATAATGAAGGTTGTCCTGCACTCTGCGCTCTCCCAGTTTTACCGCTACACTTTTTCCTATGCCTATAATAGTTTCGAGGAGAATAAACCAAGACAGTGATCACAGGGTAATACAGATTCATTTGGTGGAATTTGATTGATTTGGGCGATTATTTGCTGTTGTTAGATAATTTCCTCTGTTTCTCAGTAGAGCCAGAAGACGTCTTATTTTCAAAAATTTTGCAGGCATCGACATTGATTTATTGACATCAAATTCCATAGAGTGATTTTTATTGAGGTGCCTAGCAAAGTTCAATACATCAGTTTCGCAGTAATAGCAGATTTTTTTTAGTTTTGGAAGTCTGTCAGTTAACTTTCCAGTAGTTCCCGAAATATTTTCAGGCTCTCTTGCTCGATCATTATTTGAGAAAAGTTTGGGTCTGATCTCATAGGCTCTAGAAACCACAATTCCATCATCTCTGTCATGATATGTTGTGAAACCGCTGGTGGATGGCATATGATCATTGTGGGTTTCGAACACTTCTGGCAGCTGAACTGCGCAAGCATCATTTAGCGTATCTCTAAATATTTTTGTCTCCTCAGTAATGACCTCAGCATTATTCAGCAGTATATCTTCTTGGACGGTATTGTCAGACACACAATCTTTATCATCATTCAATTCGATGTTAATGTCTCTGAATGAAAGAGACGATGATTCCAGATCAGAAGAGGATACCTGAAAAATTCAAGTAGGAATGGATGTGAACCTGAAATCTGAACCAATCTCTAAACTGGATGGTACGTAGAAAGCATCACCATAACAGGAAAATGGATCACTAGAAAAAATGAAATGCTACCCGATTATCAATCGATAATTCTTGAAAAAGCTAATTATCCGTTAACTGCACGGAGCATAATATTTTTTAATGTTCGAGAAAAAATAATGTATATGGACTATTTTACATTCAGTTTATTAATGAGTGTGATTTTTGATGTTGTATACCTGTTTTTGAATTGGTCAATTGTTCAATAAACTGCATCCGAAGTTAAATACCTATCAGTTGTGCTTATTTCAGAAGGTATGGCCTGTCAGAGATCAAATAATGCTACATTTTTACACATAAAAACTGTACATCCATCAACTCACTGAAACATCTGTATATCAATTCCTTCGAACAATTCGCTTCAGTTGAGTCGACATATTCTCATTAGATCTAACCTAAGCAACCCGAAGCCATTGCAAACCAAAAATCAAAAGAACTGATGTGAATTTGATCATATTTATACCTTTACTGGGCAAAAGGGTTATTTGTATGCCTAAGCCGCAAAATACTTTTTTTATCGTACCGAAAACGCATGATAATCTTGAAGTCGCTAAAAAGTTTCGGGGCCATGGTTATATTGTTGATTCAAAATCAAAAGCAGTTCAATTGAATTAACAAAGACACGTAGTTGCTAGCAGAATGACATGTTCGAATATATACAAAAATAATAACCTTGTTATTGTCGTATTTTACTAATGTCAAAGTTGAAAGTGACGTTTGATTTGGCGGCCGTTGCTATAAGTAACACAATATTTTTCGTGCAACCGTGAAAAATACATAATTTCAATAAACATTAGGTCGTTTAAAAAATAAAACAGCGTTTCAACTCGAATGAAAAACAGTTATCTGCTGACATTAATGTCACAGTGTTTCTATGGAAATGATTACGTTTAGTTTGCCGGCAGTTTCTCTGGGCAACGGCCGTGAAAAAATTTGCCGGCCGTCACTCTGGGTGACGGCAGCAAAATATTATTTTGCGGCTGCAATATGTTTGTTTTGCTTCCGGTTGCACGAAAAGATGATTCTTTGTTTTTTTTATTGTAACGTATCAGGCTGCGTTTCTGCTTCGAAATACGTTAATTGATTTAAACATATATAGTTTGCATCATAATAATACTACTAATGCCGTCTCAGGAGGGGAGAGGATTTTACATTTTTTATGAAATTTCCAATAACTTCTCCATATGGAAAAATACAGTATTTATCCATGATTGATATTAATCGATGAGAAAGTAATGAACTGATGTGTTTCCACCCATAGTTGTCCAGAAAAAAACCTGACACTCACATTTTTTTAAATGCAGATTCACACGAAAGGGAAGCCCTGTATTGTTCGAAGAAAACCGCGTGAATCAAGGGACAGGAGATACGAATTAACATTTACTTTGAAATTCTGAAGTTTGTAAGCCTTAGGAAAAACCTCTTTTGGCAAGGAGTTCCAAAGTTCAGCTGTTCTATTGGAAAAAGATCCCTGAGCAAGAGAGGTTCGACAGGTTTTCAAATTCACAACAAAGGTGTGGGAATTCTGTACTCGTCGTGTCATTCGTGTAAATATTAGTATAACTACTGCTCTTCGGGCTTGAAGGCCGTCGTACTTTGGAATTTCTTCCTGACGTTTCGCTAGCGCGAGTGGCCAGCTTCTTCAGAGGCTTATTCATCTCCGATGACTAAACAGTTCGATTTCTCAAGGCGTATTTATATTGATGCAGGTAGTCTGGAGTGTTAATTACTTCTGTCGGGTTCGGGGAATAATCATCATTATTAGTTGCCGCACTACCTGCTGTGATTTCATTAGTCATTCTTGATTTCTTTAGAATCGGATTCCAAATTCTGTTTAGAGTCAACGTTTCTTCCTTTCTGTTAAAATTGTCCGCATGTTTTTGGATCTCTATTGCCTCCCGTACCAGTCGGCTATGGTAACCCTGGTTGGGGGCAATCAGTGTTGCATTTTCGAACAGAATCTTGTGGTCGCCCTCGCTCAATGCGTGTTCCGCCACCGCCGATTTGTCGGTTTGCCCCAGCCTGCAGTTCCTTTGATGCTCTTTGAGCCTTGTACCCATGGATCTTTTCGTGGTACCGATGTAAACCTTCCCACAGGTGCACGGTATGCGATAAACCCCTGCCGCTGACAGTGGGTCTCTTTTGTCTTTAACCGACCTGAGGCTTTGCTGGATCTTCTTGGTCGGCTTGAAAACTGTTTTTATGTTATATTTCCCCAAGAGTTTTCCAATTCTGTCAGTGACTCTCGGGATATATGGCAGATATGCATTCGCAACTACCTGAGAGTCATCCCTGTTATGAACCGTGGGACTCTTCGGTTTCATGGCCCTGTTGATCTCAGATACACTGTACCCATTCGACCTCAAGGTCACTTGAAGATGTTCCAGTTCCTGCTCTAGATGTTCTGGTTCACAAATCCTTCGAGCACGTTCAGTTAGGGTAGATATGACTTCTCTCTTTTGACTAGGATGGTGGTTCGATAGTGCGTGCAGGTACCTATCCGTGTGCGTGGGTTTTCGGTATACTTTGAGGGTTAGTCTAGCGCCACATCGTTCAATCAGAACATCTAAGAAGGCTATCTGCTGGTTCTGTTCGGTTTCCATGGTGAACTTGATGCTGGGGTGTTGAGCGTTTAGGTGGTCCAGAAAAAGGTTCAGAGCGTCCCTTCCATGTTTCCAGACGACGAAGGTGTCATCCACGTAGCGTAGCCACAAGGTCGGCTTCAAATCAAAGGCGTCGATTGCCTTCTCTTCAAACCGTTCCATAAAGAAGTTGGCTATCACTGGGCTCAGTGGACTTCCCATCGCCACTCCATCCAATTGCTCATAGAAGTTTCCCCTCCATTGAAAGTAGCTTCCCGTAAGGCATGCTCTAAAAAGTCCGACAATATCACTTGGGAACAGGCAGGCTATCTCTCTCAGAGAGTCTTCCAGTGGGACGTTGGTAAACAAGGACACAACATCGAAGCTGACCATGATGTCGGTCGGTTCCAAGGTCAAGCCTTTAATTTTACCAACGAAGTCTGTTGAATCCTTGACGTAGGAATTTGTTCTTCCGACATGAGGCTGGAGGAGTGAGGCCAGATGTTTTGCCAAGTGATAGGTAGGTGAGCCTGGGGCACTGACTATAGGTCTCAGTGGCATGTTGGGTTTGTGCACCTTTGGGAGACCGTAGAGCCTGGGTGGAACGGCTTCAGTTCTGATAACGGTTTTCTGTATGGTTTCCGACAGTGAGGACGACTTGATGAGTTTATTTACATTCCTCAACCTTGATTGTGTCGGGTCCCTTCTAAGTATGCGGTAGTTCGTGGGTTCTAGGAGTTCTTCAATTTTGTTATTATATTCCTCCGTTTTTAGAATGACCGTGGCGTTTCCTTTGTCCGCTGGAAGTATCGTGATACCCTCATCAGAATTCAAGCTCTTCAAGGCTGCAATTTCTCAAATTTGATGCTCAAAGAGCATCAAAGGAACTGCAGGCTGGGGCAAACCGACAAATCGGCGGTGGCGGAACACGCATTGAGCGAGGGCGACCACAAGATTCTGTTCGAAAATGCAACACTGATTGCCCCCAACCAGGGTTACCATAGCCGACTGGTACGGGAGGCAATAGAGATCCAAAAACATGCGGACAATTTTAACAGAAAGGAAGAAACGTTGACTCTAAACAGAATTTGGAATCCGATTCTAAAGAAATCAAGAATGACTAATGAAATCACAGCAGGTAGTGCGGCAACTAATAATGATGATTATTCCCCGAACCCGACAGAAGTAATTAACACTCCAGACTACCTGCATCAATATAAATACGCCTTGAGAAATCGAACTGTTTAGTCATCGGAGATGAATAAGCCTCTGAAGAAGCTGGCCACTCGCGCTAGCGAAACGTCAGGAAGAAATTCCAAAGTACGACGGCCTTCAAGCCCGAAGAGCAGTAGTTATACTAATAACCTCGGCCGCGAAAGCCTCAACCATTTTGTCGTGTAAATATTGCCAAAAGGAAAACGATTGATAACAATTCGGAAGAGCATCGACCGTGAAAGTATCAATAGGAGAGAGACAAGTCTCCGACCCTTCTACGATGTTCCAATGAAGTGAGCGAGTCTGTGAGCGAAGGATCACCAACACGACGAATTGCTTTTCTCTGAACAGGATCGAGAAGCCTCAATGAATGTTTTGGTGCCGAACTCCACAAATGAAAACTGTATTTCATGACAGGTCTTAACTGAGCCTTGTAGATCATTAGAATCTGACGAGGAGTGAAGTATTTCTTCGCACGAAATAGAAATCCAAGTTTCTGGGAAGCACCTTCAGCGATCGATCTCACATGGTTTTCTCATGAGAGATCAGCACTGATCGTAGTTCCTAGCATCGAGTCACTTGATTTTGTAGGAATAGTTACTCCTGCCATCTGAATATTTGATGATGATAGATTGGCTTTTCTTGAGAAGAGACATGCCTGTTTTTTCGTAGCATTAAATTCCACCTAGTTCATGTTACCACAGTCTATTATTTTTGCCAAGTCGTCTTCAATTTCATCGACGTGAATGTTTCTTTGAATTTTTGTTTCTCGAGCTGGTATGGGGACTCTGGAAGAGAAACTGGTATGAAGAGTACTGTCGTCCGCAAAACCATGTATTGAACAAGACGTTTTCTCGAGCAAATCATTGATATGAAGCAGAAACAAAGTGGGCGCCAGAACTTAACCCTATGGAACACCTGCAATTATTGGGAGAATATCAGATGATACTCCATCAACAACCACATACAGAGACCTATCAGACAAGATACTCTTCAAAAAAGCACACAACTGAGGAGGCAAACCATAAGACGGCAGCTTAGAAAGGAGAACCCCATGCCAAACTCGATCAAACGCTTTTGAAATATCAAGTGCAACAGCTATCGTTTCTTCGAATTTCTCGATTGAATGCTGCCAAATATGAGAAACATAAGCCACTGGTTGATCTTTTCAAACCATGTTGTCCTAATTAGTAATAATTAGTCCCCTCAAAATAGCACTTCATTCCAATATGAAAAATAAAATGTGTGCGTAGAATGCAATATACTTATGGAGTGAAGAAGATTATGCCGAAATGGATTATTAAGAAATATACTGGTGAATAATTGAGCTTTCATTGAATTGCCGATAATGATAAAAATCTTTATCAACAAAAATATTAGTTTCTGCACAATTCTCACGGACAATTGGTTCACAGAACCACGACACGTATTTCGCCATACAATAGCTGCCAAAGCAGGATAATCCTACAAAAATATCACAGGTTCCTGTTCTCATTGACAATGGGTTTACAAAACTTCGACGTGTTTCTTTATACAATAGCTTCCTCAAGCAGGACAATCCCGCTTGAGGAAACACATAACGAAACATGTGTCGCGATTTTGTAAACCCATTGTGAGTTAGAATCGTACAGGAAACTGTGATCCTTTTGCTATTCGACCCTTCGACTTTAAACATTGAAAATAAATTTATTTCAACACTTCTATTCTCCATCTGCAAGTTGTAAATACATTTATGAATATACCACGTGACACTCATTTCTGTTTCATCAACTAGTTATGAATCCAAACTTTAATTCGTGAAGGGCTTCTTAACTGTAGAGCTAGGTGGGTCAGTCTAGCCATTTGACATTTTTCCAATGATGGTACATGGAGTAATGTTCTCTTCAAAAACCTCGTGATCAGCATCTATTTCTCCCTTTTCCCATGATCTTCTTAACACAGATCCCATAGGAGAAGCTATCAAAAAATAAAAGTATGTAAAACCATTCTAAAAATAGCACACGAATTTCGTAGACAGTTATCACTCACCACCCATTGCGCCCGCTTACAGGGTCGGAATATGGGTCTGACTAGATTGCTTTATTAGATTTTCGTTGATTGCATTCACAAATCCAATGACAGGCAGCTGTTTTGAACCGCCTTAGGTTCCATCAGTGACATAGAACAGAATTTGCGAACACACTGGCTGCTCCGTTCAAAGCAAGAAATTAAATCTGGTGTGAACCTCAAGACGAAACGAATACCGAAATTCTTAATTCCGCTGGAATTTCGACCTTCTCTGCGAGTAGACCAAATTCGATTCTCGTTCGGGGCGGAAGATTTGTTACGCCTTTGCGATGCTCGTTGTGAAGAAACTCCTGTACTTGGTGTAGTAGGAGCAGTGCCGGATTAGCAAGAGTACCTACGGGCCTCGCGCGAAAGGGGGGCCTGCATATACGATACAAATAGTATTATTTCTAAATTTACCCACGTGAAATCTAGAAAAGTTACTTCGTGAAAGTTCAAAAAATAATGAGGAAACAGATAAATAAATATAAACATTATTCAAATTACACCATGGATGAAATATAACATTAGCTATTCCTAAAAATATAATATACTTTGTATTAAATATAAACTTCGAAATATGTATTGAAAAAGAAGTTTGTTCAGGATTATCAGTTTTCAATATTTAGTGTCCTATCAAAATTATTCTAAAATGCCAGGAAATCTCATCTCAGGCTTTTTGTACTTGTCAGAGCCTAACAGTGCCTATAGTAATCTACTACACTAATAATTAACCATGAATTTGTAACCTATAGATAGCAAATAAACGTATTGAGTATTGAATTGTATTTTTACCACTTTATACTAAAGAACCCATAGCAGATCAAGGGCCCCACGCTTGCTTAATTCGGCACTGAGTAGGAGTTTGGAGTTTTTGGTCATCCAGTAGATGGCGTTTTGCCTTATATTGAAACAAAATAAACATAACTATGCTTTATTTGATGTATGATGCAAAATTGGAAATCATACACCCTAAAAATTCATCAAGGTTTGATCAGTTCTATTCATGTAATGATTTGTTACAATTACGTCTATATTTTCATTTTATTGAAACCAAACCACCTTCAAAAATCTTAGCAATAATCGAGAAAATTCAGTCAAAATTGTATACTTTATGTGAATGATATACATCTACAGAGTATTATTATTCATAGTATTTCTCCTTTTCAGAATGTCTTGTTCTTCTAGAAAAAAAGTGAAATTTCAGAGAAGTTTTGTATCACGCCAAAATAATTAGTTTCGTCAACTTCCACGATGATTTTTCAGAATGCTGACAACATAGCTCAAAAATCGAGATGTAATCATCATGTTCACGCAGTTATCAACAGTGATTCAGGTAGATAATATACTCGTCACCCTGTGCCACCAAGTAAGCTAGACATTCTAGTGATTTGTCTAGTTGCAATGGGTATTCTATAATGTTCCCTATGATTTTTTTTTGCATGACCCATAAAATTAGCCAGATCAGATACTTCGATGTCATCCTAATTCAACAAACTCGATTGTGATGCAACATGTTTTCTTGAAGTTGTACCCCTCAAAGTTTCCGGTTCCTTTGCTCCACATTCCTTTGAATATTGCCGTAACAATGAGCGAGCATCCAAATAACCAGTAGAAGTATTCGGAATACCAAATATATAAGGATTATCAGTCAGACCAGCTTGTTCTCTGTAACTGATTATTAACTTGACACATCTCACTAGCTCATCATAGAGCAAGCAATTCTGGAACTTCTCGGCCCAATTTTCCTCTGATAGTGAAACTGGAGTAACCTTTGCCTTGACCACTTATTGCTTGAGAAGGTACAATATCTCACCAAAACCTTGTGAACTTTGTAAGTTGTTCAAATCACATACTTCAATCCTTTGTATATCTTCTGCCCGTCTCCTGTTGAATGTTTGTATTGATATCATAGTAAACTGCTGGAATTCATTGAAATGGGATAAATTGAATGTCAAACTCGATAAATAATATTTGTCTCTACCATTCTTCAAGAACTACTTCAATTGTGATATATCATCAATGGTGGTGATCAATAATAGTTTTATTGACATTCATTCCATAATCCTCTAGTAGTTTCAGAAAATCTTCAAGTGTTTGCTTTTTTATGTAGTTTTGATCTTTTATCAACTCAGTCTTATAAATATTTCCACATTTCTTCAATAGAGTCTCAGCAGTACTGGCAGATGATGGAGCTGCATAATGTTGAGAGGTATCATCCAATTTTGAAACTTTTTGAATGGCTCCGTTTATATTATCGTATTGTTTTGGAGTGGATAGGCAGGAAAATTGATGAACACTGGAATCAATCGTGTTGACTTCATGGCTTACCAATTAGTCGAATCTGTCATTTGGTGGTGGTGTCGTTTTGGAAATTTCATCGTTATTTTGTTCGCATAAGTAATTATTAATTCATCATATCGTAAAGGACTATTGATGCTATCCTGTCTCAATACGGGAAATATATCATTCTTCTGGGCTGATATGCCTGAATGTTCCTACCCAAAACTAATGTTTCGTTCATTTGAAGATCCACCATCAGAACATTCTAGAAATGTATTCTAATCGAGAGCTATCCCGAACATTTTGCACACGGAACATATTTTCCATTTCCTACATTATCTTTGGCTGTTCTTCTAGTAGAAATAATTGCTCCTGTATTGCAAATGAAGTCTTCGTTATGTTGAAAATTTCTTTTTTTTCCTGATAACTTCAATGATATTATTTTTTTCAGGACAATCCATTACAGAAAATATTTTGAATTATGATCATGAAAGGATTAGTATTATGATATGAACAATATGGAAAATAAAGTAGGCTGAATAAGTCAAAAAGAGATTGTGGAATGAAGTTGATCCAAATATAAAATAAATTTTGATTTATTAAAAGTTCATGAATACTGACTTTTAGGTAGAATTACGAAAAATTTAACTTCTTCCTCTTCAGGATGTTGTGTTTCTGAATGTCTTGGTAACTGACTGAAGCATTGCTTGCAAAACAAACAAAAGTTTTTCTTTTTCGAAACTGTTTCAGTAATTCTGTTACTGTTTTTCCTAGTAACTGGCATGTCTCAAAACAGATTTTGTATATAAATGTTTCAGGTGGGCACTTCTCAAGCATAACTATATATGTTATATTTACAAGATGTTTCAGGGATATGAACGAATGTATGCATTCATTGAATATAAGGAAAATGGTTCTTGGGCGAATTCATTGAATTTTCATATCGAAAATTTTTGTTTATTCCAAGTCAAACTTGTATTTTTCAAATTCATGCAAGACGAAAATAATTTTTTTTTATGCCCCTCCTGGTTAATATATATCGCGAGTTATGATTATGAAATATTTAACCATATATTTTTCTTTAGTTTCTCCTCGAAATTATCACTAATAGCTGAAAAAAATCATATTGAATCAAATGATAGATAAAGTAATCTTTCACTAATAACCCCATTATAATTCCGAATATTTTTTGGATAATACCCATGACCGATTCCAATGTACTAATCGAAATGCGGTGAGTAATAGCTCAACATCTTCATTACAAAAATTTTAAGATAATTTCTTCAATATTCTCACCAAGTGGTTCACATTGGTTTTGGAAATTATTTTTGGACTTTTCAACATCTGAAAAATAAAAACTAGATTCTTTGCGATAATTGAACAAAGTTTGTCATCATTTGGGATAGAGTCTGATTCTGAATCGAAGTTCCTTTCAACATGTGATTGATCAACTGAAAAATGGTTTTATTTCAGAATAATCACTGAATGAAGAATAACTGAATACAAATTCCAATTATACTCAATCATAAAAAAAGGAATCATTTTAATCATACCCAGTCGTTGATCCTGCAAACGAACCTTCAACCCTTCACCGAGGAAAAAGTTTAATAACCACATTCAAAATTTCAATAGTAGCCATCAAAAAGTTCAACTGAATACGTGACTAAGACACAAGTCACTTGCCTCAAATAAAACTAGAACCTTGACATAGTTTAATTGCGATAATTTAACAATTTCCAAATACACTAAATTGTTTATCACTATAAAAAATAGATAATTTACAGCAATTAATCAAGCACTTTACCACTTACAAATAGTTTAATTGGTCTGGTTTTGAAACTATTAAATTGGGTATTTGCACTAATCAACAATGGTCTTTATCACTATCAAAATGCTTCACTTAAATCAATGACTCTAGGACATCAACAGTATTAAACATTCAACATTTTAATCGCCTCTGAATCGCTCCAGTACAAATGAAGATGTACCTGCTACTACTGAACTGTGCATTTGCACTTATCAAACAGTGATCTAAAAAAAATGCTGAAAACAATTGCTGCTTCCAATGACTACAGTTATTGTAATCACACTGTATTTTCGGAGCAATAAAGGAAATGGTACTTCAGACAAATACCATAAATAATTACCAGATATAAAAAATAAATTGTCCTGAGGAATATGTTGAATAATAGTGAATGATTTAACAGTTTACAGCAAACATATTTACCTCAAGTAGTCTTCTCCTTGTAAATATCCGAATAGACGTCTTTTTCTCTTTTCAGTTTCACAATTATTTAGAACGTGAAAACACATTTTATGGTATAATTGTTCGAATATCATTTTTACAGTAATTATTTTCCTCAATGTGAATTAATGATGGAAAATTTGAAGGCTAGACTGGTTTTAGAGTTTTACAGAGCGATTAAATGCACTATAGACCTTTTAACAGATTAAAATTATCGAAATAATCCGGGCGTTTGACTCCCTTTTCAGGTACTATCTCGGGTACTCTATTATTTCTTTTGTTGAAAATGATTGTTTTATTCGCCATGTATATTGATGACGTTTTTGTTTGAAGTTGAATGATATGTCATTTTTTTGAGTTTGTCAAATAGATTGAGTTCGAGTTTCCTTCCATTCATTTCTGTTATTTTGAATCCAATATTGTAATTAATACTCCATCAGATATATACTTTCACCGGGTAGGTGATTTATATAAGAAGTTCCTACATTTTTTGGCGACCGTGACAGGACGACAAGATGGAGAGAATCAAGAAAGTCCGATCTGCGCTGAGAACAGCTTTCACGAAGATTTACAATGCTATGATGGATATGTTAGCAGAAACCACCCCAGATATAGCCGAGTTGGAAGGAAATTTAAGAATGCTGGATCAGAAAGCCGAAAGTCTGAATGAACTGAATGAGGAAATGTCTGATGCGCTCCTAGCAGCTAATTGCAGTTCAGATGATTTGGATAATGAGATTGCAGTTGTGGACGAATACTCTGATAAATATAATAGAGTACGGAAAGGCTTCTCAAGAAGGAGACATCCGAAACTGCCTCCTTAAGCGATGCTTCCGTTTCAGTTCGGAGGAAATTGAAACTGCCCACAATAGAATTTCACAAATTTGGGGGCGAAATTAAGAACTGGTTATCATTATCAACGTGTGCACGATGACCAATCTATAGAGAATGGGGATAAATTCCAATATCTCATCCAGGCTACAATTCCGAATTCGAGAGCCCGACAGTTGATTGAAAGTTATCCCCCCACTGGTGAAAACTACCCGAAAGCCATAGAAAGTTTAAAATCACGGTTTGGCAGAAATGATCTATTGGTAGAAGTGTACGTACGGGAACTCCTATCGCTCATTTTGAACACTATGCACAAAAAAGTAAAAAATTTCCGAGTTGTATGACAAAATGGAGTCCCAATTAAAAGCACTAGAATCGCTAGGTGTTACCTCTGAAACTTGTGCGGCTATGTTATATCCGATGGTGGAATCATGCCTACCCGAAGAGATATTGAGAGTCTGGCAAAGAAGTAATCACTTTTCCAACAAAAATTCCTTGAAAGATCGCCTGAAATCACTAATGGATTTTCTCAAAGGTGAAGTGGAAAATGAAGAAAGGATATCTCTTGCAGTTTCCGGATTTGATATCAAGAAAAGCAATGAAAAGTTCATCAAGAAAAATGTTTTACAACACGAAAACACATTAGCTACTACAGCGGCAGGCTTATTGAATCAAAAGTACGTACCGAAATGTGTCTTTTGTGCCGAAAACCACCCTTCAAGTGAATGCGATGGTAAAAAATATAGTCATGAAGAGAAGTCACGTATTCTCAAGGAGAGGGGCTGTTGTTTCATATGCTTAAGGTTCGGACATATGGCCAGAAAGTGTCGTTCACGAGTAAAATGCAGTAAGTGTAACGGAAGACACTCACCAGTTATATGTGATAATGAGAGCAAAGGTAATTCGAAGCCTTGTTCTACGCCTAGCGAATCTCTTTCCAATCATACTCACGGGGAAGTTTTTCTACAGACTTTGTTAGTAAAAGGTATTGGTGAAACGAACACACGTTTGGCATTATAGACACTGGATCGCAACGTTCATATATTACAAAGGTTTTATCACGTGAAATGACCTATGAGCCCATCAAAGATGAATATTTAGCGCATTCCCTATTTGGAGGTGCCAAGTCCGAAACCGTCAAACATACACGTTATCATGTCAGACTTGGCAATTCGAATGACAAATATAAATGTGACTTTGACGTTTTAGACCAAGATGTCATTTGTAATGATCTGGGATGTATTATACAGGGGCCGTGGATGAATGAACTCGAAAAAATGAACATTTCGATCACTGACAGAAATACCGGGCCGATTGAAATTCAGATAGGTGCCGATGTTGCTGGGAAATTATTAACTGGGAAGAGATACATCTTGAAGTGTGGGTTGGTGGCAGTCGAAACGTCACTAGGTTGGACCCTGATGGGGAAAATTCCACAACATTATTCCCAGAACTCCTCGATGTTGGTTACTTCTCTACTTTTGAATGATTTTTCTATTTCTGACTATTGGCAATTAGATGTCCTAGGAATAACTGACCCTTTTGAGAAAATGTCCAAGAAAGATGAGGAGTTCGCAGTAATGAATCATTTTCTTCAAAATGTCACTGTCAACAAGGATGGAAGATATGAAGTGAAGATGCCATGGATCGAAGGGCATCCCCCTGTGCCAAATTATTCAGATTTGGCCGAAAAACGCCTGGTAACATTATGTGTGAAACTTAAGAAAGAAGGGTATTATGAAGCATATCATCAAGTTTTCTACGAATGGATGGAAGAGGGTATTATTGAAGAAGTGCCTGAAGAAGAAATTTAAAGAACAGCTACATATTTGCCCCATAGACATGTTTTGAAATTGAATAGTAACACCACGAAAATTCGTCCGGTTTTTGACGCTTCCGCCAGATTGAAAAATCATCCTTCCTTAAACCAGTGTTTGGAGAAAGGTGTGAACCTGATCGAGTTGATTCCATCACTTCTCTTGAGATTCAGATTACACCAGATTGGGGTGATTTCTGACATAAGGAAGGCCTTTCTTCAGATTAGTTTAACACCTGGCGATAGAGATTCCTTAAGATTTCTGTGGTACGATGCTGAGAGTCGAATCAAACATTTCAGGCACTGTAGAGTTGTTTTTGGCGTGACCTGTAGCCCTTTTCTACTAGTGTAATAAAATTTCATCTAGAAGATGTTTTATCGAAGAAGCAAAGCAATAGATCGCAATATTCAACATGGGTCATCTTGAAATTGAAGAAGAGTTTCTACGTCGACAATTGCGTCACGAGTGTTGATGATTTTGATGAACTCCACACTTTTATAAGAGAAGCAAGTGACCTCATGTCGGATGGGATGTTTGATTTGCGAGGATGGGAACATACGGTTCCAAAAAGTTCACCAGATCAGGTCAACATACGAAGTAATCAATACTCATCGGTATTGGGGCTTCTTTGGGACAGAAATAATGATGGAATAATGATCAGCAATGAATTTTTCGAAGGAACTGATACGAAAACAGTCACCAAGCGAAGTATTTTATCATCAGCTCATCGTTTGTTTGACCCAATTGGTTTCACAAGTCCAGTCTCCCTATTTCCAAAACTATTGCTTCAGAAGCTGTGGCAAACAAAGATTGGATGGGATAAGCAAGTTGAGGGTGAAAGCAGAAACTTATACCTTCGTTGGCTGAAAGAATTACCAGTTTTGAAGGTTATGAAAATTCCAAGATGGTCAGGTTATCAGCCCCGAATGACAGCTGCAAGCTTACACGTTTTTTGCGATGGTTCCCATGATGCCTATGCAGCAGCAATATTTCTGAGGATAGAAATAGAAAGCACAGTGATTATTAACCTAGTACAAGCAAAATCCAGGGTATCCCCTGTGGAAAAGCTCACTATACCAAGACTACAATTGATGGCAGCAACAATAGGAGCTAGGTTATCTGATACAGTATTGAACAATATACATCTCGATTGCCTCAAGGTGTATTGGTGGACTGATTCGACCACTGTGCTATCCTGGATCAAGGCGGATGAGGTATGGAAACCATTTGTCTGGAACAGGGTACAAGAAATTCGTAAATTAACAGACAAGAATTCATGGTACCATGTTCCTGGAGATTGTAATCCAGCTGATTTACCTTCTCGAGGCTGTACTCCGAAGAAATTATTGGAGTCGAGATGGTGGCAGGGGCCGACTTGGTTGAAAAAGCCCATGGAAGAATGGCCAGTCCAACAATTCCAATGTGATGAAGGGTTGGTATATTCAGAGAAGAATGATTTTGAGTGTTTCTACAGGTATTTTTCAAAATATAATAGTATCGTCAAAGTGGTGGGATATGTTCGTCGATTCATCCACAATTGCAGAAATAGAAATGATAGAAAATTGGGAATATTTTCTGTGGAAGAATTCTGTGAATCCGAAATGCAACTCGTGAAATTCATACAACTAGAAAGTTTTCATGGTGTTGCTGATACGAGATTATCATCTTTCTGTCCTTTCTTGGATGAAAACGGTATCATCAGGTTGAAAACGAGAATTTCCGAACTCTCTGAATCCACAGAATTTTGCAATCCGATCGTTCTACCTGCAAAACATCCCGTTGTATCGAGGCTCATTTATGACAGCCATAAAAAGTACTCTCATGTTGGAATACAGGGGCTTTTGTGTATTTTGAGAGAACGTTTCTGGATTATTCGAGGACGAAAATCAATTCGATTTGTTCTGCATAAATGTGTGATATGCAAAAGGTTCGTTTCGAAGAAACTGGAAACATCGCCCGTTGCCCTACCCCATGATCGTGTCAAGGATGCTGTTGTTTTCGAAGTAACAGGTGTTGACTTCGCCGGACCCCTTTTTATTCGTGATGGTGAGAAGGTTTGGATATGCATCTTTACGTGTGGTGTATACAGAGCACTCCATCTCGAGTTGGTTCCGTCGTTATCTACCGATTTATTTCTTCAAGCATTCAGAAGGTTTGTTGCAAGAAGAGGGCGACCTTCGGTTATATATAGTGACCACGGAACCAACTTTGTTGACGCAGATAATGCATTCAGTAAGCTCGATTGGAAAGCTATTTCCGAGTACAGCACAGTCCAAAGGATCCAGTGGAAATTCAACCCTGTAGCCGCCGCCTGGTGGGGTGGTTGGTGGGAGCGTCTTATAAGACTGGTGAAACAACTCCTGCGAAAAATTTTAGGTCGAGCTTGCCTGAGCTATGAAGAGTTGGCCACAGTTTTATGCGATTGTGAATCAGTGCTCAATTCCAGACCAATCACGTACGTTTCTGAAAATGCAACTGATTTGATACCGTTGACGCCGGATATGTTTTTGAGAGATATGGGACCCAGAGTTGGATTGACTAGTGAACTACCAGATGTCAATAAAATTGAATCGTCATATCTGAGTAGACATGCAAGATATCGACAGAAATTACAAGAGAGTCTGAGACAGAGATTCCGTCGAAAATATTTGGGCGAGTTGATTCTTCACTCTAAAAAACGATCCAACAGTCAAATAGTGTTTTAGTTGGAAATGACAATACAAAAAGGTTTGATTGGCCGCTAGCGGTAGTGGAAGAATTATTACCAGGAAAAGATGGCAAGGTGCGTCTCGTTCGTCTGAAAACAAAATCAGGACATTTATTGAGACACATACAGCGAATTTTCCCTTCAGAAATCGATGCTGAAGATTCAAATTCAATGAATAAATCAATTGCAACCGAAAAAGCAGGTTTTTCCACTCTATCAGAATCGACAACAGTGAAAGATGAAAATGAAACCGAAACTGAAGATGGAACACAACCTGTATTCACCCGTTATGGAAGGAAGGTTACTCCACCAGAAAGGTTCAGCTATTGAGTCACTTATGTATCGATCGGTGACTCAAGGTGGGAGAAAAATGTTGAAAATGATTGTTTTATTCGCCATGTATATTGATGACGTTTTTGTTTGAAGTTGAATGATATGTAATTTTTTTGAGTTCATCAAATAGATTGAGTTCGAACTTCCTTCCATTCATTTCTGTTATTTTGAATCCAATATTGTAATTAATACTCCATCAGATATATACTTTCACCGGGTAGGTGATTTATATGAGAAGTTCATACACCTTTGTTAGATTTTGATGTTTTCTGAGTTCACAGTTTGTCTGGAAATAATTCAACGTATATCCCTCCTTTACCAAACTCAATCGAGCGTGCATTTCCATAATTTTCAAAATTTTGTTTTCAAGCAAACGTTTTCGGGTATATAAACAAGGTTTTTTTTAATTATTTTATCTAATTATCATACACTCAAGTCATTTGCTGAGCAAAATTTCGAAAATCATGGAAGCGCAGCACACATTTCAAACGATTAAACTTGGATGTACTCAGAATAGAACCCTCGACAGAAGATGTATTGGAAAAAACTTTTAGAATTTCATTGCGACTTTTGTAAGATTATAAAATAGGTTTGACATGTTTAATGAAATAATATGGAAAAATTGGGAGTATTTGCATGAGAAGAATATGATCAGAAGTTCAGAAATTATGTTTAGCTTGAAAAATACACACACACATATATATATATATATATATATATATATATATATATATATATATATATATATATATATATATATGTATATATATTTTTATATATAATTGGTTTTCTGGGAGTTTATCCGATGGTTTGTCGGTATTGACTTTCGATGTTTCGCCAACATCTCAGTTGGCATTTTCAAGAATGTTACTGCTCCTACTTGGTGCTAGCAACTGTTGTTTGAAAAACTTTTGCCAGTTTTTAAATAGCTTCTCGGTCGTAAATTGTAGCCGATATGATCCGTTCCATCAGCCGTCGGGTCGATTATGGTTGTTGTTGTATATATATATATATATATATGTATATATATTCATCAATACCATTGATGGATGAATTAAAAAGTACATATGATCCGTTCCATCAGCCGTCGGGTCGATTATGGTTGTTGTTGTATATATATATATATATATATATATATATATATATATATATATATATATATATATATATATATATATGTATATATATATATATATATATTCATCAATACCATTGATGGATGAATTAAAAAGTACATCCTTTATACAATTGGATAAACTTTATGTTTCCCAAGCAAAATAATTTTATTCCCAACGGAAAAATATTTATAGAGTTGAATATTTCCAAGATATTTCTATTCTTTCAATAGTATGCGAATGAACCAGAAAAGTTTACGTTATGCATGCCAATTTGTTTTCGTGCTAAGGAATATCAAAACATATTCTTACCTATGAGCTCACCCTGACCCTGTAGAAAATTATTAGGCACCTCTTCAATGCCTTAAATCATCGAAATCACAGTCATTCTATTGATTTATGAATGGCCCATTACAACCTCATTGGCCATGTTTACACCGTGCGTTAATTTGGTATTCTGACCAAGTTGACCATACCAAATTCACAATAAGTCAATAAGTTACTGCCTGTTTACACCATCTTCAATTAGTAAACAGTATGGTTCTTATTTGGTAAGCATACCAAAGAACATGACAGAAGTATAAACAGGTTTGCAGCTGTAACTCATATTTTTTTACATGAAAACATCGAATAATTCATGGATTAAAATCAGAAATAATAAACATTTGATTTGGATTTGATATATGTGGTTGTATTGAGTTGATATATAGCAAAAATATATAGAAAAATGGGTTTGAGAGTAAGGGCAATTGTAGTACATTGGCAAAGGATGAATTGTGAAAGAAAGGCGAGATTATCAAAAATTATAACGCTTCATAGAAGGAATATGAAAAAATATCAGGAGTTGAGAACAAAGACAAAAGAAAGGCGAGATTATCAAAAATTATAACGCTTCATAGAAGGAATATAAGAAAATATCAGGAGTTGAGAACAAAACAGGTAAGGAAAATGATAATAAAATGATAAAACAACGAAATACACAGAGCTCGGACTTATGCTTAGCAAAGATTCAAACCAAATTTTGCAACTTGCGGATAGTCAAGGCCGTAGGTGTTTACACCATCTTGGTCACTTAACTATTTTGGTCTGGTACGCAACAATTTTGGGTACCAAACCAAGCTGGTCACCTGACTAAGTGTACTGTTTACACCAAGATGACCAAGACGATTTGGTTAAAATAAAGTCATTAGTCAGCTTACCAAGCGACGGTGTAAACGTGGCCATTATTACCACATTCGCGGACAGTGCCTGCATATGCAGTCATTTATAAAGTGATTTGTAGGGACAGGACTGCATATGAAGACACGATAATGAGCATCGAACTGAGCACGACTGCAAATCAGACGATTTCTATGTGGTTTCTTAGGAGCATTCGTGTTTGATGTTCATGCAGACCAAATGAAAAACCCGATATGAAATAACCCTCTTTCCTTAGAAGAATGGGGTCTTTTGGCTGGGGTACGACTGCTATAGCAGACAGTTTCATGGCCATAGAGAAAGGTTGTCCAAGAGGCTCGATTGAGGAAGACTTGAAGCAAATGACGAGAAATGAGAAGAGTATTCATTTCACTGTGAAGGTGACGACCGTGATAGAGATCCTAATTACGCATTCGAAGATATGTCTTCAGCGGAGTCGCAATAAAAACAATAAGCATGAATACTGAACTTCTCATTCCATAGTAGTTCTACAGGTGTTGAAATTGACTTCGTTGCGAAGCCTTTTCCACTATAGTATAGTATCTGGATAACATTGGACAGATGAGTTAATGGATTCATTGATCATCAGTAAAAATAAGTATGGAAAATATATGTCACAAACGAATCGTCCACAGAGGAAGAATTATACACGGACTAGATTCAAAACTGTTACGAATGATGAGATGCAGAAGTTTATTGGCCTTTGCCTTCTGCAAGCTCAGATTGGTGTTTCGTCTATCTGATTGGTCCTCGTACAATTCCCTATATTTTCATCCATTATGTTTGGCTACGATGTCGGCAGAATATTGGAACAAATTCTATGGGCGTTCAACTGTACCGACGATGTTGATGAAAGTAGACTAAGCAAAGTTAATGAATTTTAGTGTCGAAAACATTATCAAATTTCCAAAAAGTAAATGACCAGATGGAAATATATTATCGGAGTTGTTATGACATCTGAGTATGAATATTTTGTTTCATGGAGTTTTGCTATTTAGAAAAATTGAATTATGTTGAGGTGATTATCACAAACTGGTCATGCACTCGTATGTCCAAGAATATCAGATTTCTGATGTGTATGAACAGGCCTGCATAATATGCACCCCTTCATTTCTTCTGTTTTATTATATTATTTTTCAAATCGCAATTGACATATTTCCAGCCCCCGAATAAAGTTCAGACTAGATCGTAAAATGCATCACGAGTGGCCCAATTAGTGAAATCACTTAAATGGGATTGAAATCCCTCCTTTTTTAACTATTTGCGAATTTTTCCTTTCTGCTATGAAATGTTTGCACTTTTGCATCCGATATGTTTTCTCCAGTTTTCCAAGAGTTATGTTCCTTAAACCCTAAATAGTTATTTCTCTATGGAAAAACATTACTTCTAAGGAAAAATCCAGTCAACAAATCTGTTTCCATTCCCGAAACTTCTGTAATTTGAAATGGGATGGTATTCTACAATGTCCGATTATTTGAATGAAATCAAATGTGAGAGATCCATTCTATTTCAAGTTACAGAAGTTGGTGACTCATAGCCTGTTACGTTGATGCAAGTTTTTGCTGCAATTTCTCTCGGCAACTTGTCGCTGCGAAAAATGTCATCTATCTGTCAGTGTGCATTGCCAATATTGAAAAATAGGACTGAATGTTGCCAAGATAAATACCTACATTATCACAAATGAAATATGATTTTATTCATGGTAATACTTCGGTCGTTATGAGCACCTTTTTTCGAAAAATTTATTTGTGGAACTTACGTAATTTGATCTTTTCTACAAAAAATTCTCATCGCATTTTCGGCGGTCTCGTGTATTTTCGGAGATACAGACCATTTTATTGTCGAACAATTTTTCACATAAAATTTCTGTTGTTTGAACACACAATTTGTCATTTCTAATAATTGTCATTGTGACAAATTCATATTAGTTTAATCAACGATAAGTATTTTCATATATATATATGTATATATATATATATATATATATATATATATATATATATATATATATATATATATATATATATATATGTCCAGAGGATTTGAAATGAATCGTGCCTTAACGGCAAGCGATACATAAGTGGAACCACCTATGGTGTAACACTCTAAGCAAATGCTGTCATAGTTTTCCGTCAGTGGTGACAGTTCGCCACGTCAACTAACAACTGCGTTTGCAGAAATAATGACAAGCACTCTCAGAGTGTAATCGAAAATCGAATCCACAAATGTATCTGAATGATGATTGGTTCTTTTTTTTATAGGCAAAATTTGAGTTATACGAGAAGTTGCTGGCTAATTGGACTTATTCTATCCAGAAAAAACTCTTTTTCAATAGACCCAGCAACTTTTCGGGGTAGATTGAAAATCTTTCCTTCTACACTAGTATGGATTCCAATATTAAATCTTATTTTTTCAGATTGTGGTAGGTTACAAACCCAGAAAACTACGGAACAAATATTGATCCACCATAAAATAATGACGTTCAAACAGTATCCCCTTCTCATTGTCGCAGAAGACAACCTATTTATGTCAGTTTCAAGTTGATGAAAAAAAAACAATAGACCCACTTTGTTGCATATGACATGGGAATTATTGATTCCCTAGTTCCTCATTGCTCGAACTCGAAGATTGTGGCCCCAAATTGACGTAGTTTGACATTTGCACTCAAAATTCCTTTCTATATTGGTTCATTATCAGTCGGATTTTAGACAAATTCTTCCGAAAAATGGAAAAAAATGGAATCAATCAAAACATAAAACAATAAATAAATTTTGAATTAATAATACAATGAATTCATTAATTGATGAAAAAACTTGTTCGTTGATCTTTTCAGAACATCTTTTTTCCTCTGGTCGGATAAATCTTTCGAACACCCATCGATGAATCAAAAACAAATATCCCACCAAATTTCATCTGTCGATAATAAAAACGTAATAAATTTCTATACGGCCTATCAACGTTCCAATGGTTGTGAGGAAGTAATTAGGCGGCAGTCCCACAGAAACCACCATCATCCACGACCACCAACCTCCAACTAGTACAAACGACAAAAATAACCGTTGGCAGTCTCACAGCCATCACACACTGCCATCAACTTATTTTTGACTTTGACAGTTTTGACACGGGTTTTGTCACCTGCTAAGCTAACCAAACTTTTTACAACCTTTGTTGTTTTGTTGCACAAATTGCATAAGGAAATCTAATAAATTACTTTATTTTTTATTAATCTGTATCATGAATATAAATTGAAAATGTCATCTTCTTCAGACTTAGATGAACTCTTAATATTACATTATTATTGGCGGACTCGCATAAAACATCGACGACAAATGTGGGTGCGAGAAATTTTTCTTCATAGGGAACAAAAAGGAGAATTTCATCAATTAATTCCTCAATTAGTAAATGATGAAGAAAAATTCTACAGTTATTATAGAATGAATAAAAGCACCTGGAACTTGCTAATATCTAAATTGAAACCTCTGTCTACTATAGGTAGTACAAATTATCGATCAAGCATTAGTTTTGAGAAACGATTAACAGTTACATTGAGGTACTATGAGAAAAGATAAATCTAAACATATAGTAGACGAATGTTTTTTTTTCAGGTATTTGGTTACTGGAGAATCTTTTCATTCAGCATCATTTCGTTTTCGCATAAGTCATAATCGAATTAGCGTCATAGTAAATGAAATGCTATTGTTAATTCATGACGGTCTCAAAAATAAATATCTTCAGTTTCCAACCAAAAAACAGTTTGAAAAGATAGCTGAAGAATTTCGTTTACAGAAAAATTTTCCCCTTTGCATAGGCGCTATAGATGGGAAACACATAAGGATACGCAAGCCAAACAATTGTGGATCTTTATATTATAATTATAAACTGTACCATTCCATCATATTGATGGCTGTTGTCGACGTTAATTATAGGTTTACCATGATCGATGTTGGTAGTTTTGGTAAAAATAGTGATGGTGGTGTACTGGAGCATTCGAATTTTGGAAAACTATTGTATGCAAATAAAATTGATTTACCAGACAGGAAGCCATTGGTTGAAACTGAAAACGTTGCTACCCCTTTTGTTTTTGTTGGTGACGAAGCATTTCGATTGTCGCAGCATTTGATGAAGCCTTATCCAAGACAAGATTTAGATATTCTCAAAAGGAGATTAAATTTCAGGTTGTCACATGCACGACAACTAGTTGAATGCACATTTGGTATACTGGTTTCAAAATTTAGGATTTTTGAAAATAGCATAGCAGTTCATCCAGCAAAAGTTGACAAGATAATTAATGCTGCTTGTGTACTACATAACCTAATAAGAATTGAAGAAAAGGGTATACTTGAAACTCATTTGATGGAAAATGTAACACCTACTGCTTTTCTGCCAATGGAAAGTGTAAGAAGGCAATCGAATTGCAATCAATCCACAAGGGAAGCACGAGAAATACGTGATCGCTTTTGCAATTATTTCAGTGGGGTGGGCGCTGTAGAATGGCAGGATACTGTAATAGAGGGTAATCGACATTAAAATGAAATAATAAACATAATTAAAAACATTGACTATCATTTTATTTTTATCCCACATTTTCGAGCATTGCATTTAACTTTTGCAATACTTCATTTTTAAATATCCGTAATTCCTGTGGTGGTAATTTGTTCATATCTTCTAATAGGCTTAATAAAAACAATTCGTTCGATGACTTTTTTCTGCTTCCAGCTGATTCTACTTCTGCCTTTTTCGATTCAATGTACGAAATGAAGCTTTCATCAATGGGATTTAACTTTTTTTTTGGTCCTGTTGACTTTTTTGACGTTGAACGGGATTCTTGTGATGTTTCTTCAGCAATACATATGGAAGATTCCTGAGACTGTCCATTAGACATTTTTTCCGCTGAACCAAATGGCAAACTATCATCTGCAAGACAAAATTAAATAATATTTTGCAGCAATCATAGGTTTGTTTTATCGATTTGCAGTAATTCAGCTCACTCTTATAATTATTAACTTTGAGTTCCAAACAACAGCCCAAGTTACATTCCACTTTGTTTTTATTTACTCACCCACAGCATCTTCAACCACCAAAACAATTTCTTCTGCATTTTCTGTTTCAAAATTATTCTCAAATTCCAAATGTGCCTCATCATGTGCATCATCATATGCATCAGACTGGCTTTCTTGGGTAGGTCGGAATGAAGATGAAGGCACATTTGAGGTTGTTCCCCCTTCTGTCAAGTATGGCTCCAAAAATGACAATGCCTCAAAATAAGGCCACTTTCTCACAACCTTTGCTCCCGAACCAGAAGGCAAATGATGTTCATTCCTACGTGTTCTGTAGCCAGTACGCAAAATCTGCCTTTTTTTTTTCAATTGTTGTTCTAGAATCAAGAATATACTTGCACATATGAATGAAATAAGTATACAATTCAATAGCTTACCAGTTCTTGAAGGAAAATGAAGTGACGGAAAGAATTTTCCGCCATGTCCTGTCCATTGTATTGATATTACTGTAGCCAGCAGAGCTCTGGTCGTACAGATCTGGATTTTCCCGTACTAGGTCTATTAATTTCCCTATATCTGAGGGGCTCCAGGTGTCAGTCATTATTTATCTTTTAATTAATAATTTCAGCACAACAAAGTACAAACCTCACAAACAGATATGAGATGATTATTGAAAATCTATAAAAAATAAACGACAATTGACAGCTGATAAAGTTCTCAATCGCATGCGCTGGTCCACTAGTTGCCACCAAATTTAGAACATGTTGGAAATTATAAACCGGTGGTTACCAACCGATGATCGACGGAGGTGACTGGTGGTTTCTGTGAGACAGTTCAGCGTTAATTGCATATGCTGGAAATTTGATGGGTGGCCACCGGTGATCACCTGTGGCACTGTGGGACTGCCGCCTTATACGATTGAACGAACTAACCTGAGAAGTTCAATCGTATTCATAAGCCGCTCGTCTGAATATATCACTAGCATAGACATTACAACTAATGGACTGGACTTTATGACAGTTTTCTATATAACATGATGCGCAATACTTCAGAGAGAGAAACGATATGCACATTGAAGTGATATAGTGAAAGACGGAATGATAATTCTGTATTTAAATTACTCTATCCTTCTCAACCTCTCTTCATCTGCTACATTGGAGAAGGAATTCGCTCAGAGGTTATACTTGAAGTTTTTTATCTTGCTCATTCCGCAGTCTCTTTCTAAGGGCCAGTCCATTAGTTGTAATGTACAAGATCACTAGATTCAGTGCAGCCGTTCTGTACGTGATGACAATAGTCAAAAAATGTTTTACTTCCTATACCGGAGGCATAGCCTACTCCGGAAGGACAGCAACCGTTCCGCGCGTGCTTCGTCCGTCTGTCATTTGTTTAAACTAGGAAATCATTTCACAAATTTCATCTGTGGTCGAACCATTGAATTGTGATAAATATTTATCATTATTTCGGAGTTATACTCACTCCACTCCCTAGCTGTTACACCAGTTCATATACAACTTCTATATGGCGGGAAACTGGGAGGGCAGTAATATAGTCGGACAAGCCGCTTTATGTAATTACGACTGAACTTCCAAGATTTCGTCAATCGCATAATTATATTTCAGCGGCTCATCCTCTATATCACTAGATGCATACGTTCGAAGACAAATGTTGCAATTAAAGAGTCCAAAGAGTAGAACTCGTTTTGGGCAAGTAGTTTACGAGCATCTATTCACTATCACACTCTTACCAATCTCCGGGACAGATTTTTGGCAAGTCTAACACGAATTCTGCTGAAGTCCAGTTCCCATTTCTTAGTTATGTTCAATACCGCAGGGAGCATGAGTTAGTTCCCCTTAACAATACCATCATAATGGCTGAGTAATGATAGTACTGATGAGTATACCAGCAAAGCCACGAGGCCTCATAAAGACGGGGACGTGCCTGTTCGAAACTTTTCTTAGAGATCAATTACACTAACACCAAACTGATATTTATTGCACTCAAGGCGCGTTCAATATTTTCAGGAGAAGAAAATTGATACTAAATCTAAAGCTAGGGTTAGTTGTTTATATACCTAAAGTTTTTTGGTCCGATATGGACTTTGGTCATTACTGTTAATTATTGTAATTCATTTCTCGATGATGAACTAGTGCAGTGACTACCTGCCAAATTTATTGATCCGTCATCTAGGTTCGATAATTCATGGATTGAGTAGAGCGAGTAGAGACTGAGCTGAGATCAGCTGATCACTTGAGCTCAAGATATAAAAACGAACAGGTTTTGAGCTTTTGGAGCTTTTAACATAACCTGATATTTTTGTATTTATTTTATCTTTTTCGAGCAATTTGTGCTTGAATGTTTACGAATTTTCCTTTGATTAGTCACATTCGCCATGCAGATTGTTCATACGAAACTCATGTTGAATAAGAATGTAAGTAGGTATGATGAATTTTTATGTTTTCCTCACAATGATGTGTTTATAGGTATAAGATGAGGTATTCCATTCTCCAATGAAGAGCATATCAACATTGATACGCTGCATTGTTGCTAGTCCATTGTACCTACTTGGGCAGATGCTAGAGAAATTTGAAAAGTTGCTATTCATCTTATAACCAGATAGGAAAAATTTAATTTTGTATAAAGAAAAACTATGAATGGAATTCAAGTTTTCCAATGCTATATAGAAAAGATTGAATACGCTCTACAATCTTGCAGTATTCAAAAATGTATGATGAATTCCTGTGGATAAGATAAAACGAGAGAATGAGATGTGTTTTTTTTTTGATAAGGGAAAACGAACTGAAACTTGTTAACACTAATGTGTCACCATTCAGTGTTTAGAATGGAAGTCAACAGGGGTAGCACTAGGCATATCCTTACCTAAGAACAAGTTGAAAGGGTCCTAAGGCTTTCCGAATGATAACAAGCAATAAAGGTTTTTCTGTAACGTTATTAGGATGCAATGGTTGCTGGAGTGGAACAGCTTGTAGAAAGGCAGAAAAAAATCTTCACTTCAAGATAGTATAGACAGAAGATAATAAAGTTGCTGAATGCTAAATGAAGACAAAGTGTGTATTCAAATTCATCTCAATAATTTAGATGTGTGAGATTTGTTTCATTCAACTAAAGTACACATAAATCACCATGGCCACTGGAAGATCGGTAGGCTGCACACCAAGGGTCTACATTTGAGAAAAAAGTAGGGGTCTAAATGTTTTATGTGAAAATTAGAAAAAAAAAGGTGTTTGTTTTTTTTTACCAGGTAAAATGTTATTATCTTACTCCATGTAGTAAGTAAATATGTATATATGCATGAACTAATAGGATAAAAAAATGATTTTCATTCAATTATAATATTTGTGATTGTTTTCACAAGATGTTGAAGTACATGAATCATTTCAGCGTGAAAAAATCTCTGAATACAGAAATAAGGAAATTCCTGTGCAAAAAACCTCTAGATATAATTTGAGAAGTTGTGACGGTAAACTACCTCTTCTCAGATCTCTAGAGATTTTAGAAATCCTCAAAAAAGCAGTCAGCTGAGTAGACAGAGGGCGCCACTCTATTCAACCAGTGATAACAGAGAAAAAGTACTTGTTGTTATGAAAAAACACATTGTAGGCTCATGTGGAGTTTAATGATATATTAATATGGAATGACATATATGACTTGCTAAATGTTTCTCTGGTAGTATTGACGAAACTTTCTTATATTTAGGTGCAGAACAATAATTTCCAAAAGGAGTTACTGATATGTAGACATGAGAACCTTACACCGAATGTAGTATATCATAAGATACCATTGGAATAATTTAAATGATTTTCAGCAAATTAATAGTATTGATACTTAAGAGGTAATCCATTAAACATTCCGTTGTAGGCCTACAACAAAACTCACAACCGTATTACCTTCACAGTGAAATTAAAATTGGTATCTTGAATCTGATATTGAAAGGTGAAAAAGAGCATTTTCATTGGTTGTTTCCCATAGCGTATAGTTCAGGCGTGGACTCTATAGATTTACCATTTTGGTGTGAATGAAGGAACTTGGGGTCCCCAATGTGACAAAACTTACAGATTTCCTTACTCAGGAGTTCAAAACCGGCAATACGACACTGCAAGGGTGGTTTGGCTGCAGAACGTGCAACCTGACGCTCTACTAGACCTGCACCATGTGGTAGAGTAGTTTCTCTTCGGTGGACTGGTTGGCTGGGCTCGTAGTTGTCTCGCTGACTTGTTGGACAATGGTAGCAACTAGACAAGTTCCCCTCTGGTAGACTGAAATGGACTAAGGGTGTAACTCCAGAATTCCCAGATAGGTCTCGCTTCCCAAATACCAATCGATCTAGGTGTCAAAACACTACTGAAGTGGGCTCAATGAGAGCCAAAAGCAGGTTCCAGAATATATGTAACCGGAGACTAGAGACTATGGATTTTAAGTAGAACAGATGGCAACACCTTCGAAGGAAAAAGGCCCCTCAAATCTAAAAGAAATGGATTTGGGTTCAGAAAATTGTTTCTCTGGCTACCTAGAAAGACCACGAGTAAACTCGACTCACCTCCAAGCTGGATGGGCTTCGCTGGTATCAACAAATTGCAAATGATCTTCATGTTGGAAAAATGTGCTTGAGAGCTTCACTCAAACGCCATAGAAAAAACGGCTTAGCTTCAGTTTCGATAAAAACCATAAGAAAAAAACATTTGAAATCCTGCGTTTCCTTGAGAATCACGACCACTATAAAACAGTCGAACAAGTGTAAATTTCTGATTGGTGATATTCACTGATATATGACAGGTATTTCCGGGCAATTCAAAATATTCGCCCCCTTGGCTTCGGAGACAAAAGTTAAGTATAAAATTCCATCAACCTTTGGCGAAATCTACGGAACAAAGGAACACGCCGAAAACGGAACTGCCAAGTTCATGCCACCACTAGATAAAATTGAGAAGAAGACTGTCAGTGGACAAAATCATAACCCTGAAGATATTTAAATACATTTCACAAGATAGAAACAAAACAATGCTATGAAAAATGTTTTCTACGAGATTTATTCTGTAAGTATGGAGTACCTACAGCTGAGTTCAACTATCTTGTTGGCTCTACCCGAAACTTGAATAACCCAGGATTATCTTTTCAGATAGATCAGAGACCCTCATGAACGCGACTAGACTAATACAATGAACACTATACCCGATTAAATCGTAGTGAACGATGAATTAAGTTACTGGTGATCTCTAAACACAACCATAATTATATCCTTTTTGTCTTCAGGTAACAATATAAAAGTTTTATAGCATGTTTTCGAATATTTCGGTTCAGTCAATAAAGAAAGTTGCTGCAGAAACACTGAAATTATTGTCTATCCCTACAATGATTCAGCTATTAGGCATTGATATTTAAGTAGAGAAAAATGGTAACATTTTCACGTTACAAAGTGATTTTAAATTTTTTTTCGAATCGATGCATTGAGAATACAATCTTTACAAACTTTACAAACCCATAAATTCATGGTGATACCAATGAACTTCGCAGTTATTGAATTTATCATGCTATCATAAGGGTTATTCCATTACCTTGAGTAGTAGATCTTTGTTATTGAGTATATGCATATATGTCATGATATACTCTCTGACAAATTTTCATTTTGAAGATTTTTCACTTTCCTCATTTCAAAAGTTTTGTTTGAAGAGCACTTGGTTACATTTTTTTGTCTACGTTACAAAATGATAGTGTTTCAATTAATCCCTTACAAATTTGGTAATAACGCTGATAATGTTAATAGCTCATCTGATTCCTTGATTTTTGATTGTGAGCTTTCAAAACTTGAACAATTCTTGTGTGATTACAGGTAATTGAAGATATCTGATAAGATAATTAATGGCAGAATTGATATTTTGGTAGATCACATTTCTTATTCAGCATCATAAAGATTAATAGCCATGATATTTCCAACAATTCTTTCGAGGAGAATTGTCAGACTCGAATTATCTTCACAGATAATGCCTATTTCCAGGACATTTACACCAATATTCTTGAGATCTGAACTCCCATCATATAGTTCATAAATCCTGGAACAAGACGAGCCGTTATTATGATCTTGAGAATGCTTGCGAAGAAATCATTCATGAGGATATAATTACTATTTTTGAAATCGTAATCGTATTCATCGATGTTCAGATCAGGTATTGTTTCAATATTTGAATCAAAGCCAACGGCAGCATGGTGAATGCTATTTTGAAAAATCGGGTCAGTAGGGTTCCCAATGACTAAATCATGGTATGATGAAAATAGTAGATCCAAGAATACATTCCTAGAGTTTGGAATAGAATTTACTTGATATAAGTTATGGTAACTGAATGAATTAAGCAATACATTAGCTGGAGAGATGTGAGGACAATCAGCACTTACGCCAAGTTCATCATTGGGCCAAATTACATCTGGTATATTATAATCCCCACAGAGCATTTATTTATGATTAGGATACTTTTCTAAGATACGATCATCAGTATTAGTATGATCGATGTAGTGTTCAGTATTAGAAACCGGTGGGATATATACTGCCCCGATAATCAAATTATCTTTACCCAGAGAGAGTTTTACAAACATTTTTTCAACATTATCACACACAAAATCAACAGAAGTAGCAGACAGATAATTCCTGACTGCAATAAGAACACCACCTCCACGTTTTTTCAATGATTCAGTTGAGTCTCTATCACAACGGAATATATCAAAATTCTTTAAACCCAATTCAGCAGTGAGAAAATATTTAACCAAGTCTCTACTAATATTATAATATCATAATCGGAGCACGAAACAAATTTCTGAAGATCCAGTAATTTGGTGCGTAATCCACCGACATTCTGAAATTAACAGGAAAAAAGGCTCCCATCTACTTTTTTTGGATTAACTTGGTAATTTTCGGAGCACCGCTGAAGAACCTTATAATAACATTTTCCCCTCCTCATTTCCTCTCCTCAAATTTCTCTTACAGCTCATTCCATGTTTTAACTTGAAGTTGAGTCAAATCTGCATTAATTGAAATGACCTCTCCTTTGAGTGTGCATTTTTTTTGACAAAGTTCTCATTATTTTCAGAAAAAGAGACCCGACTACTATTTTCTGATTTGAGTATATTATTACAGTCATATGTAAGTACCTAACTTGGATTGATTGCATTAATCTACTTCGCCATTTTATTTGAATACGGGCCTGTCTTGACTCCACTCCTACTGATGGAATGTATAGTGGGATTATCCGTGTGGGTCAGAAAGATATTTGTAGCGCTTTTATTCCTATGATAATTTATATCATGACCACACTGTCAATGATTGGAATCACAGAATTCAGCTTTGTATGAAAGAATATAATTCTTGAACAAAACCTGTTATGTTTGACTTGAAAGAGGAAATACGATAATTTTTCAACGTTCCCCTTGTATCCAATCATATTAATGTGTCAAAATTGATTAATGCGCGTAGTCTCTATAGAAGAATGCTACAAAAAATATCAAAATTTTCATAGTGGAATTTAAAAAGTTGAAATGGAAATTTCCATTGTGTGAGCCGACCTCTATGCAATAAAATATTAGTAAAAAAACAGAAGAAGAGTTAGTGCTTAAAGAACTGAGAGTTGAGGTTTGGATGTAGATGTTAAGATGTTTTCTTAGTACATGTGTGAAATAAAATGAAGATGAGAGAATAAATAAAACGTATTTCAATAAATTCAGTACAAGGATTCTATATTCTATACAAACACCCTTATTGGCGCCAATGTTGTCTTACACTGCGGACAGGTTTCAATCAATTGGTTTTTTTCGTTATTTGAACTTCTCGTTCGATGGCGAGCAGTGCCAAATCTCTTTATACACACTCCACATACTGCAAAGTGGTTGCAATTTCTAAACAGGAATTCTCTGTGACGTGTTAGGCACACCACACATCTAGCATTCCGTGCCATATCTCTGTCATCTGAAATTGATGAAAACAATTAGATTAATATATATACTTCAGTTGAGATCACCGTTGACAGAAAATTAAATTTTGTTGAGTTACAGACTGCATTTCCCCAGCTATCATTTGAATAGAAAAAGAATATCTTCACATATATATTTTTTACTTCTTAGCGGTTTTAGCATATTAATGATGATGATGATGAAAATGAGATATATTGCAGAACAATACATATTTCGATTAATGCGGTAACACATAATTCAATGCCGAGTATTGGGATTCCAAGAGAAGCGATACAGCAATACATTAGCTGGAGAGATGTGAGGACAATCAGCACTTACGCCAAGTTCATCATTGGGCCAAATTACATCTGGTATATTATTATCCCCACAGAGCAACAATTTATGATTAGGATACTTTTCTAAGATATGATCATCAGTATAAGTATGATCGATGTAGAGTTCAGTATTAGAAACCGGCGGGATATATACTGCCCCGATAATCAAATTATCTTTACCTAGAGAGAGTTTTACAAACATTTTTTTAACATTATCACACACAAAATCAACAGAAGTAGCAGACAGATAATTCCTGACTGCAATAAGAACACCACCTCCACGTTTTTTCAATGATTCAGTTAAGTCTTTAACACAACGGAATATATCAAAATTCTTTAAACCTAATTCAGCAGTGAGAAAATCTTTATTTACCCAAGTATCTACTAATATTATAATATCATAATCGGAGCACGAAACAACTTTCTGAAGATCCAGTAATTTGGTGCGTAATCCACCGACATTCTGAAATTAACAGGAAATGAGGCTCCCATCTACTTTTTTGGATTAACTTGGTAATTTTCGGAGCACCGCTGAAGAACCTTATAATAACATTTTCCCCTCCTTATTTTCTCTCCTCAAATTTCTCTTTCAGCTAATTCCATGTTTCAACTTGAAGTTGAGTCAAATCTGCATTAATTGAAATGACCTTTCCTTTGAGTGTGCCTTTTCTTGACAAAGTTCTTATTACTTTCAGAAAAAGAGATCCGACTACCATTTTCTGATTTGAGTATATTATTACAGTCATATGTAAGTACCTAACTTTGATTGATTGCATTAATCTACTTCGCCATTTTATTTGAATACGGACCTGTCTTGACTCCACTCCTACTGATGGAATGTATAGTGGGATTATCCGTGTGGGTCAGAAAGATCTTTGTAGCGCTTTCATTCCTATAATAATTTATATCATGACCACACTGTCAATGATTGGAATCACAGAATTCAGCTTTGTATGAAAGAATATAATTCTTGAACAAAACCTGTTATGTTGGACTTGAAAGAGGAAATACGATAATTTTTCAACATCCCCCTTGTATCCAATCATATTAATGCGTGAAAATTGTAGTTTGATTAATGCGCGTAGTCTCTATAGAAGATTGCTACAAAAAATATCAAAATTTTCATAGTGGAATTTAAAAAGTTGAAGTGAAAATTTCCATTGTGTGAGCCGACCTCTATGCAATAAAATATTAGTAAAAAAACAGAAGAAGAGTTAGTGCTTAAAGAACTGAGAGTTGAGGTTTGGATGTAGATGTTAAGATGTTTTCTTAGTACATGTGTGAAATAAAATGAAGATGAGAGAATAAATAAAACGTATTTCAATAAATTCAGTACAAGGATTCTATATTCTATACAAACACCCTTATTGGCGCCAATGTTGTCTTACACTGCGGACAGGTTTCAATCAATTGGTTTTCTCGTTATTTAAACTTCTCGTTCGATGGCGAGCAGTGCCAAATCTCTTTATACACACTCCACATACCGCAAAGTGGTTGCAATTTTTAAACAGGAATTCCCTGTGACGTGTAAGGCACACCACACATCTAGCATTCCGTGCCATATCTCTGTCATATGAAATTGATGAAAAGAATTAGTTTAATATATATATATGCAAGATGAATTTTCTGAGTTTTTTATCCGTTAGGTATCTTCTGATTCGTTCGACGTTTCGAATTCCATTTTGAATTCATTCTCAAGAACTGTGAGACGAATATCTGTCCATACACCGTCCTGGTCAATCACTCCCCTTACGAAGTAACCAAGCAAGAGTAAGCAAAGACTTCAATTGTCTGTTCCCCATGGAAACTGGTATTTATAATGTATCTCTCCAGTTATTATCCGACTAGGTCCGATATTATTGATGATTATATCGTCAGCCGCTCTCTAAGGTTGTATCCTGCCCATCCAGGTATTATGTAGAAATTGCTTTGCTTACTCTTGCTTGGTTACTTCGTAAGGGGAGTGATTGACCAGGACGGTATGGACAGATATTCGTCTCACAGTTCTTGAGAATGAATTCAAAATGGAATTCGAAACGTCGAACGAATCAGAAGATACCTAACGGATAAAAAACCCAGAAAATTCATCTTGCATATCGAAGATCCGTGAAAACATCAATTTCTACATAATACCTGGATGGGCAGGATACAACCTTAGAGAGCGGCTGACGATATAATCATCAATAATATCGGACCTAGTCGGATAATAACTGGAGAGGATCATTATAAATACCAGTTTCCATGGAGAACAGACAATTGAAGTCTTTGCTTACTCTTGCTTGGTTACTTCGTAAGGGGAGTGATTGACCAGGACGGTGTATGGACAGATATTCGTCTCACAGTTCTTGAGAATGAATTCAAAATGGAATTCGAAACGTCGAACGAGTCAGAAGATACCTAACGGATAAAAAACCCAGAAAATTCATCTTGCATATCGAAGATCCGTGAAAACATCAATTTCTACATAATACCTGGATGGGCAGGATACAACCTTAGAGAGCGGCTGACGATATAATCATCAATAATATCGGACCTAGTCGGATAATAACTGAAGAGGATCATTATAAATACCAGTTTCCATGGAGAACAGACAATTGAAGTCTTTGCTTACTCTTGCTTGGTTACTTCGTAAGGGGAGTGATTGACCAGGACGGTATGGACAGATATTCGTCTCACAGTTCTTGAGAATGAATTCAAAATGGAATTCGAAACGTCGAACGAATCAGAAGATACCTAACGGATAAAAAACCCAGAAAATTCATCTTGCATATCGAAGATCCGTGAAAACATCAATTTCTACATAATACCTGGATGGGCAGGATACAACCTTAGAGAGCGGCTGACAATATAATCATCAATAATATCGGACCTAGTCGGATAATAACTGGAGAGGATCATTATAAATACCAGTTTCCATGGAGAACAGACAATTGAAGTCTTTGCTTACTCTTGCTTGGTGACTTCGTAAGGGGAGTGATTGACCAGGACGGTATGGACAGATATTCGTCTCACAGTTCTTGAGAATGAATTCAAAATGGAATTCGAAACGTCGAACGAATCAGAAGATACCTAACGGATAAAAAACCCAGAAAATTCATCTTGCATATCGAAGATCCGTGAAAACATCAATTTCTACATATATATATATATATATATATATATATATATATATATATATATATATATATATATATATATATATACATATATATATACTTCATTTGAGATCACCGTTGACAGAATAATAAATTTTGTTGAGTTACAGACTACATTTCCCCAGCTATCATTTGAATAGAAAAAAAAAATATCTTCACATATATATTTTTTATTTCTCAGCGGTTATAGCATATTAATGATGATGATGATGAAAATGAGATATATTGCAGAACAATACATATTCCGATTAATGCGGTAACACATAATTCAATGCCGAGTATTGGGATTCCAAGAGAAGCGATACTCCCTCTGGTTTCGATGTCAGAGAGGTGCTAATTTGTTGAGGGCTTTGCCAAAATAGCGCAGCAATTTTCATTTGAATCATTTATATTTGTCTATACAATTCAACTGAAATATTAATAAAAGACATTCTATAATATACATTCACAAAAAATTCAAAAACCAATAAAACATTAGTAGAGGTTCCAGAGGAAGAGGCGCTACATTCTCAATTTGAAATCCCAATAGCTATGAAATGGATTTTGGAAATTGATGTAAGACAATGAACATACCTAGATACCTGATGATTTGTGAACTGTTTCTGGTTAATACAAAGTTGAAATATATTTTGCATGTAGATGATAAAAAATGGTACCAATGAACAACATACCTATACTTCCGCCAGGAGAATCTGAATTTTCTTCGGAAATTACTTCATTTTCATTACTTATTTTGGAAAAACAAATTATAACTAAGAAATCAACAGATCACCAATTCAATCAAACCTAAATCCTCGCCATCTGAACCGATGTGATCAGGTAGTATTCCATGTTCAGTCACCCTGATTAAAACTGAAAGCATAATAATTATCAGTAGTTTTCGAATTTCATAAAAATATTTATCAACGAATTCAAGATTGACGAATTCATATCAACATCATCTGGAATAACAAATAATAATAATAATAATAACGCTTATTTTTCACAAGAAATAACAATTATTTATGATAGGGAACAGTTTCCTGGTGTGGACAAAATGAAGATGCTAACCTCGTTAACAAAAAAACACGGGTGTTAGGGTAAAAAAAAAGTGTTTACCAATATGTTTGTATATTTATTTCGAAGCTGGATTTCCCCACTAGTTGTGAATACTTTTTCCTTCATTTGTGGATGTTTCCAACTTCAAAATAGACATGACACATCGAGTCACTTCAATTCACCCGTATGGTTTTTTGAGTTTATGAAAAAACTGCATTTTTGAAATGCTGGAATCAAAAAGAATAGAAGAAATAATGAATGTTATTTATGATATTTTCATACCAAACGCCATCGACTCCGATCGGAGTCCTTCAGCAAATCAAACTCTCGACCTCTCGATCATGAGCCGGGCACAAGACCAAATATAATCAACCGAAATCGCTCTGTATACACCTACATCAATTATTTCATACCGACGTCTCTATTCTCAAAAAACTGGACATGAAAAAGATGTTCATAGCCAACAATAAAATCTCCACATTCCTCCGCTCCCCCAAGGACAAAATTGTCAACGAATCACAGGGTATATAGGAAATACCATGTTCTGATTGCCATAAAACATATGTAGGCCAGACCAACAGGCGTGTGACAAGTAGAGTATACGAACATCAACTTGCTGTCTGAAAATCAGACCCATCTTCAGCTCTGTCCAAACATCATCAAGAGACAGGACACAATATAGACTTTGGGAACGGTAAGACCATCGCCACAGCAAAAATACTACAAGCTTGTATAATTGATTGATTGATTGATTGATATCATGTAGTATCAAATCTTATTCATGTTTCTCAAGCATTGTGGAATATCCATCCAGTAGTAAAAAGCTGAACTGAATCAGCCAAGGCGTCAAGGTTTTATGAATGTCAAAGCTTGCAAATCTCTTTTGAATTTTCTCAGAACGATCTATCATAGTACTTAAACGGGTAAAACGTTCAAATCATTATAGTGGGTTTATAATGAATCTTTTTTATCTGTTCTCGTATACAAAATTTCAAACTTCTCACCCGAACGGCTTATGAGATACATCAGCTGCAACTAGCTACACTGCTAGTGTATGGCCACAGACTAGTTTCATTCATTCATTCAGAAATCGTACAAAGAGTCGGATCTGGTCTATACAGTATTGTTTCCAGTCGAGATGAATTCACTTTTTGTGTCAACCAAGTAAAGAAATAAACACTATCAACCACCAGGAAACTGTCAAATCATTACCGAACACGTTGAAGATATCAGATAGGCATGATTTTTATAGATCAGAGAAAAATTCATTGTGGCTTATAGTTATGACTGTTTCGATTTGAGGTTCAATTGGCAATACCTATAGCTGGTGAATTTGTCATTGATAAATCACAAAATTATAAGAACACAGACGATTAAAATTTTTCAAGATTTCTCAACTTTCAAAAGAATCTGAATGAGATTATATCATCCATAATATTATGCCAATCATGGGGCGCATTAGCCAAACCAAACATGAACCCGCCCAAAGGTAACGCATCAAAATCTGAGACAGAAACCATTTGTTATATAAAGACGGTTCAGAAACATGCCTGGTGGTATTCTCTAAAATTAATTGCACTATTTAAAAGTTCATTTTTGGAAAAAATTGATCGCGTCCAAGGAGCTTCTCATTAAGTATCGACAATGTTCTCGTGGCACAGATTAGTAATATTTTTCTCTCGTCTGGTGAAAAAGAATTCTATGTCATATCTCCCAGTTTCCATCAACAGAAAGTTGATCTAGAGAAAACGGCTGAAAAAAATGGTGGTTGAACTCTGAGAAAGTTGAAAAAAAAAAAAATATTTCAAATTCCTACCTCTTTGGAATTTCAATTAAATTTGACCCATTTTCCACCATACATATTCGAACAGAAAGGACAAAAAAGAAAGCTTCTCATCTCCTTTTACAATAGCTTACTCTTTTATCTCCCCCCCATATTTGACCTTTTCACTGTTCGATAAAGCACATTCAGAAATCTCTTTCAAAGTATAAGACTTCGTCATTAACACACAACTTCTTGTCCTTGGAAGTGCGAATTTTGGAGATCTCTTTCAAATTATAAAACTTTGTCATTTTAGAAGCGACCTTCCTGCTTAAATGAACGTGACGACGGTCAGAGACTTCCAACTGTATGTATAATTTCCAGATGCCCAGTCCCCACCAAGACATCCGACGGTGCTTTAGCAGCACCCGCTGCTATAAATACCACCCAACATCCCTCGATACCCCAGTTCGATCTAAGGAGTAGGCAGATTGAGACCTTAGAAACAACTCGAGTCGAGATCTGGGGGGTAGGCAGATTGAAACCTCATCGTGAAGTCACATTTACCTCTTGAAAATGGCGCTAAAATCGGAGCCGAAACGTCGCGAACTGAACTCCAGACGCGGTTCAACCCGATATATTACCATATATTATATTTCTAAAAGGAAGTATATACTTGAAAGTGTTATATATATATATATATATATATATATATATATATATATATATATATATATATATATATATATATATATATATGTATTATTATTATCATATCATATACTATATTGTCTGAAACAAATATGTCACCTCCAATGCCTTCCTCTACTTCCTCAAGCACAAGTGGTGCGTTGAAATCTGAAAAAAATTATAAGTAGTAATTGAAACTAGATTCAATACCGCATGCATGAACCAAGTTTCGGCTACTATAATTGAATTTGAACTTTTATTATCAGCTGGTGAAAAATGTTAGTTTGAAGGACGGCATCAAGTTTTGAAAAGAAATATTACAAAACCTATACTTTTTTTTGCGATTTCATCTCTCGATAGTTCAATCATATTTGGTCTAATTTATTTGATACATTGATCATAATGATGAATTGATGATGGATTGATTAATACATCGTAAACTATACCTGGTGTGGGCGTCATTTTACATGAAAAGAAAAATTGTATGGCAGTGAAAATTGAGAATTTATATGTTCATTGAATGAATAACTATCTATTCCTTCATTTTCAATCACAACTCGAGTAACAAAACAATCAACGTAAATAATTACATACTCATATTTTCAAAACAGTGACTTGAACTCCGTTATGCCCACTTCAGCATAATTAATATTGACGAGGTGGTGTCATAACCTAGGCCTTGAAAATATTTCGATGAACTCGTTGGGTGAATGATTACTGCTACCCAATATAAAATATGTAAGTATATCGATTCGGAACAATGACCTAAATGTTTATGTTTTGTTAACAAGTCAGCAAAAACAGAAGAAATCAATAAGTCTTTTCAAAAACGATATTTTCAATGAATCGTGTTCAAATGACTCTGTGATGAAGTAACAGATTAAAATTACTGAAACATTAATTATTTGACGAATCTGAAGCTTTCATATACTGAAACCATAGGAAAACCCCTACATTATTATGCATCTCTCAACTATTTTTCTACCCAATATAATTTCATGATTGCCCTGAAATTTCGATATCCGATTACTTCCTTTCATCACTTCGAGTTGCGAAAAAAAATACAATTCAAATTTCAACATAATATCACATACGTCTCGACTCATTTACTCAACATATCATGATCTTCATAAACTTCAGACTAAGCTTTTATGTCGACCCGTAACACTTCTTCCAAGCTCTCCTCAATGACTATGTCTCTCTATACAACGAGACACAAACAACCAATAACTAATTCTTTTTCCATAAACTTCAAGGCAAGCTTTCATATTGAACGGTGACACATCTACCAAGCTCTCGTATTTACTCAACATGACAACATAATCTTCATAAACTTCAGGGTAAGCTTTCATGTCAAACCGTAACACGTCTTCCAAGCTCTCCTCAATGACTATGTCCCTCTATACAACGAGCCACAAACAACAATAACTAATTATTTTTCCATAAACTTCAAGGCAAGCTTTCATTTCGAACGGTGACACATCTACCAAGCTCTCCTCTGTATCAATTTCTTGAAACAACAAAAATTCTGTTTTTTCTCGCATCAACTCGAAGTAATATATTGAAATCACTATAATCGACACATGACCATATGGCGAATTTCCTCGCTAATTTATCTACACAATTCAAATTGTTTTTATCATACAGAATGATCCTTATTGCTAATGTTAAAATTTGCAACAATTCTGAATTTATGAATGACTTCTCGGAGAGATCTCTGGTTGCAAATCATTGATCCCAACGGTTTTTCTTTCCGAAATTATTATTAGATATAAAAGAATATTTGAGAAACCAGTCGAACATGATTGATAACGTATCCTCACTCGAAAATACTTTTTCGTATATCATCTGAACAACTATCACTCATTGAAATGTTCACTCGAACATCAATACACATTACATATACACTTTTTTTTCACCTCTGTGAAGCATCAAAAAAAAATATTCAACTTATTTCAGTCAACTTCCATATTCTTCTCAAAAACAATTAACACTTTGGGTAAGGTCATCTTTCAGCGCTAACACACGCAATTCTTCCAAGAATACCTCCCCATACTCGACAGTTCAGACACAAACTCCCTTCAATATTTTCAACTCTTTCCGTGACACTAAATATTTTTCATTATATCAAATTGTTTCTCAAAAAAAACTAGTTTTTCCTTAAAAGATTCCACACTACCAGTAACGAACTGAGATGAAATTAAATATCGCAGAAAAAAATTGAATCTCTTGAAGAAATGGGAACTAAAAATATAAAATCATTGTTGTGAACCACTACTTCCATTTCGTATTCACACCGTCAAAGATTTTATTTTTCAGCTCCTCACGATATATAGGTATGCCTTTCCGAGAGAGCTGTTGCAAAAAGCTGTATCTCCACTGGTGGCTAGGCAGTGCTTTCAAGACATATTTCGTAATTTCTCAAGTATGATTCATAAAATAACATTTTTTTTAAATAATAACCAATCCATAAGCAATAAGACATACTTCAGGTTCATCTAATCGATTCGTCAAATTATATTCATTCATATAAAATTTTGAACAACAAACAAATAGTTATAGCTATTAGTTAAAGCTATCAATCAACATCACTTACGTTACTCATTGAAAATTTATGATTATAATCATTTGATTCACTTACTGAATTCAAAAGGAATATCTCAACAAATATTTGTACTTCGTTTTCATTTCATCGAATAAAAAACTTCTCAAAATGTTTTTGTTACTTCATTGAAGTTTGATTACACCAACACATATATTTCCGTGAAAAAAAAAAGGACCTAGTCAAAAATTTTAATAATATTGAAAAATCAGACAAATCATACCAAGCCATTCACGCCAATCGAATCAATCATTTGAGACAAAATATCTTCATCAATCAGTATATTTCCCAAGAAACTCAAATATCAAACTAAAATTGTCAGCCAATCGTTGATTACTGAAATTCGGGAAACTACCAGAAAAACAAAACAAAAAACCATACATACATTTCACTCGAAAAAAAATACAACCACACAAATCATACTGAAAATGAGCAACTAGAAAAATGTTTTCAACACACTCGCACACTCCAACTAACTGTTCATATGGTTATCACAAAATTTCATTAAAAAAACTAAATATTTCACGAGGGTACTTCATTAAGATTCATTATGAAGAATGAATCTTCGAAATCGAAGCGAGGCGCCTCAACCATGTCGGGAAGTAAGGTGGGAATTTTGGTCCTTCCTTGGGGTTAAATTAGCTCAGATGGTCTCTGTGATAACCAGGATGAAATCAGTTGGTTAAAAACATAAATATGAACTTTATTGATTACACATTCACTCAAAACGACAATCATTCATTATAAACTTATACTTACAAAATGAAAACCCAACAACACTGAATTTACTTGCCCTATTGGGCGGAATCGTTTTACTGACTACATCTGACAATTTTGTAATCAATCAGGGACTTGTTTCCAATTCCCCGATCAAAGGCTTATTTATCAATATTTTCAATCAGAGCCACGACATTTCTTTTGTAATACATTCGATTGACTGAGTGTGATATGTGCCAAAACATTCAGACGTGCATCAAACCATTGTCAACGAATGCGTATATCTTCGTCAATGTCGCGACCTGATTCCGAAAAGGTTTTTTATCAAGGCCTTCTATACGGCAATATCATTGCCTTCTTCACTATCTGAAATGATTCGATCAGGAATTACTCAGTATACGTGAAATTGAAATATTTCCATGGAGATGGTGCTTCATCAACATAACTCATTTACAAGAATATAAAAAAAGCTCAAATCTCATGAGAAAGAAGTTTTCTATTATAGGCAGATCACTGAATTGTATTCAAATATCATCGGTTGGAGTAAAAACACAACAAACTTTCTAATATCTCAAAATTCGCGTGCATTGAAGCTTCAAATGATGGTTGTAGAGAAGTATAAACATAAACATACCATCAGAGAGATTGGCATTGACATTATTTGCCCAATTTCGAAGCCCCTCTTTCAAACTATCACTATAGTGGGATACCCTCAGACAGTACTCTGCAATGGTAATAACACCTCCTTCTAGATCCCTTTTTGCTCCGTCAAGAAGCTGATTTTGGCGGAGATAACACTGCCGTTGCCTCCTCGCTTCTCTACCTTCCAGCAGCTGGCTTAGCAATATATGGTCGTCCTTTAAGAATTTGCATATCTCTCCTTCAAAATATAATAGATATATGTTGCATGGACGGTTGAAACTCATATTATAACGTTTGGAAATTATCCATGAGCGCACTTACCAATAAAGAACCAAATCCCTGGATGAATGACCTTGAATTTAGTTTTGATTTTATTGTGAAAGGATTCCAACTGATTGTTTGTTCTTCTTGGAAGACCATATACGCTCAACCTCTCCAAACCATCGGAATCTAGCCAGAACCTACAAATAAAAAGAAGTTTTCGGATCACTCGACAAAGTTCGAAAATAATTAGCCCATATTTTGCCTTCATTTTCGTTAATGACAGAACTATGATAATAGAAACATTATTATTTTGATGAATAATTTTTTGATATTCTCTTCCGAATAAAGAAAAATGAAATCATATCTCCTATGTATGAAAGCGTAGAGCAGACAAACATTATTTTTTTCCTTCATTTCGAGTTGCAACTCAAAATTGAGAAAGAATATTGCATGCCTGCTCTTCGCTTCCGTACCTGAGAGAAGTAAAATAAAAAAAAAAACATTACAAATGATTATGTTCAGTTCGGAGAATTAAAAGACAAGAAGATAATGTTTTCTCGTAAAGATGCTAACATTGTTATCGAAACGCATGTCAGTTCAAATAATACCAGTTTGGTGTTAGGGTAATTGATCTCTAGCAAAAGTTCTGAGAAATGATTCCCAAAAACTATTATACTCTAGATATGAAATAAATTGGTTTTGTAATTTGGAAAATTCGCTGTTATGGGAGCATTCATTACGTTAAAGGTGAATGTTTTCAAAATCACTTATATATTCGATGGTTATATCGGTACTTTGTATTTTCAAATGAAAATCACCAACCTGGATATATACGAAGTTAACCTTCTTAAATCAACTCTGGAAGTGTTATTCACTATTACATTGTATCCCTCTCGCATTGTCAAGAGGCAGCAGAGGCAAAATCATCATCTGCTTTACCAATCTTGAGGCAGGCGTGTTCTCGTTATCATACAGAATGATCCTTATTGCTTATGTTGAAATATCCAAATTTCCTATTTTTCCTTCACACCTCCTGTAATGAAGAAAGTAACTGACGAAATTGAACATCACTGATATTGCGGCTATTTTTACTTGAGCGTAATGAAAAAAACATCCTCTGATTCCGGATAAGTGATGACTAAGGCATTGTGTAGAGCTCCTTCAAAATTGGTTATTATCACCTCTGGAAGTATGGTTGGCACCGTACTTTTTAGATGGCAGAGTACATCCAAATAGGCACCGGTGCTCTTACTCTCCATAAGGGCATACAATAAAACAACCGACTGAAACAAAACAATCTGATAATTTGGATACGTTCATGGACAATAAATGATTCAATTTTGCTCAATGGGGGAAAAAAGGCACAACTTCTTTCAACTTTGATCAAACATTTTCAAGAGTATCCACAATATTTGTCCAAAAAAAAAATATTGGCTGAATTGAACTGGCCGATACTTGATGAAAATCCATACTTCAGTTTCCTGTATGATTTTTAAAACCGTGACACGTGTGTTGAATTTATATGGATTTTATATCATATATCATGTTGTTTTGTTTAATTAAAAGTGAATTGTGGAAAGGCATGTATTATCGACAATATGACTGTGTACATGTTTCCACTCTAAACGACAAGTATCAAGTCTCTAATCAAATTTTTCAGTTTAGGAAGCGTCAAAATTGCCCGGTGAGTTGCCGGAACCCTTCTTGGACCTGGGGGTTGCTTGACAACAGGTACTGTCCGTCGCGTTCTCATTCGCACTCAAGTCATAAAATTATTCAACACAAAAAATGGTCGCGTGCCACTAGACCGCGCGTTAAAACAGGGAAATTGCCGCAACATAGCCGCCCCCTTTGAAAACCTCCAGGTATTCAACTATCACTTTCTAGTGCCATGTCATTGTCCGAAATTGAAAGAACACAAAGTTTGCAGGTAGGACGTTGATAAACACCATTAATTGTCTGTATGAATGCGGTGCGGATTGCTCCATCGGAACCAGGAAAAACCTTGGTAACTTTACCAAGCAGCCACTTTAGAGGAGGAAGTCTGTCTTCTTTCACGAGGACCAAGGATTCTATCTTCAATAATTGGGGATGACTCTCCTTCCATTTCTTGCGAATTTGCAAACTGGATATATATTCTTTGGTCCACCTGGACCAAAAATGCTGGAGCATCTTCTGAATGTGTTGATAACGACTCAATCGATTCGCAGGTGTAGCAGACCAGTCGTGGTCGGGTACTGAGGTCAGCTTATCGCCAATCAACAGATGTGCCGAGGTTAACGGAGAAGGATCATTGGGATCATTGGATAAGGCGCAAAGGGGTCTACTATTGAGGCATGCTTCAATTTGTGCTGTGAAAGTTGATAACCCCTCAAATGTTAAAACTGTATCACTCTTTCAAGATGGTATTTTACGGATTTAACCCCCGACCCCCACAACCCACTAACATTTGGAGCCCTTGGGGGAATAAAACTCCAAGATATGCCGTCTTGGCTCAATTTAGTTTCGATAGTTTCACGTGATTCTTTGAGTAACTGTTTCAATTGAGCATTAGCTCCGACAAAATTACTGCCATTTTCGGATATAATTTTAGAACATAACCCTCGCCTTGCAACAAATCGCCTCAGTGCGGCAATAAAACATTCAGTGGACAAATCACTCACAATCTCTAAATGTATGGCTTTGGTTGAAAAACATATAAAGAGGCATATATATAAGATTTAGTCAATTTATAGTTTCGCAATTTTCTATCTCTCATTGGAAACGGTCCACAGTAGTCGACGCCAGTTACAGTAAAAGGTCGGGATGGCGTGAGCCTATCCTTGGGTAAATCACCCATTTTATTTTTGATATTGGCCAAAAAGAATCTCTTAACGATGCCAACAAAGACTGAGGTTCTGCATAGAGAAGTTTCAAATGCTCATCGCACGCGACTAGAATTGAAAATTGATTAGATTTAGGTAAAACAGCAGGAAATTTCTTATCGAGTTCAAAATTAGAATGCTTCAATCTTCCACCTACTCTTATAATACCGTACTCATCCAAAAATGGATTGAGATTCAATAATGGACTTTTTCTATGTACATGTCCGACTAATTTCAAATGTTCTAATTCAAAATCAAAGGCTTCAGATTGCGCTAAGAGGATCAATTTTTTCAATGAATTATTCAATTCGTCGGGGGAAAGAGACTTTCGCATTATCAATAAATCTTATTATATAGGACAATACGCGTTTGAGTTTATTCAAAGAAGAAAATTTATTCAATTCTGGAAAATTATTGAAATCATATATTTTCGTAGTTGTAGAAACTAAAGTTGTCAAGCGAATTTCAGGCATTTCCGTAAAAGGAATCGGAAAATAAAAGCTCTCAGGCCACTGATCGCGATCTAATGCGAGCCAGTTTGGGCCAGACCACCATAATTTGGAATTAATTAGGGTGACAGCAAAAGTTCCTCTGGAAGGAAGGTCCGCAGGGTTATCACGAGTGTTTACATAATTCCAATCCATGGGATTAGACCATTCTTGAATAAGCGCAACCCGATTCGAAATGAAAACCTTTCAAGTACTAGGTGATCCTTTCATCCACGACAGGGCTATTGAAAAATCGCTCCAAAAACTAACCTTTTCAATTTTCAAAGACGTAGAACTCAAAGCTAACCTAACTTTATTCATAAGTTCGGCCAGAAGTGATGCGGCACACAATTCAAGCCGAGGTATTGTAAGTGTTTTGAGGGGTGCTACCCGGGTTTTTGAACACAACAAACGACATCGAAAATGTTCAGGCTTATCTAACGACCCTACTTACCCACAGGCAGCATAGACCGATTGAGAAGCGTCGGAAAAACCATCCAGCTCTATACTTCCATTATTCAGATAAGTAGCATGCCTGGGTATTTGAATATCGTTCAATTATTCTACGTCCTTTTAAAATGTCAACCAGGTTGTCCCAATGTCTAATGGGACAGATTCATCCCACGAGGCATGTAAGCTCCAAAGCTTCTGTATTATAACCTTGGCGATTATAGTAATAGGAGATAAAAGACCCAACGGATCAAAAATTTGGGCAATGTAACCAAGAATATTTCGCTTAGTTATATTTTCTATAAGAGTTTCTACTCTGATGGAGTAAGTCAAAACGTCTGAATTGGGATTCCAAGCAAATCCCAATATTTTACCGGGATCATGGTTACCAACGGTAATAAATTCTTGAACTGAGTCTTCAGACACGACTGAAGGTATATTTGATAGCCATTTTCTAAGTGAAAAACCATATTTCGAGAGTACTTGCGATATTTGAGTTTTAATATGCAAAACCTCATCCAGAGAATTATCGCCAGTAAGCAGATCATCCACGGAGAAGTCTCGCACGATTATCGAACTTATTTTGGGATATTCTTGTTAAATACTAAATGCAATTTCATGTAAGGCACGTATACCCAAAAAACTTGCTGAGGTAGTTCCGTAGGTTGCCGTATTTAATTCATAAGCTGCTAAGGGTTCTGAAGAATGTGCTCGCCATAATATTTTTTGGAAAGGTCTTTCTTCCTTTTTTACAAGGACTTGTCTATACATTTTTTCTATATCACCTCCAAGTACTATATTATGAATGCGGAATCGTAAAATAATTGAAATTAAATCATCTTGGATAGTAGGACCTGCCGCTAAAATATTGTTCAGGGGAATACCAGAGGCCGACTTCGACGATCCATCAAATACAACGCGTATTTTTGTTGTGGTACTACTCTCCTCAATCACACAATGATGAGGAAGATAAAAACCATCATTAGAGATTTCATCTAAACGTGACATATGACCGAGTGTTATAAAATTTGCATATTGACGTTTCAGATTTTCATTTTTATTTAATTTTTGTTCCAACGAGAAAAAACGTTTTCCCGCGGTTTTTAACGAATCCCCTAATTTATCAGTAGGCACTTTAAAAAGTAGGCTTACTACGGAGCGACCCGACTCGTTTCTAACAGTATTTGCCTTGAAATGATCTTCGCAGAACGATTCTTCTGCCGAATATGATTGTTTATACGGATATTCCTCAATTTTCCAAAATTTTTCAATTTGATCATCAAGCTTAGTTGAATCGATACTGTGACAATGAGTTTCAGAAAAATGATCTTTGAAAAATATAGGTCCTGAAACGATCCATTCAAAAATGGTTTTCTGTAAGATAGGTAATCTTGGACCTAATTTTATTTGTCCAGTGCAAAGAAAATCGTAAAATAAACCATTTTCGCAGAGCAAGTCTACAGAATCGCTTGTGTTGGAATTGGGATCGGCTAAAATCAAATTGGGTGGTATTTCGATAATTTTTGAATCAAAAGTAACCGAAGGAAAATTTCCCGTTATTTTGTCCATAACGAAACAGGGCAAGGTGACCTCGAAGGCATTTATCCTTGAATGAACTTTAACACATGTTTTCTTTTCTAAAGATAATGAATATTGATTAATTCCCATAATTCTAATATTGTATTTATTCATTTTCAAATTAAGCTTTTCTGCTAATCTTTTTGTTATGTAATTGCTTTCCGAGCCACTATCGAGAAGTGTTCTGCATGTATATACCTGTCCGTCATTGTCAAGCAGGTCAATGATCGCAGTTGAGAGCAACGAGTATTTATTTTCTTGAATCGAACAAAGTGATGTTGATTGAGATACATTGGCATTTTCCATGGTAGAGGAATTTTGAATTTCGAAATTTTTATTATCTATGCTTGGGACGGAGTTTTGGATTGGTTTCGAAGAAGGCATATTTTTATTTATGAAATGTTACAGTGTATTATGCAAGTTACCGCATTTACGACATTACTAGCCGTGCATTGTTTTGCCGTGTGACCCTTTCTAAGACAATTGACACAGAGGCGCAGCCTTTTTACTTCGTCAAATCTTGCACTAGGGATCAACTCAAGAAATTTGGAGCAATCATAGTATGCATGAGCTTGATCACAAACTACACATTTCGTGCTATTTATTGTAACTAGTGATTGTACCGATTTCGAATAATTTTTCTCCGAAGTTTTTTCATTATTTATAGCTTCCAACAAGCAGCATTTTCACGCAAAAAATCTAAAAATGATTGAAGTGTGGGCAGCTCGAATTTCGTGGTTTTCGATTCCCACTCCCTTCTTGTGATAGGGTCAAGTTTTGTTGCAACCAAATAAATGATAATTATATCCCAGTGCTCCGTTGGCAATCCCAGATTCTTCAAGGCGCGCAAATGCCGCGACGACCCATCCAATAATTGGCGCAAAACGGCACATGATTCTTCAGGCACTGACGGTAAGTTAAAAAGAGCTCTAATATGATTTGATACCAATAATGATTTATTTTCATATCTTTCTATCAAACATTTTCAAGCAGAATCATAATCAGATATTCAGCAGAATCAGATATTTCAAGAGATTCGATACTACTTGCGGCATCACCCTTCAATGAAAGCCTCAAATAATGGAATTTCTGAACCTTAGGAATCGTTTGATTCTCATGCACAACGGATTTTTAAGTATCTTTAAAGAAAAGCCAATCATTATAAGAACCATCAAAGGTCGGTAAATTCACAGCAGGTAATTTAATATTTAAATCTGAGGCGATAGGCTGAGGTATTATGGCTTTTGAAATGATATATTTTCGCCAATTAGAATGTTCCCTAATTCAGTTAGCGTTTCCGGGATATGTGGCAGCGATCTGCGCCTAGCTGCCCTCATAGTTGATTCTGCTCTTGGGGACGTATACTGTGCTGCAGCTTCCGGAAATCTGTTAATGAATTCAATTTACAGAACATTCTATAAGTTTGGCCACATTGAGAGAGCTCTGGACACCTGATCCATGAGGAAACAGAAAATCAAATCAACTATGGAATCATCGAAATGACTTGAAGTAGTAAGTTGTAAAAATGTCCCCGGTAAACATAATATCACATACGTCTCGACTCATTTACTCAACATATCATGATCTTCATAAACTTCAGACTAAGCTTTCATGTCGACCCGTAACACTTCTTCCAAGCTCTCCTCAATGACTATGTCCCTCTATACAACGAGACACAAACAACCAATAACTAATTCTTTTTCCATAAACTTTAAGGCAAGCTTTCATGTTGAACGGTGACACATCTACCAAGCTCTCCTATTTACTCAACATGACAACATAATCTTCATAAACTTCAGGGTAAGCTTTCATGTCAAACCGTAACACGTCTTCCAAGCTCTCCTCAATGACTATGTCCCTCTATACAACGAGACAAAAACAACAATCTAATTATTTTTCCATAAACTTCAAGGCAAGCTTTCATGTTGAACGGTGACACATCTACCAAGCTCTCCTCTGTATCAATTTCTTGAAACAACAACAAAAATTCTGTTTTTTCTCGCATCAACTCGAAGTAATATATTGAAATCACTATAATCGACACATGACCATATGGCGAATTTCCACGCTAATTTATCTACACAATTCAAATTGTTTTTATCATACAGAATGATCCTTATTGCTAATGTTAAAATTTGCAACAATTATGAATTTATGAATGACTTCTCGGAGAGATCTCTGGTTGCAAATCATTGATCCCAACGGTTTTTCTTTCCAAAATTATTATTAGATATAAAAGAATATTTGAGAAACCAGTTGAACATGATTGATAACGTATCCTCACTCGAAAATACTTTTTCGTATATCATCTGAACAACTATCACTCATTGAAATGTTCACTCGAACATCAATACACATTACATATACACTTTTTTTTTCACCTCTGTGAAGCATCAAAAAAAATATTCAACTTATTTCAGTCAACTTCCATATTCTTCTCAAAAACAATCAACACTTTGGGTAAGGTCATCTTTCAGCGCTAACACACGCAATTCTTCCAAGAATACCAAGTATTATTGATCACACATTCACTCAAAACGACAATCATTCATTATAAACTTATACTTACAAAATGAAAACCCAACAACACTGAATTAACTTGCCCTATTGGGCGGAATCGTTTTACTGACTACATCTGACAATTTTGTAATCAATCAGGGACTTGTTTCCAATTCCCCGATCAAAGGCTTATTTATCAATCTTTTTAATCAGAGCCACGACACTTCTTTTATAACACATTCGATTAACTGAGTGTGATATGTGCCAAAACATTCAGACGTGCATCAAACCATTGTCAACGAATGCGTATGATTCCGAAAAGGTTTTTTATTAAGGCCTTCTATACGACAATATCATTGCCTTCTCCACTATCTGAAATGATTCGATCAGGAATTACTCAGTATACGTGAAATTGAAATATTTCCATGGAGATGGTGCTTCATCAACATAACTCATTTACAAGAATATAAAAAAAGCTCAAATCTCATGAGAAAGAAGTTTTCTATTATAGGCAGATCACTGAATTGTATTCAAATATCATCGGTTGGAGTAAAAAAACAACAAACTTTCTAATATCTGAAAATTCGCGGGCATTGAAGCTTCAAATGATGGTTGTAGAGAAGTATAAACATAAACATACCATCAGAGAGATTGGCATTGACATTATTTGCCCAATTTCGAAGCCCCTCTTCCAAACTATCACTATAGTGGGATACCCTCAGACAGTACTCTGCAATGGTAATAAACACCTCCTTCTAGATCCCTTTTTGCTCCGTCAAGAAGCTGATTTCGGCGGAGATAACACTGCCGTTGCCTCCTCGCTTCTCTACCTTCCAGCAGCTGGCTTAGCAATATATGGTCGTCCTTTAAGAATTTGCATATCTCTCCTTTAAAATCTAAAAGATATATGTTGCATGGACGATTGAAACTCATATTGTAACGTTTGGAAATTATCCATGAGCGCACTTACCAATAAAGAACCAAATCCCTGGATGAATGACCTTGAATTTAGTTTTTATTTTATTGTGAAAGGATTCCAACTGATTGTTTGTTCTTCTTAGAAGACCATATACGCTCAACCTCTCCGAACCATCGGAATCTAGCCAGAACCTACAAATAAAAAGAAGTTTTGGGATCAGTCGACAAAGTTCGAGAATAATTAGCCCATATTTTGCCTTCATTTTCGTTAATGACAGAACTATGATAATAGAAACATGATTATTTTGATGAATAATTTTTTGATTTTCTCCTCCGAATAAAGAAAAATGAAATCATATCTCCTATGTATGAAAGCGTAGAGCAGACAAACATTATTTTTTTCCTTCATTTCGAGTTGCAACTCAAAATTGAGAGAGAATATTGCATGCCTGCTCTTCGCTTCCGTACCCGAGAGAAGTAAAATAAAAAAATAACATTACAAATGATTATGTTCAGTTCGGAGAATTAAAAGACAAGAAGATAATGTTTTCTCGTGAAGATGCTAACATTGTTATCGAAACGCATGTCAGTTCAAATGATACGAGTTTGGTGTTAGGGTAATTGATCTCTAGCAAAAGTTCTGAGAAATGATTCCCAAAAACTATTATACTCTAGATATGAAATAAATTGGTTTTGTAATTTGAAAAATTCGCTGTTATGGGAGCATTCATTACGTTAAAGGTGAATGTTTTCAAAATCACTTATATATTCGATGGTTATATCTGTACTTTGTATTTGTAAATGAAAATCACCAACCTGGATATATACGAAGTTAACCTTCTTAAATCAACTCTGGAAGTGTTATTCACTATTACATTGTATCCCTCTCGCATTGTCAAGAGGCAGCAGAGGCAAAATCATCATCTGCTTTACCAATCTTGAGGCAGGCGTGTTCTCGTTATCATACAGAATGATCCTTATTGCTTATGTTGAAATATCCAAATTTCCCCATTTTCCTTCACACCTCCTGTAATGAAGAAAGTAACTGACGAAATTGAACATCACTGATATTGCGGCTATTTTTACTTGAGCGTAATGAAAAAAACATCCTCTGATTCCGGATAAGTGATGACTAAGGCATTGTGTAGAGCTCCTTCAAAATTGGTTATTATCACCTCTGGAAGTAAGGTTGGCACCGTACTTTTTAGATGGCAGAGTACATCCAAATAGGCACCGGTGCTCTTACTCTCCATAAGGGCATACAATAAAACAACCGACTGAAACAAAACAATCTGATAATTTGGATACGTTCATGGACAATAAATGATTCAATTTTGCTGAATGGGGGAAAAAAGGCACAACTTCTTTCAACTTTGATCAAACATTTTCAAGAGTATCCACAATATTTGTCCAAAAAAAAAAATATTGGCTGAATTGAACTGGCCGATACTTGATGAAAATCCATACTACAGTTTCCTGTATGATTTTTAAAACCGTGACACGTGTGTTGAATTTATATGGATTTTATATCATATATCATGTTGTTTTGTTTAATTAAAAGCGAATTGTGGAAAGGCATGTATTATCGACAATATGACTGTGTACATGTTTCCACTCTAAACGACAAGTATCAAGTCTCTAATCAAATTTTTCAGTTTAGGAAGCGTCAAAATTGCCCGGTGAGTTGCCGGAACCCTTCTTGGACCTGGGGGTTGCTTGACAACAGGTACTGTTCGTCGCGTTCTCATTCGCACTCAAGTCATAAAATTATTCAACACAAAAAATGGTCGCGTGCCACTAGACCGCGCGTTAAAACAGGGAAATTGCCGCAACATAGCCGCCCCCTTTGAAAACCTCCAGGTATTCAACTATCACTTTCTGGTGCCATGTCATTGTCCGAAATTGAAAGAACACAAAGTTTGCAGGTAGGACGTTGATAAACACCATTAATTGTCTGTATGAATGCGGTGCGGATTGCTCCATCGGAACCAGGAAAAACCTTGGTAACTTTACCAAGCAGCCACTTCAGAGGATGAAGTCTGTCTTCTTTCACGAGGACCAAGGATTCTATCTTCAATAATTGGGGATGACTCTCCTTCCATTTCTTGCGAATTTGCAAACTGGATATATATTCTTTGGTCCACCTGGACCAAAAATGCTGGAGCATCTTCTGAATGTGTTGATAACGACTCAATCGATTCGCAGGTGTAGCAGACCAGTCGTGGTCGGGTACTGAGGTCAGCTTATCGCCAATCAACAGATGTGCCGGGGTTAACGGGGAAGGATCATTGGTATCATTGGATAAGGCGCAAAGGGGTCTACTATTGAGGCATGCTTCAATTTGTGCTGTGAAAGTTGATAACTCCTCAAATGTTAAAACTGTATCGCCAACCACTCTTTCAAGATGGTATTTCACGGATTTAACCCCCGACTCCCACAACCCACTAACATTTGGAGCACTTGGGGGAATAAAACTAAAAGATATGCCGTCTTGGCTCAATTAAGTTTCGATAGTTTCACGTGATTCTTTGAGAAACTGTTTCAATTGAGCATTAGCTCCGACAAAATTACTGCCATTATCGGATATAATTTTAGAACATAACCCTCGCCTTGCAACAAATCGCCTCAGTGCGGCAATAAAACATTCACTGGACAAATCACTCACAATCTCTAAATGTATGGCTTTGGTTAAAAAACATATAAAAAGGCAGATATAAGATTTAGTCAATTTATAGTTTCGCAAATTTTCTATCCCTCATTGGAAACGGTCCACAGTAGTCGACGCCAGTTACAGTAAAAGGTCGGGATGGCGTGAGCCTATCCTTGGGTAAATCACCCATTTTATTTTTGATATTGGCCAAAAAGAATCTCTTAACGATGCCAACAAAGACTGAGGTTCTGCATAGAGAAGTTTCAAATGCTCATCGCACGCGACTAGAATTGAGAATTGATGAGATTTAGGTAAAACAGCAGGAAATTTCTTATCGAGTTCAAAATTAGAATGCTTCATTCAATCTTCCACCTACTCTTATAATACCGTACTCATCCAAAAATGGATTGAGATTCAATAATGGACTTTTTCTATGTACATGTCCGACTAATTTCAAATGTTCTAATTCAAAATCAAAGGCTTCAGATTGCGCTAAGAGAATCAATTTTTTCAATGAATTATTCAATTCGTCGGGGGAAAGAGACTTTCGCATTATCAATAAATCTTATTATATAGGACAATACGCGTTTGAGTTTTTTCAGAGAAGAAAATTTATTCAATTCTGGAAAATTATTGAAATCATATATTTTCGTAGTTGTAGAAACTAAAGTTGTCAAGCGAATTTCAGACATTTCCGTAGAAGGAATCGGAAAATAAAAGCTCTCAGGCCACTGATCGCGATCTAATGCGAGCCAGTTTGGGCCAGACCACCATAATTTGGAATTAATTAGGGTGATAGCAGAAGTTCCTCTGGAAGGAAGGTCCGCAGGGTTATCACGAGTGTTTACATGATTCCAATCCATGGGATTAGACCATTCTTGAATAAGCGCAACCCGATTCGAAATGAAAACCTTTCAAGTTCTAGGTGATCCTTTTATCCACGACAGGGCTATTGAAAAATCGCTCCAAAAACTAACCTTTTCAATTTTCAAAGACGTAGAACTCAAAGCTAACCTAACTTTATTCATAAGTTCGACCAGAAGTGATGCGGCACACAATTCAAGCCGAGGTATTGTAAGTGTTTTGAGGGGTGCTACCCAGGTTTTTGAACACAACAAACGACATCGAAAATGTTCAGGCTTATCTAACGACCTTACGTACCCGCAGGCAGCATAGGCCGATTGAGGAGCGTCGGAAAAACCATCCAGCTCTATACTTCCATTATTCAGATAAGTAGCATGCCTGGGTATTTGAATATCGTTCAATTCTTCTACGTCCTTTTAAAATGTTAACCAGGTTGTCCCAATGTCCAATGGGACAGATTCATCCCACGAGGCATGTAAGCTCCAAAGCTTCTGTATTATAACCTTGGCGATTATAGTAATAGGAGATAAAAGACCCAACGGATCAAAAATTTGGGCAATGTAACTAAGAATATTTCGCTTAGTTATATTTTCTATAAGTGTTTCTACTCTGATGGAGTAAGTCAAAACGTCTGAATTGGGATTCCAAGGAAATCCCAATATTTTACCGGGATCATGGTTACCAACGGTAATAAATTCTTGAACTGAGTCTTCAGACACGACTGAAAGTATATTTGATACCCATTTTCTAAGTGAAAAACCATATTTCGAAAGTACTTGCGATATTTGAGTTTTAATATGCAAAACCTCATCCAGAGTATTATCGCCAGTACGCAGATCATCGCACGATAATCGAACTTATTTTGGGATATTTTTGTTGAATACTAAATGCAAAAAACTTGCTGAGGTAGTTCCGTAGGTTGCCGTATTTAATTCATAAGCTGCTAAGGGTTCTGAAGAATGTGCTCGACATAATATTTTTTGAAAAAGTCTTTCTTCCTTTTTTACAAGGACTTGTCTATACATTTTTTCTATATCACCTCCAAGTACTATATTATGAATGCGAAATCGTAAAATAATTGAAATTAAATCATCTTGGATAGTAGGACCTGCCGCTAAAATATTGTTCAGGGGAATACCAGAGGCCGACTTCGACGATCCATCACATACAACGCGTATTTTTGTTGTGGTACTACTCTCCTTAATCACACAATGATGAGGAAGATAAAAACCATCATTAGAGATTTCATCTAAACGTGACATATGACCGAGTGTTATAAAATTTGCATATTGACGTTTCAGATTTTCATTTTCATTTAATTTTTGTTCCAACGAGAAAAAACGTTTTCCCGCGGTTTTTAACGAATCCCCTAATTTATCAGTAGGCTCTTTAAAAGGTAGGCTTACTACGAAGCGACCCGACTCGTTTCTAACAGTATTTGCCTTGAAATGATCTTCGCAGAACGATTCTTCTGCCGAATATGATTGTTTATACGGATATTCCTCAATTTTCCAAAATTTTTCAACTTGATCATCAAGCTCAGTTGAATCGATACTGTGACAATGAGTTTCAGAAAAATGATCTTTGAAAAATATAGGTCCTGAAACGATCCATCCAAAAATGGTTTTCTGTAAGATAGGTAATCTTGGACCTAATTTTATTTGTCCAGTGCAAAGAAAATCGTAAAATAAACCATTTTCGATGAGCAAGACTACAGAATCGCTTGTGTTGAAATTGGGATCGGCTAAAATCAAATTAGGTGGTATTTCGATAATTTTTGAATCAAAAGTAACCGAAGGAAAATTTCCCGTTATTTTGTCCATAACGAAACAGGGCAAGGTGACCTTGAAGGCATTTATCCTTGAATGAACTTTAACACATGTTCTCTCTTCTGAAGATAATGAATATTGATTAATTCCCATAATTCTAATATTGTATTTATTTATTTTCAAATTAAGCTTTTCTGCTAATCTTTTTGTTACGTAATTGCTTTCCGAGCCACTATCGAGAAGTGTTCTGCATGTATATACCTGTCCGTCATTGTCAAGCAGGTCAATGATCGCAGTTGAGAGCAACGAGTATTTATTTTCTTGAATCGAACAAAGTGATGTTGATTGAGATACATTGGCATTTTCCATGGTAGAGGAATTTTGAATTTCGACATTTTTATTATCTATGCTTGGGACGGAGTTTTGGATTGGTTTCGAAGAAGGCTTATTTTTATTTATGAAATGTAACAGTGTATTATGCAAGTTACCGCATTTACGACATTACTAGCCGTGCATTGTTTTGCCGTGTGACCCTTTCTAAGACAATTGACACAGAGGCGCAGCCTTTTTACTTCGTCAAATCTTGCACTAGGGCTCAACTCAAGAAATTTGGAGCAATCATAGTATGCATGAGCTTGATCACAAACTACACATTTCGTGCTATTTATTGTAACTAGTGATTGTACCGATTTCGAATAATTTTTCTCCGAAGTTTTTTCATTATTTATAGCTTCCAACAAGCAGCATTTTCACGCAAAAAATCTAAAAATGATTGAAGTGTGGGCAGCTCGAATTTCGTGTTTTTCGATTCCCACTCCCTTCTTGTGATAGGGTCAAGTTTTGTTGCAACCAAATAAATGATAATTATATCCCAGTGCTCCGTTGGCAATCCCAGATTCTTCAAGGCGCGCAAATGCCGCGACGACCCATCCAATAATTGGCGCAAAACGGCACATGATTCTTCAGGCACTGACGGTAAGTTGAAAAGAGCTCTAATATGATTTGATACCAATAATGATTTATTTTCATATCTTCCTATCAAACAATTCCAAGCAGAATCATAATTGGTGTCAGATATTTCAAGAGATTCGATACTACTTGCGGCATCACCCTTCAATGAAAGCCTCAAATAATGGAATTTCTGAACCTTAGGAATCGTTTGATTCTCATGCACAACGGATTTTTAAGTATCTTTAAAGAAAAGCCAATCATTATAAGAACCATCAAAGGTCGGTAAATTCACAGCAGGTAATTTAATATTTGAATCTGAGGCGATAGGCTGAGGTATTATGGATGTCACGGGTTCAACCTGAGCTTTTGAAATGATATATTTTCGAGCTAATTAGAATGTTTCCTAATTCAGTTAGCGTTTCCGGGATATGTGGCAGCGATCTGCGTCTAGCTGCCCTCATAGTTGATTCTGCTCTTGGGAACGTATACTGTGCTGCAGCTTCCGGAAATCTGTTAATGAATTCAATTTATCATAACGTAAAATGAAGAACGTCATATTTACGTCAGGAACAAAACATTCAAAAAAGGATGAATATCATGCATCCAACGGGGGATGCAAATTCAATATTCCTTTCAGGATGCAAACATTGCATCAAATTAACCGATATTTATTTTTCATTCATTCTTATTCGTTATTTAAGATATAAAAATGACAGACAGCATCATAAATACGTATCCAGAATAAGTCCCGATTTTCAGCATTATATAAACGTAAAACAAAAAACATCATATTTACATATGCAGAAAGACATTGAAACTCAGATCGAAATATTGCATCCCATACAGAATGCAAATTTTGTATCCCATATAAGATACAATTTTTGCATCGAATCAACGACTTTTGTTTTTCATTCGTAAAAAACTGTCGGATTTACCTCTGGGGCGATAAGTCCCGATTTTCAGCATCATTCAAAGGTAAAAAAACATACGTCATATTTACGTATGGAGGAAGACATTGAAACTCAGATAAAAAATTCGCATCCCATACAGTATGCAAATTTTGTATCCCATATAGAATGGATATTTTGTACCCCTTTTAGGATGCAAATTCTGTATCCCATATAGGATGCAAATTTTGTATCACATATAGGATTCACATTTTGCATCAAATTACCTTTTTTTTTAATTGCACTCATTTGTTACAAAAACGTCTAATATACGTCATAAAATAACGGACAGCATCAATCACGTTTACAGAATGTTTTTTGAAGCGTAATAAATCTTGATGTTCACCATTACATATACGTTTATGTATAGAAAAATACATTGGGAATAGGATAGAAATTTTGCATTCCCTAGAGGACACAAATTTTTTACACTTCATGGAATGTACATTTTTTTGTCATATCAATGGTACATATTTGTTTGAAAAAATCGCCAGAATCACGTCATATGAATGACGGTCATATATACATATCCAGAATACGTTTCTTCAGCATCATACAAAAATAAAATGTCAAAACTCATACTTATATCTGAAAAATATATTTGGGAATAGGATAAAAAATGTTTCCCAGAGGATGTAAATTTTGCATCAGATCGAATTTGATTGAACTTTAAACAAAAAAGTATGAATTCAATATAATTGAAGTTGAAAAAAAAAATTAAAATTTTCACAATTCGAAAATCATCAAAGGAATGAATGTAAATACAATCGTGAGTTTTTTCAGTGTGATTAATAACCACTTACTAACAACTCTGATACTCGTCAGGCGAGTTGCAAATAGTGATGATGTAACTGTTTCAAGTGGAATGGTAGAACATACAATATTAATAAAATTTCGATCTTAGAATGCCTGTAAATTAGAAACTTTTCAATGAAGCTCAATTATGCAAACTTGAATTACTCGCACTCGATGCCTGTTTTATCGACTAAGTTAGCATCTACAGAACTTGGATACGAGTATCAACTCTATTCCTGAAGATGCTAACTTGGTTAATGATACGGGCTTCGAGTGAGAGTATTTTCAGATTGGTGTTTTTATTGAGATTAATTAGAAAGTATTACTCCCACACTCAAGGTTCCCGTCAGATCTACAACGACTATAAATGGTAAAATAAAAGTCGTTGAAACTGAATGGTGTTATAATTGATCTGATAGAAAACAAAACATATTTCTTCAAAATTACAACGAAGTTAAATATTTAAACAACAAAAATCAAATCAAGAAATCCTAAACGTAATTTTCGCTTGTCGGCATATCGACATCCTTCAGAATCTCTTCATAACAACTGCTACTACCATAATCAATGGAAGATCTCCCAACCTTGAATCGAATCAGAAATTAAAACAATCAATCTCCCAACTTCGAATCAGAAATTAAAACGATCAATTCAATTAAATAATATAAAATTGAGGTTGATTTATTGCCTGATTATATTCCTTATAAGAATATCATGACAATGAAGTATGTTCATCTCTGACTTCAACATCAATTTAAAATCATTATAGATTTCAAAATCATATTAGCAGTTGAAGATAAGCAAACGATTATTGCAGCTGGCGTTTAAAATTAGGTCCACAGTTATAACTAACTTAACATTTCTGAATATTCAAATACCTTATTGGGCTGTTTACTTCTGAGCCTTAAACGGTCCTTTGCTGTTCGGAGGTAGTTTTTTATGTATGCTTCCACCTCGTCCTCTTTGCACTTCACCGTTAGACATACGGATTCTGAAATAGTAGATAATACGAATGTGAGTAATTTTCGTTTAATAATTCGTTACAAATTAAACGATTTGAAAATGATATTCAGATGACTATGGACTACTAACAAACAACTTTTTCTCATATCCAACAATGAAACGAAAAAAAACTATAGAACATATTTTCTCCGAATAGGCTCTGGGTGTGCGAAATAGCAATTCTTCTAAATATTGAGGAAATTTGGAAAAATGAAATTTAGTGCCAACGCGGTCGCAGGGGACTTAGAACATAAGCATTGTGATGATTCAATGAAAACCGCATGGATATAATGGAGTGTGGGCTACTGATAATCATTTAAATTTGGTGTATGAGTAACGCTGACTGATCATTGGCCCGACCTTTCAGACCTTTCATTACACAAGGTATTGAATGAAACCATTTAAGATATTCTAATTTATTATGGATTTTTTTCATATGCTTAGTCAAACAAAATCGGAACATTCTGTAACATCCAGGGAACATAGTGAACATTGAGAAACTAATTCTGCAGATCATCAGAATTACAAAAATATTATATTCATGGGGTCGAACAGAATGTAACTGTAGATAAATAAATTATTTTTTCTCCAAAAACAAGAACCCTCAAAACGTGAAACTTTTATGAGTAGGGGATCGAATTGAGATTCCTAGTATGAGAAGCCTACGTCATAGTATTGTTTTGATCAAGACATTCACAGGTTGTGTATCAAATTCACAGTACCATTGAGATGTGAGGGCGATTCCAAGAGACCGACGCTATTTTTGTTGATAGCAATCCCGTGACTCTTTAGTGGATTACAATAACGTTAAATATTAGCAGAAGATACCAATGACGACATTTTTTCAACTGAATTGAAATACACTTGCTGGTTCGGAAAATGCTTCAGGTTTCATACGGTGTTTCCAATATCCAGTAATAAGCTTGAAAATAAATGTCAAAATCGATATCATCTTCGGAACACTGGAAGTGATGATGGTAGGATCAAACTATAAATATTAACAAGTGACAGAGTGAGGGTGTTTATTTTTCATTTTAATAAGGCTTATCTATTGTATCAGTATGTTAGCTAGAGTCCGATCAACAAGAACAGTAAAAATGCTGCATAATATCAAAATAACCAAAATTCTTCCCATAGTGATCAAATATAAATACCTCCAATTATACCCCCAGAGCTATAACAATGGAACATTTCAATAACACAGTAGGATAACTATGACATTTTTAGTTGGATTTGTAGAGATCGTGAGGTGTCAATAATGATCTCAAATTTCCAAAAACATTTCCTCTCGAAAGGAAACAAAAAAAAAACAATGAATACAGGGTGTTATTTAAGTACGTGGCCAAACAGCAATTCCAGGACATTAAGTTCAGCTGAAGGTCCGGTAAAGCTTCGTTTCAAGATACATGGTGTCAACATTTGTAAGGTTGTGTTTCATCGAAAACAGTTAATTTTAAATTTTTTTCTCGAAAGCAGAGCAAGATAAAAAGTTGTAGCTCCGGTAGCTCAATGCAAAAAAATACAAAAATTGCAAAACATCATGGGTGCACACTTTTAAGTTAAGGTACCTTCCGGGACGCCTTTGGACATAATAATATCAATGTAGTTAAGGTGGTTTTAAGGGCTGATTCGGCAACGAATCAGCCCTTAAAACCACAGCTAAATTTTAGGAAAATCTTGTAAAGGATTATTGAGATATTCAAACGATTGTTTTTAACAAATGTTGACACCCCATATCATGAAAACGAAGCATTACCGGACCTAGGTTTGTAAGAACTTTTTTTCTCAGAATTACTCGAAGAATCACCCCTTTTTGTTTGCCCACGTACTTGAAAACACCCTGTATAAGGAGGATACAAAAATAAAAAACCGATGATCATATCAGATCTTGAGTTGTTTTATAACACGTTGAGACAAACAACATTGACATCAATAATATCTGAAAGGAGTTTCATTGATGTATCACTTACCTGCACTTGCATTGAATTTCTAAGATATAGAGTGAGTTACTTTCTTCACGACACTGATTCTTGAGAATCTATATACCAACTATTGGCACCACCTCTCATATTCTGATTTTGTTAATCAAATATTTCGAATCCACTGAAGATTTGTTACGTACCCTGCAAATCTTTTGGTCAAGAAAAAAAGTTTGGAGGAAGTTGACGCACCGATTTTCTTGTCCATAGGTATCTCTAGGGCAGTTGCTCAAGAAATATCATAAACAGTTTGTTACATCTTGTATCACCCCACAAAATCAAATTCCGTTTCATTGATTATATATAATGCTGGTGACCTACAAAACTATTTTGTTTCTGAATAGAACGTCTGTGCATTCGATTTCGTTATCAAGAAAAGTCATCGAGACCAAAAGGTTTCTTGAATTAATTTATATGAATTAATTGGCTTTGTATCCAAAATGGTAATATTCGACATCTTTTTGATATGAACAGCATTTTCTATAAGAATTGTGCAGAGCTCTTTGATGGACAACAATGTCAACTTTAATGCAAGCGTATATTCACATTTGGGAGTTTTCCAGAAAAACAGTTATTAATTCCAAGCCTCAGTCATTAGGACTTCTCTAGAAAGTTTTCACCTATTTACAAAAGCTGGTATACAATAATATGTCATAAGAAAGTTTAATAGCTTAAAATTTGCTATTGGTTTGAGTTTGAAAGATGAGTGAAGAACAGAGCCTTCCTCAGATCAACATAGAATTTTACTTATAGAACCGCAGTGATATTATTGGATTTCCCATTCCTATCAAAATCAATTTCAAAATGGAAGGAAAATTAAAAGTTGCCTGATACGCAAACAATCAAGAGAAAAAATCCAAATATGATACTAATGAAGGTATATACTTACGAACTGTCGCAACTCAGTACTCGCTTGGCTTATTACGAGAGGATTTTTCGCTGTTTCACCCAACTGTCATTCATCCAAAATAATGAAAACGACTCATTTCAAAACTTAATTGAATGTTTATTACAAAAAAATGAAGAAAAAATACTTTGAACATCAAATAGTCGAAAAAATATAAACACTAAAAACTTGCCTTATACTGCTTCCTAGCAGGATCGTTGATAAGGAGATGTGCTGCATTCCGGAAAAATGCTCTGGAGACCGTCTCTGAAGGGTGATCAATGAATACTGACTAATTTCTGAATAATGAATACTGAATCTTGACCTCCCTCAATATTTATAAAGATTTATCTGCTGAGGTTGCAACTTTGCTCCGGTCACCGTACTAAGTTGAAATGCCTAGCGCGCATCCGTGCAAGTTTGCGAATTTCGAGATTGTTTCATATTCTCATATCCTGTAATCGTATCAATTTGATGTCTATGACCTTGGATTATTAAAGATGAAATTATGAATACTGGGTGTTTTTGTTCTGAAATATTGAAGTTGAGGTTGAAACATCTTTCAATTCATGTATTTGCTTGAATGGATTTTGAATTATTTAATGACGGTTCTCCATATTTGACACATCTCCCCTCCACGATGAAGCTGGCCCCCAGCTTCCTAGGTGGTAACATTAAAAAAAAATAACGAAAAGATCAAAATTGAAATGAAAATTCAAATGAAACTTAATACTTAATAAAAATAATACTTTCGGATAAGAACAATGAATTCTATGAAATATAACAATAAACATCAATTACAAATTACGTGCTCCATAAAATTAAGAAAACTATATCGTCCAATTTATTTTGCAACTATGAGTTCCCACACTAATATTGTCATAGTCCGGCACTGAACTTTGTCCTCGAGTCACTCCCATCCATCGTTGCGCACAGCACTCCATGTATTGGTTCGAAGTTCGCATCTTGCTCTGGTTGACGGCTGCTCAGCTACCTCGACTCAACTGGATGGTAACATCGGCAACGTAGTAGTGGACTGGACTATAATTACGTGTTACGTTTTGCTTTGCGTTTTCTCGAATTCACACACAGACCATTATTATGGTTTCTGTGGGATGAATCTGTCATTCTGTTCCATGTCTGTTCTCAATTCGGATTATAGAGAATAGAGAAGAAGAGTTTACACTTGACATGACATATGACGTACACCTCTCATCTCTCATCCTCATCGAGTAATTTTGAATTTGATGAGTAGGTGAATATTTAGCGGCATTTTTCCTTCGTTGAAATATATTTAGTTTTACACTTTTATATATTTGTGTTTATGGTGTAATAGTGTAATTGAGTTGTTGGAGGCCCTGGATTATAGAGATTCACTTCTTCCAGTTCTTTGGGATATTTCAGACATCATCATTCGTGAACCGGTAAGTTTTGCTGTGTCAGCATTTATGAAAATAGTGTTTTTCCATAAATTTTTGTGAAATATTTCCTCGGTAGGCTTCTTGAGAATTGGATTGTCCTCGTACTCAATTGACCTCGTATTGTCTGCCCACTTGCCCACACATGAACCGTTTATGAAAACTGCTAATGCAACAACGTAAGTATGTTTTTTTGGTTGAATACTGCTTTAGCGACAGTGACTGCAATATTCCTAAAGCCCATTCCTTTGAGCCATGATGATTGAACTTCATGTTTCCGTAGGTCCTCAAGCTCTCTCTGGTAGTCTACTGGATGTACTTCGTATTGGAAACCGCAACAGGCTGATTGAGTTGTGACTGCCCATAGTGCCTTGGGGGTGAGGTGGAGTCTCGATTGCATGAAACAAGAAAGAAACAACGGCAGTAAGTTCTTTCGTGATAATTTTATATTCTTATAGCTAGGTTATGTTACTAATGATAATATTTTATAATGAGAATGAAAAACAAAACAAAAATCGACTGCTGCAATGTATAGTTAACAATCGTATATAAAAAATGACAGTATAATCTAACTAGTAGGGTTCACATGCTATACATCGAAGTTTATTCTACAAAAAATAGTCAATCACTAACAAACTTCCTTTTTTGACTCTAGGGCAAACTTTTCGATTTATTTTCAAGCTTTCACAGCTCATTGGTTCCTTATAACCAATATTTCTATTCATTTCTTTTTTGCAATTCTACTGATTCTTTACACTATTTGTCACCTGCCTTCAAGTGTCACCTCATATGATTTTATTGAAAATAGGAAATTGAAAAAAAATGTCATTGGAAATATCTATCGAAAACAACTACTTTCCTGGCTAGTACCAACGACGAATATTGAATTATATCTGATCAATATTTCTTGGAAACAACATTCAAATTGCATCTCTAAGATTCTGAATATATCATTATAATTATTATTTTCTTTCACTTCTCCATGATCACCATGACGTAGTAATTTTCTACAGCTTGAAAACTGTTTGTCTTCTAATGAGACAACTTTCTCTGTCGTACTTTCTACAACATTGTACCTATTGTCTTTCCTCAAAAGACTTCATATATTTGCATTTTCATTTCATGCCTTTTATATAAAATGCGTATTTTTATTTCTCATTGATCCTCATTATCATCTATTAAACGTTTCATAGCACATTTTACACACCTCAACAAAAAATCACAAATGATATGCTGTTGTGGGAGCGTCCTCCACAGGCAGCGGTTTCATTTATCTCGTGTGCATAATGAACCTATATGAATGATACTTCTTCGATACATAATCATCAATTCTCACTTTTTAAATAAATATATATGCTTCCTTTATTCACACAGTATACTGTCTGTATGCTATTCTGTCTGCCTGAGATGCAATTTAGTTTTCCTTTCCACAAAAAATAAAAACAAAACTATTATGAATGTAAATAAAAAGTTAGCGTTCATTTCCCGTTTTTGTTCATAAATATTAATGAAAATATAAAAACGAATATAATGCTTATTTGTATTACTGTAATGAAACATTTTATGAATTGCATAGCTTACACTATCTCAGCAAAGATTTATTCTCCGAAGAAAAGTTGTGCAACTGTATGAATAAAAGTGATTATTTGACTTCCCATCAACATCAACGTAATTATCATATCTAGTCATCATAATAATCATCACATAACTCATATATTCATCTCATAAACTCATTATTTATTTCATCTTATAAACTCATTATTCATATCATAAAGTATCCGCGTAGGAAAACTTTCAACCCAAGCTTGAGGTAATTCTTCCAAGTTTCCCACACATACCTTACTAGTACAACACATTACTATTCACAGGCAATTATTCAACCCTTTTTGGATCATCTTCCATAATTCTCTCATGACACGGTAACTTTCTTGTTACCAACTGGACAATTATTTCTCCTATATTGTCCTACATATATTCTCATTATTCTCCCATTATCATACTATAATCCTTATTTCATCATTATACATCATTATTCATAGGAAGTCAAATGTTCCAATAATCAGTCACTTCTTACACTTCAGTTGCACACGTTCAATCAAACGAAAATGTTAATCATTTAAAAAAAATTGAAGAGAAAGGTGTTTACGCTAAATTGCCATCCATGAATATTTTTATTCATCACCGATAAATCGTCAAATTTCGATTTGAAATTGTTAGGCACCCCTTCAGGCTTCCTTTTTACCTTTCTGAACATAAGGGTGAGTATTTTCTTTGCCAATTCCAGAAGGTTAGAATGTTCAGTCTTCTCAAATCTCCAGATTTCAATTTATGGCGTTTTTCAACTCTAAATGACGGCTGAGTAAGTTTTGCATTATATTTATTTTGCAACATAATTATTATTATTATTAATATTTTTCATTAACAGTTATTATCGATCTCTAAGAAATATTTGAGGAGAAAAAATCATGAATCGAGGGGAAATCAGCTCCAAATTCCTCATTAATTTTTCAGAAATAAATTACGAAATTATAATTGGGAATCATTAAAAATTCATTATCTGAATCACTATCATGATAAAAATTAAATTGTTCATCTTCATTATTCACGTTCAGCGTTTCGGAGACCAGCTGCCAGATAGCTAATCTTGCCCAACACCATTCATGTTGAAGTACGACAATTCAAGATATGATAGAACTGACCATCACGTCGTGGTCAAAATTTTGCTTTCGTTAATATAATAGGTATATCGTTCACTGGATACTCGACAGGAACCAGAGAGCTGGATGATAAATTGAGAAACACCAAAATATAATATTTTACAACCTTTCTGATCTATAAATTCGATTGAAGTGACTTTGAAAATCATATGAAAGCTTTTCGACCAAGTAACGTCTCGCATCAATCGCAATTTTGGAAGAAGGCATTATTTTACTTAGTTATTAGTCTTATCTTGTTCATAATTGTTAATAAAGTTGCACGATGTAACAAGCATATTACCGAAAAGATTATACTGTATACTACCCACTACTCTTGAAAACTTCTCCTGTAACTACATTACTTTTTTTTTTCATTCTAGGCTCGATCATGAACCACTGTTTGAGGAGAGAATTATATTGGAGACCATTAACATTTATTCTAATGAAACGAATCATACTTCCATATGCATGATGAAGCATATATTCTATAAATCCGCATTAACTTGAAAAGCTACAATTAATTTTATAATAGTCATAAGAATTTTTTTTATTAGATGACTCTTTGATGAAAAAAGTAACTGCATAACAATAAAATACAGGTTTCTGTATTGGCATATTGTGTGTCTTGAAAAATAAAAAAAAAAACATCAAGATAGGAGCTTTCTACCAGAATAATACCAACGTGTGAGAAAAAATCGATTTAAATTTGTTGAAGGATGAAAGAAAATGTCCATTGTCGGGAAATATTTTTAGCCTTATATATAACTGAATACAATATCTGAGCCAATACTGTCTTCTCTTATATCATAATCTCAAATTTAATTTAGTTTTTTATTTGCACTGCTTGTTGTTTTCTAGGTATTAGAATAATTGAATGCATGCTCAAGATTTGAATTGAATGATAGATAAGAAAAATCAGATTAGTTTCATGTGTGGTGTAGTTATTTCCTTGCATCCAACATGATGAAATGTTGAATATTAAAAAAATAATCCTATTGATATCTATATTCCACCGAGCTATTGATTAACTTAATTCAACTAGAATGATAGGTAGAAAACCAATAGTGGAACACTTCCAAAACATAGCATTCAGTCAACAGCAAATTATCCTTTTCTTTGAACGGAAAACAAAATCAGTGTTCTTCCGATCAATTGAATTTTTGATGTCAAGAGAGAAATGGAAAGTCCCAAAAAACGATTATCGTTAAGCGGGATCGAAAAAAAAATTTTTTACAAAAAAGGAATAGACAGTTGGCAGAAATATTTCATCAAATATTGAATGAACGAGAATAATAGCACATAGATTGAAAAATTTGTTAACAACATATGAGAATATTTCAAGAACTTTCCATTCATTCTGAAAATATAGTATAATAATGAAAAACAACTCCCTTGTTATTAGGAAATAGGTATAGTTTGAGTTTTTAATAGATAAATATTCAGCATATTTTTGTAGAAATTTTTCTTTATAAGAGTTCAACAAAACGTCATTCAGCAGAACAGATTAATTGGTGAATACAAAAAAAAATTATTGGGAAAAAATGATATGGGAGTCTGACTAATTGAATATATATAATAGCCAACTAAAACGAGCTGATGTAACAGATATTGGTAGGTGTATCATTTATATTCCAAGAAGTCGACACAGGGGGGTAAATTCGGAAATGATCAATTGGTAATCGTAAGGAGCTGGATGAACAGATATTCCATACGCTTAGCTAATCTCAACAGTACAGTTCCAAGCTGATGAAACAGATATTGGCATATGTACCGCTCATATTTCAGAAAGTTACAGGCCGGAATCGAAAAATTCTCAAATTATTTCGTTGGTAATCATAAGAAGCTGAATGAACAGATATTCTTTATGATTATTCAACCTCAGTAATACACTTCTAAGCTGATGAACAGATATTAGAAAGTATATCACTCATAATTTGAGAAACAGGAAAAAAAATGGAAAATTGACCATTTAAGTAATAGGTTAAGAATGAAATATTATAAAAATGCCCTGTTCAACATAAATGTTTTAAAAATAATTGCACTTGAAAAACAAAAATCAACTTATCCTCTGTTCATGATGAAACAGCTATTAAATATACTTATCATAATAAAAAAAACAGTAAACTTCCACCATGACTTGTATGAAAGTTAAGGGAAAATAAACTTTCAACTCGATATCACTTAACATGTTAACTTTCTATATTGAAAAAAAAATGTCACAAGCCCATTGTGGAGAATGAAGCCTCTGAGAACGAGAACGGCGCCTCCACCATATGTCGCAACTCAGTACTCGCTTGGCTTGCGTTGAGAGGGTTTTTCGCTGTTTCACCCAACTGTCATTCATCCAAAATAATGAAAACGACTCATTTCAAAACTTAATTGAATGTTCATTACAAAAAAATGAAGAGAAAATACTTTGAACATCAAATAGTCGAAAAAATATAGACACTAAAAACTTACCTTATACTGCTTCCTAGCAGGATCGTTGATAAGGAGATGTGCTGCATTCCGGAAAAATGCTCTGGAGACCGTCTCTGAAGGGTGATCAATGAATACTGACTAATTTCTGAATAATGAATACTGAATCTTGACCTCCCTCAATATTTATAGAGATTTATCTGCTGAGGTTGCAACTTTGCTCCGGTCACCGTACTAAGTTGAAATGCCTAGCGCGCATCCGTGCAAGTTTGCGAATTTCGAGATTGTTTCATATTCTCATATCCTGTAATCGTATCAATTTGATGTCTATGAACTTGGATTATTAAAGATGGAATTCTGAATACTGGGTGTTTTTGTTCTAAAATATTGAAGTTGAGGTTGAAACATCTTTCAATTCATGTATTTGCTTGAATGGATTTTGAATTATTTAATGACGGTTCTCCATATTTGACATACAAATACGAGGTTTTTCAAATTTATTATGGCAAACTTTTTGGGGTTTTTCCCGCACCAATTCATCTCCATTGAGATCTCAGCTGTTAACAATTTTTCTAGGATACGGTAGGTGCAGACTTGTACATTTTTTCCTCCGACTTGCACCATGTTTCTCACCTGGAAAATTAAATTTTCACATAATATCCTTCTATTGAATCACTGTAACAGCAGCTATTTCATCACTTATTCCGCTATACTCAATGGACATAGTGACGAGAGTTACATAATGAAGAACACCAGGTAAGCTCGCTTGTTTAATACACTTAATTCGAATGTTTGTTTCACTAATATAATGGCAAATGCATTGGTTGTGTACCGTGTGACCCAGATTTATGGTACACCCCTCTTTAATCATTTATTTCTTTAGCTATTTTTTCGAAACTTTGAACAACCTCACGAAAAAGCATTGAGAGATTTCTCAAATTCCGTTTTTTTCAGAAATGACATCGACGTTTGATTTTCAAATGAAACATCCTGTATGCCATTACATTTTTGATAACCATATAATTTTCTGAATCCTCTTGTTGATATTATAAGTGTCTAAACGCCCGGTTTATTTTTTTATCTAGAGAGCAGTGAAGACTAGTGAAAAAAAATATTCCAAATGACAATAGTTTATCGGAAGGTCGAAAGTTGTGGTTTGTTTCATAGCCACACTGTACTAACTTACTGTTATTGAACTGAAAAATAAACCCAGCGTCTTGACTCCTAAGAATGGGGGTATCATTGAATTCAGAAAATTATGTAGATTTCAAAAATGTAATGAAATACAGGGTGCATTCTATTTGAGAATTGAACGTTATCATTTCCGGAAAATCTGGAATTAAAAATCCTAAAACATCAAAAATTGACTCTGCATAATCGATCTGAATTTCGGAAAAAAAACTGAGAAAATAAAGAATAAAACAGGGGTGCCCCATACGTTTGTCACACGGTATATGTTTGTTCTTGTTAATAATGTTTGTTATTTGAAGAGGAATTGCGTTGAATGATTGAATGACTATTCGTTAACAAGGAGTCCATCGTACATTAGTTCTAAAGACAAGTGAGAAGACGAAATATATCTAAATCAAATTATATTGTCACGGAAATTCGGGATTTGTCTGAGGTATGAATTTTATCAGTGAGTTGTTAGGTGTATAAAATCTTAATATGATTCATTCATCACCGTAATGAAGAGAAAAAAAAGTATACAAATCAACCACATTTCTATCTATATGGACTACCGGGCGTTTAATCGCAATTTATTCAAGTAATGATTCTACAAAGCATGAAGGAAAAGGAATAACCTATTATCCCGTGTAATTCAGAGATAGGTACCCTGCGAATGCTATTATGATCCATGTTTGGAGCACGAATTGAGTTAACAAATGATTCAACTTCCGACAGGCCATATAAAAAGAAAAGTGGATGTACTCTTTTTCTTTCTGCTTGTGTATGAATCGAACTTTGTGAACACATTGAAAATTATAACAATAATTTTATTACTATGTATACTTACAAAAATCTTTTTTTTCTCTGGATTTTCGCCCAATGTTTTGTCCAGTTTTTTTAATTCTTCTATATCATTTATTGGTAAAATATATTTTTTGCTTATCATTAAAGGCGGTGTGGAGGAGCATTTGCATTCTTTTGGTATGTCCTGAATTTGATTCCGAAGGGCACATAGTTCCCGTAGAATCAACTTTTGATTTTTCAACACTGATTTTAAATCATCTGCAGGTTGATTTACTGAAAACAATGGAAGCGTAAGAATATAATAAGTAGAAGGAAATATTCACAATTTACATGGAGGAATACTAACTAAGTGTCTCGTCTAAAGAGAGTGATGCATCAACATTTTCAGTGGAGGTGTTATCATATTCATCTGTTATCTCGCTACTTGAGTCTGACACCGGTTTGTCATTCACCTCTTTCAATTTTTCTTCACAATTTTCGAAAGAACCTGAAAATAATGCTATATAGTACTTTTTTATTATATCGTCAGAATTTTTTGAGTTATCTTGGTTGTCGTGTTTACCTCTTCATGAAAGTAGTATAGATTTCAAGCAATTACTGTTACAATACCAACCTTCGAAATGAATCTTTATTTTGAACTTTTGCCATTCAACGGATGGCATGACTGATTCTCTTATGGCTGAAGTAATTTGCATTTTCGACTTTTTTGCCGGAGGGAAATGGCAATATTTTTTATTTTCAAAAATCCATCGGCTTGGCACCGTCATCAATGAGTGGTCCGTTTTGAATTCTACTAGGGAATAAGACATCTGGAAAAAATAAATCCAATCAATAATGATTCTACTATCGGAGAAAATTTGATATTTTTTCAATCATCTTGGCATTCACGTAAATAGTCATGAGTGGTAACCCTAGATATTGTTGTTTTACTACTCATTCGATCATAAAAATAATGCATTTTTATTTTCATCCCATATATCAAAACATCAATACATAAAATATGAAAAAGTGAAGTACAGCTCTGAGCTAATTCTTAACCCTACCTGAATCACTGAACTTGCGAGGTGCTTTGCACAAATTTCAGAAATTTCATTTTCACTTCATGTACTTTTTCAGTATAAATTCGAGGTGACCCACTCTTGATATGAATGAATGAATGAATATATTTCTGAATTCCAATTGAGTATCTGATAAATATATATATATATATGTTCTATCAGTTCTTGAGAAACAATAAAATCTAAATGTTATTATTACTTTTATCCTTTTATCATTTTGAGACCTGTTTTAACATAACGTATGGCTATCAAGCAGCATGCATTGCACATTTCTACTCTGAAAGGAAAAAGTATGTTTGAAATTCTTGAGTTTTGCTTACCGTATGTTTCAGAAAAACCTGCTATATAGTTGAAAGTATCTGAGAGCTTTTCAGTATTGCTTCCCGTTGTTCAGCGTGTCAACGGGCTTGAGTAGAAGATATGGTATTATACGTCCCATTTTTTATTGCAAGCTTTTTTAGATGAAAGAACTCAAGCGAGACAGACGCCTCTGGTTGTGCTTATTGTTGCTACTCTGTGTCAGGAGGTATTTAATTGTACATCTGGGACAAAATTTTGGAAAATTTTCGTCATTATAACGTATTCGCTATCACTAAAGAACAGTCAATGAGATCATTGCTATCAGGGTAGTAAGAACCTGTAACCCTGACGGCCCTGCGTCGTGTTTTTTAACTGTTAGCCTTTTCGAACGAACAGTTTTTATTACCTAGTGAATAGCTGTAGGTGATAAATAATTTAGTGTTCGTGCGAGAAATATGTAATATATATCTTATCATTTAATACTATTCTCATGCACTTGGAATGTATTCCTTCTGGATTCATTTGTATAAGGTTTGATGAACTTAATACTCTGTATATTTGAGAAGGGCCAGAACGAACTGGTTTTGTTAAAAGGGTTTTATACTCATTATATATTTGGCCGATTAACTTGATGTCCCCTGAATCAGTTCTCAAGATATTTTTCAATTCGAATACTCTTCCATCATTCATAAATAGGCAACTATTTGTTTCGGAGAGATCAAATTTCTGACCATTCCATATTAATACCTTGTATTGTGTGAAATTTTCATTATCGATTGTTGGACCATTACTATGTCAATTTATTTTCTATACTTTTTCGGCTATATCTCTGAGAAAAGTATCATCCTTCAGAAGTTTATTTGCTAATTCTTTGACCACATATCGACGCGACTTGATTCTTCGCTTCAATTTACCCAAATGATTTTTGAATTTTAATGCACTGAAGTTTTCTAATCCTCCATATTTCCTTACATCATCGCATATATAGATCAAGGAATGAACATTATACACACACATTTCTGATATGAATGTACACATTCAGACACAAATCTTTTCAAATATCCCTCTGCCACTTGAATATTTTCAGCGTTCCTGGGACACTGCAAAATATATCTTATTCCTATACTCAATAACAGAAAATGTTCGTAATATGCTGTGTGCATGAGTTTTTTCAGTACAATTGGGCCAGTATACAGAAGGAACTGTCGAAATTCACTCGCTTTCCATCTGTCTATTTCATTGATTCCTCTTGGTTTTCATGAAAATTCATCGGGAATATAATCAGAAACGACATTCATTCGTTCCTCCAACATTTCTTTCTGATGAGTATTGAACCTCCCTCTTGTGTTTTTTTCCCTTAGTCCAAAAATGCAATAAACGTCTTGTCACTACAAGACAGACAAGATGCATATAATCGAAAGGGAAATTGTGAATCATATCAATAGGAAGAACTTCTAAAGGTGATCGGTACCCATTATGATGTGAAAGGTCCTGTCGATTTCTGTATGTGTAGTTAGTTCTCAGAGGAGATTCCAGTTCAAAAAACAACTCTTCCTTTCCACTGTCCCTTCTGAACACATCTTTCGCAAGCATTGTAAGAATTATGAAGTTTTGAACCTTTGATAAAACTTTTTGCTGGAGCATTGTGATATTTTTTTCTTTATGTAGAGAAGAAAACCCACTGCACCGTTAGCGTTGTAGCAGGTTGAGCATGGTTCGTGGGTTCGAACAAACGATCTGAGTTGAGAAAGCAAGCAAAAATCAAAGGGCGCCACTTGACTGTGATATCTTTCAATCTGGGTCTTATTTTAAGCCAAGAAAAGAGAAAGAAAATATTCTTTGGAGTTACTTCGATTCAATGGAGCTCGAGGTCTCCTTACTTGTATTCTGATAATAAAATAATCACCTGAAATATGACAATTGCCAGACACCTGAAAAGTGGAAAAAGAAGTCATAACACAGAGTTCCCCTATGTACATTTACATTTATTTACATCTAAATTTACCCCTGAATTTATACCCGAGATTACACCTGAATTTATATCTGAAATTACACCTGAATTTATATCTGAAATTACACCTGAGTTTATATCTGAAATTACACCTGAAATTATATCTGAAATTTCACCAGAAACACACTAAAGAGAAGGTCAAAAGGACATGTCTTCTTGTTGATATTTAAATCTTATGTCAGTGAGTAATAGGAATAAGTCGAATGTACCTTGTATCTACCAAGAAACGGTCATAAACATGTTAACAATATACGTAAAGAAAAATCAGAAACATATGCTACTGCCTGTGACTAGTCAATAGCGATCGCTCAGTACTGTGCGGTGGCTGTACACCATTTCAATGTGATATAAAAAAACAGTGAAATAATTCAGTTATAAATACCTAAAGAACAGTAGCATAAATCAGAACCTATACTTCTGATGTTTTTCGCTCTTCTATCCTGGAAGCTTCTTCAAAGATTATGTAAAACTCATATCACTCGAGCCTTCTTCTCTTATGACCAAATCAGCATGTGTTACATAACCAAACCCATAGTAGTTGCGATTCCCATATGCCTGAGCATCCAAAAGTGTGGTTACACACAATCCATCGAATAGACCCAGCGGGGCATATTCTAAATGCTACTTGGTAGTTTTACTATTTATGGATGAAATTCCAAATATTTAGGCACTTAAACCCATCCTGAAACCCTATGAAGGAAAGAAAATACTGTTTTATACCTCGGCGAAATGAAAATAGGTTTTCTCAATGACTTACCTCGCAAAGAGGGTTTCACCTTTTAAATAATCTTCCATAACCAAAATGGCGTAGGAGGTTGCACACGGCGTCGGCAATGTCCAATTCGTCAAAAATCTAAATCCCTCGGCCGGGAACAACAAAATTTGTGTATTTCAACATGTTCCTTGGGAACTGAAGAATTCCATTGAACCGAAACAGAAAGTTTATTGGACAGTAGCCATTAAATCCCGCTCAAAACGGAGGACGCTCTTCCGCCTTCCATGCGGAAAATCGGAAAGGGCCGTTCCAAACCGTTTCAGCCTTCAGGCTTTGTTTCGCGTCGACGCAGAAGTAAAAATTGAAAATCGAAAATCAAGCAGTGAACTCCATCTATTTGAGAAAAAACACTTCATCCGCTAGGTAACCATGATCAAAACAGTACTCTATCTTTACGCTTCATTTGTTGTTCGTTAACAGAGCGCCATCTGTTAGCGAGGGTTTGTAACAACTCATAGCTCATCGAAATTTGAAGTTTATATTATTTACAATATTAGTGAGGGCGACCATGACGTAAAAACAAACGTTACAGCATCACAGATAAATATAATTTTCTTCAAATTGATACTAAATGAATATCTCTCGTTCGTTGACAACGTCAGCTTCTTCATGTTATCCAGTTCCTTTAAAAAAGGTGCAAAATAACTTTCAATTGAGGGTTTTTTTCTTCCACTGAATAGTGCTACAAAAAAAGGTTGGGATTTGCCCACCGCACATAAAATGGGCCATAGCTGTTCATTGGTACTTTTGAAAACTTGTAGGCCATCAATGTGAATGAATAATTTGAGATTCGGAAAAGATTTGCCTTCTAGTTTATCTAATATATTATTTATCCCCCTCTCTAAACCGAAGTATACATAAAATTCATTCGAATCAGTTACTGAATATGGTTCAATCAAATCGTGTTTGAGCAATGTTCGTGGATCCAATGGAATCTCAGGAATAATCGGTTTTAAAATCCTTAGTAATTTTGTTAAACTACCCATAGTTATATCTTCATCAACTGCCCATATACGAAGATCAGATATAATTGAATAATTGTTAGCATCGTGAGAAGCATCCCTCTCGGCATCACTCGTATAATGTTTGTTGAAAGAATCAACAGACATTGCAGGTGATTCCTCGGTTATAACTTCAGGAGAAACTACATCATTCTGGAAGCCCATTGCTGAGGGGAGATTTTCGTCTTCAAGTTGTGAATGTGCCGAGGAATAGTCTTTGGAACATATTGCTGGTACAGTTTCATTGTCTGATATATTCATTTCGGAATTGCTCAACATAGTTGATTGTCCTATCGGTAATTCTAATGGGGGAATATCCTCATGATTCACATGCATTTGGAAAGGCCTTCCAAATTCTGAGAAGAGTTGTTTTCGTGATTCAGTCTCATTTTCTGCAATCCTACCCATATCGATTTATTTTCTGTAATAGTGGAGAAAAAATGGTTGGTAGGTTATTACACAATAACTGCTAAGGCTTTGGAAAATAAAAATAAAAAAATTAATCAATTTGATAGATGAGGAAATTAGCATTAAAAAAAACTCCCGGAATTATACCTAAATCATTTATAACATCAATCCAACGCCAAAAATAGGGCTCCGCGAAGATTACGGCATAGACGCATCGCCGCTTGAGGCATTTTTTCTTGTTTCTTGTTGAGAAATGCCAATTATAATTTATGAAAAAACAACCCAGATGAATGATATACTTTAGTAACTCTTATGCTTTTTCATTGTAGTTTCCCTGAAGATGACAGTATTCACTGTTGTAATTAATATTGGGTACTCATAGTTTTAAATGAGTACACGTTTTGCTTGCTGCTTCACCCAATAAAAAATCTTTTTTTTTTCTGTTCATTTTGTGCGAGTTTATAATTTATATTCTCTTGTTAGTAGTAGTTATCTGATATATAGTCGTCTGACGTTTTTGAAAAACCCCATTTCTGTAAGGAGAGTATATATATATATATATAGATAGATAGACTTTATTGTATTTGGAGAATATTACATCTCATTACAAGAGGTTCGATATATGCAGTTAAATCGTATTTTTTACAATTTCTCGATTTACAGCTAATTCATGAGAATAACAGGAACAAAATACTGAAGAGGTACAAATTTTTCAACACTTCATTCATTCAACGGAAAGGATCTCAGTTTCATAATATTAATAAGTGCATGAACAAGAGTAGATGAAGCAGAAATGTTTCCTGAGTCTAATAATGATACTAGGTCATTGAAAGAATTTAGATTGGAGAAAAAATTATAGTTTCTTATTCCATTGTACGTAGGACATTCCATTCTGTTGAATCTATAGAATGAGTTTTACCTTGGTGCGTGATTTTCAACCGATTCAGTGCACACAGGCGGAGTTGAGCTATTATTCTCAAAATATATATTGGAGCCAATCTGCGTAGATAACTCGTACCATTCGAAGAAATGGATAGTTGTTTATATATAAGTGGATACGAAGAGATTGACAGTTTCTCTGAATCTTCACGAATGAGTTTCTCTCTATGGCAATTTAAGATCTTTCGCCACAGATGAGATTGTAGAGACAATATTATCGTATGCATTTTCATTATCAAGAATGAGGCCAACGTTGGGGGAGCATTGCATAGCATTGAAGTATAATTCACTGTGTTCACTTTTCCACTTCAGGACATTAACCGATGTATCATTCTCACTAATAGTATTCGGTATCTCGCAGATTAGCTCCAAAAAAAATTGGAAAATGGTCCGAAATGAACTGATCATCCATTACATGAAAAGTGTATATCATATCTAGCATATCTATGTCGCAGAAGCACAAATCAATAACGTTCTGACCTGAAGTACTGAAATATGTGAAGTTTGCTGGCCTGTCGGTGGGCATATGCCCATTAACAAGTGATAATTTATTACTGAATGTGAGATCAAGGAGTAATTGCCCTCTTTTATCAACTTTTTTGTCGCTACTTAACATATTAGGAAGCAGTTTGGTATTTTCCAATAATTCTTCAGATATGACACTACATTCACCTATTCTAGCGTTAAAGTCTCCGGTTAAAATAAAGGGAGTGATTTCATTGCCTGTTCGAATATTATGCAATGACGTTTGAAACATTTCAAGAAGTTGTTCAGGAGAGTATATATATATATAATGAGTTGTTTTTTCGGGTTTCATTCCGTGTTCTGTGGTTTTGATCCCCTGAAGGATAATTGTCACAACGTTTCGGCAAAGTCTCAATTGCCATCTTCTAGGTGATGATTGAGTTTCGTCCTCCGAACTCAATATATATATATATATATATATATATATATATATATATATATATACATATATATATATATATATATATATATATATATATATATATATATATATATATATATATATATATATATATATATATATATATATATATATATATATATATACATATATTTGGGAATAGTTTGTCATTTACTACCCATTGTGCAAGTTATTTCGAAAAATCACAAGAGTAAAGTGGGGTCGGTGGGGATTTTTTCGAACAATGGAATTCATAGGCATATTTTTCGTCCTTGGTTTGAATAAAATCTGCAATTTGAGAAAATCAGTTCGTCATTTACTACCCATTCCGCAAGCTTTTTCCAGAAATCACAAGAGTAAAGTGGGGTCAGGGGGATTTTTTTTGAAAAATAAAATTGATAAGCATATTTTTCGTCCTTAGTTTGAATCAAATCTGCAATTTGAGAAAATTACATCTTCATTTACTACCCTTTCCGCAAGTTTTTTCGAAAAATCACAGGAGTAAGGTGGGGTCAGGGGGATTTTTTCTAAAAAGTAAATTCATAAGCATATTTTACGTCCTTAGTTTGAATCAAATCTGCAATTTGAGAAAATTACTTCTTCATTTACTACCCATTCCGCAAGTTTTTTCGAAAAATCACAAGAATAAAGTGGGGTCGAGGTTTTTTTTTTAAAAAAAACAAATTCATAGGCATATTTGTTGTCTTCAGTTTGAATCAAATATGCAATTTGAGAAAATAATTTCGCCATTTACTACCCATTCCGCAAGTTATTTCGAAAAATCACAAGAAAAAGTGGGGTCGGGGAGGATTTTTTCAAAAAATAAAATTGATAAGCATATTTTTCGTCTCAGTTTGAATCAAATCTGTAATTTGAGAAATATACTTCGCCATTTATTACCTATTCCGCAAAAAATCCCCCAGTCAGTAAAATAGATTTTCCCTAGTTTTGCATAAACCCGTCATTAAATGTGTTAATCACCGAAGAAAAGATAGTTAGGGATATATCATATTATAAAAAAGTTATTCCTACCAAAACCTAATGAATGTAACAGTAATACGTATAAGAAAACATTATTGGCATCAATGCATGAGGCTATTGAGTTAGAAAAATCGGAACCGGCATGACAACAGACAAGTTGGTGCCGGCAACGACTCATTGCCGATAATGTGTCTATGAGCATAAAAGACGAATAAGTTCATTTATTCACATCAGATTCTGCTCCATTTTTTCAATCTATTTGTGAATTACCTAATTGAAAAAAGTGACATGTTTCATGCACCCATTCAGTATCGAATCACCTCGAAATGTTAAATTTTCACCAACAAATATTACAACCACATTTTTCTGTGGAATTAGGCATTCCAGATACTTGCAAAAATGTTAAATGAATCGAAATGAACCAATAGGGTGGCATCTGCCCCCAGGAACTTTCGTTTGTTTATTTAATGAAGAGTGTGATTTCCATGGTAAAACTGGTGTTTGCCTCCCACACATCACGTGATCTGGAATTCCTAATAAAATAATTGATGAAACAGGCGGAAAACTTACCATCAACGAACGTGTCAATATAGAAATAACCAATTATAGATATGTGTCTTACCTTGTTAAACAGATGCTAAAAATCTAGTGCAGAAGCACTTAATACCGACTCAACAACACAAATACCTCGTTAACAAGCTGTACACTGAACATTGAACGGAACGACTGAGACTGAACTTAAATCTCGAACGGCAAACAGCGTTGGTATTCACCCTTGTAGAATACTGTGCCCTGGTCAATGCGTCACGTGTTCACGCGTTGTTGCCAAGAACACTAAAATAATGGAGTGCTAAAAATCAAGACTGGGCGTTATTTGAAATAAACTAGATATTTGAATTACCAACATTCAATAGTTATTTATGATATAAGTGTTAAAAGTACATTTTGTCGCCGGGCTGTGAATACCTCCGATGTGATGAAAAGTAAATTTTACAGGAGAGTCAAAAAACATTGCTATCACTGTGTATTGAATTTATAGTAGTTTTCTAATGATTCATAATATAAAACTATATATACATCAAATAACACAACATTCTGTGCTGATTGGTATTATTTTCGATGAATATCGGAAAAAGTGTTACTTTGGAGGTATTGTTTCTTCCAGACTAAAACACATGGGAGATATTTTTTTCTACATTGAATTTATATATCACTTTTTGTTATTTCAAATTGAGAGTACATACGAGGCAACTCAGTCACGAAAAAGAAGTTTCAATTCTTCAGAACAAAATAACAGATAACATTTTTTTAGGTCGAGCATATCGAGCAAAAGTATAACAGATCACTATTTTTTTTCTTTCTTCTTCTCATAGGGCAAAGAATCATAGAATGAGTGATGTTCAACCTCAATGACGGTCTTGATGTCTTGCAGATGCTGATATTTCTCATAAGAAATCGTAGGTCTTTTTTTGTAAAGGGGCGTATTTTAAACTGACATTTTCTGGGAGTCACGTCTTTAGGGCAATCTTTTTCACTCTCCAGTGTAGTCCAAGGTGAACCAAACATCTCCACTAGGTGAATACTTCAATTGTCTTATATCAACAACCACAGGACCTCCTGTTCTTTTTCCTGGTCTGATTGAAGAAAAATTGTGTGCAAGTTCATACTTTTTAAAAAAGGTATAATCTAGTGATTTGATGCAATAAGGTTGTTTGTGTCGGGCCATACGCATTCTCGCGATGTAATCAATCGGCGAGTTTATGGGTGGATGAAAATAGTGTTTCAGGGTTGAGTGAACGGAATCTGCTTCCATAATTGTATGACCCTTCTCTAAGTAAAGTTGTTGAATAATTATTTCTTTTTTTTTTTGCAAAATCACTTAGGGCACTGGCTAATGTTTTATTTCTATTTTGATAGATATCAAAATGATTGTTTTGAAATTAGATGGGATACAATTGAGGTAATCGATCAAACAAGAGGTGAATTCATTACATGTAACTCCACCATTAGCTTCATGCCAAACATATAAGGAAACACTTTTATCATTGATTGCATATATCGTGAAATTGTGGAGTTGTAATTTCATTTTATGATAGCTCTGGGATGCTAATACTTTCGGACATGTCAAGACACTCTGTAGATCCAGAGTAACAACCAAAGTGTCAAGGTGCCCCATCGCAATATCTTTCATTTTTTGTTTAGCTGCTCTACCTGCCTTTCCCTTATCTCTATGCTGCTCATACTCAGTTTGAGCAATAGTTCCAACTTCGAATCCAACACATGTGTCGCACTGGTCTTTGCGGGGTTTATGAACTGAAATTTTCTCTGACTCCAGAACAGATTTAAATAATTTCAGATTATCAGGCACTTCATCTTTTTCTCTACACCATACCTCATAAATTTTAAACATATTCTGCTTGGATATGAAAGCATTATCCACGTAATTCATTTTTGAAGTTGCCCTGCAATAATGAGATGGTACTTTGGGTATTTCATCAAGCCAGAGCTTCACAGAATCTTCTCTTTTTTTTCTTTTGGCGGCTCGCATCAATCGTGCCCTTTTTTTGCAGATAGATCGGGAATTTCTTCCTGTTTTCGTTTTGGAGTATTATTCATCGAACTTTCATCTGATGTAGATGTGTTCATATTATGCACATCGGGCCTAGTCCAACGTTTCAAAGTATCCTCTCCTAGACTGAGAGTATTTAAAAACAGTACTCTGCAAACTTTCAGACGCTCTCCAGTTGATATTTTCAGGAAATAATCATGTTCTACACTTTTCTTTGGTGCTTCCTCAGATTCTCTTTCCCGTATAGCCTTCCTTCTGCGTTTTACTCGTCTTGTTTCAACAAGCCCTTGAACATAAACTCTCTTTTCATTCCATGACGATAATTTCCAAAAATATTTGAAAATAGTTTCCCTTTCGTTTTCAGAAATTGAATAACACCGAAACGACGTTTCATGCAATTTTTCTTTCGGGGTCACAACATGCTTACACCTTGCTTTAATTTTTTTTCCTTCCCTTGTGCAATCGTGTGTTATAATTTTTTTCTTGTCTCTTTTATAGCCAACATACGATTTTCCTTTCAATCTCCGTGATGCGGTTTCATTCCTTTTTTTTGTAACTTTTCCTTTCTTCTGCAACTTTTCTATCTCTATACCCTGCAAATCTTCCACTGATTCCTCCTTATTCATTTCTTCTTCCTCCGCTGCAATGATTTCATGTACTTCTTCCATATCTCGTATGTTTTCGAAATCTTCCATCAGATCATTATTTTTCATTCCTTCTGTTTCTTGTATACTTTCATTATTATTTTCCAATGTGAGTATATCGTTTTTGGTTAATTTCAGTACTTGTAAAGTCTTTTCAGTTTCTAGTTGTAAGATTTTGATCATTCCCGTTTCTGTATCTGCGGGTACCTCGATAATATTCTCTTTTTCAAAATATTTTTCAGTGAAAAATAAACAATGATATTGAAGTTTCAGAATGAACTAGAATTACCTAGTTGAAAACATACCCATTGATTGTATCTTGAGAAGTCACCGTTTCCATAAGTAATGTTCCATCTTCCAAAGTTCGATAATTTTCGATAATTGTGTAATCAGATACATTCTCTTTGTTCTCGAAGTTCAACTCAGTTTTTTTATTATTATTGATATTTCTGGCATTCCGCAAAATCTTTCGAGTTCTAGACGAAAACATTGTACTGCAAAATAGATGCACAGCTCCAAGTAGGTACACACATCTCGCCTAACTAATTTGAAATGAAATGAAAGGTAAGTATTGAGGTTTGAGATTTGACATTTGCGTCGTAATATCTACTTTGTGCATACATGTATGTAGAAATATCTCCAATGTGCCATTATAAATATGAAATGAACACATCGGATATATTTCTAAAGAAATGAAATCCTCCTTTGTTACTGTTGTCACATGGGATTATTTTCTATCCCAATATTTGGATTATGTTACCTTGGAGAAATATGTTCGACTGGTTTCTACAGTTTGGCGGTTTCAAATCACTTCGGGTGTTTTACGAAAGCGCGAGGAATGCTAAAAGGATTCTCAATGTTTAATATCTCATTTCCTATGTTTTTGTTACATTGGAGGTATTCGCAGCCCGGCGACGATTTTTAAGGCACGCATGTTGTAATTGGGGTTAG
>JAVJAQ010004658.1:0-31404 GCA_032362365.1 Zygogramma bicolorata | reverse complement strand
TTGAAGAAATATCAAATTTGAAAACTGGTAGAAGTCAAATCATCTTTGGAACAATCTGTTCAGGCCAGTCTCAAATTACCTACACAGTAGGTTTCGGCTGGCACCTGTCGGAAAACAACTACTCCCCTGGCTAATACCACGAAGGGCATTGAATTATATCCGACCAGGTGCCAGTGCAGGTTTCTTCACAGAAGTAAATCCTGCATTTGCTTTCGTCGATACAAATGAAGGAATTGATTTTCAATTATAGGGACGGACACACTTGCAGACCGGTTTCGGGCTATTTGGCCACTCGTCAGTGCAAGGCAGTGCCATCATCAACATAAAGTCGATGATTTCCCATAATTAAAAATCAAACTCCTACACGAGTATCAAGCCCCGGCCAAAGCTGATGCGAACAACGAAGTTATTACGCCATCTACCAATGGACGAGGTATTCCAAAAGCAAACCGAATTCGCCCATTCCTCCTGCGAGGAAAATGTAAAAACACTTGACATAGTCAGTGGGCATACTTGAAGACTGGCGTTAAATCAAATCATCTTTGGAACAATCTGTTCAGGCCAGTCTCAAATTACCTACACAGTAGGTTTCGGCTGGCACCTGTCGGAAAACAACTACTCCCCTGGCTAATACCACGAAGGGCATTGAATTATATCCGACCAGGTGCGTAGGTAATTTGAGACTGGCCTGAACAGATTGTTCCAAAGATGATTTGATTTAACGCCAGTCTTCAAGTATGCCCACTGACTATGTCAAGTGTTTTTACATTTTCCTCGCAGGAGGAATGGGCGAATTCGGTTTGCTTTTGGAATACCTCGTCCATTGGTAGATGGCGTAATAACTTCGTTGTTCGCATCAGCTTTGGCCGGGGCTTGATACTCGTGTAGGAGTTTGATTTTTAATTATGGGAAATCATCGACTTTATGTTGATGATGGCACTGCCTTGCACTGACGAGTGGCCAAATAGCCCGAAACCGGTCTGCAAGTGTGTCCGTCCCTATAATTGAAAATCAATTCCTTCATTTGTATCGACGAAAGCAAATGCAGGATTTACTTCTGTGAAGAAACCTGCACTGGCACCTGGTCGGATATAATTCAATGCCCTTCGTGGTATTAGCCAGGGGAGTAGTTGTTTTCCGACAGGTGCCAGCCGAAACCTACTGTGTAGGTAATTTGAGACTGGCCTGAACAGATTGTTCCAAAGATGATTTGATTTAACGCCAGTCTTCAAGTATGCCCACTGACTATGTCAAGTGTTTTTACATTTTCCTCGCAGGAGGAATGGGCGTATTCGGTTTGCTTTTGGAATACCTCGTCCATTGGTAGATGGCGTAATAACTTCGTTGTTCGCATCAGCTTTGGCCGGGGCTTGATACTCGTGTAGGAGTTTGATTTTTAATTATGGGAAATCATCGACTTTATGTTGATGATGGCACTGCCTTGCACTGACGAGTGGCCAAATAGCCCGAAACCGGTCTGCAAGTGTGTCCGTCCCTATAATTGAAAATCAATTCCTTCATTTGTATCGACGAAAGCAAATGCAGGATTTACTTCTGTGAAGAAACCTGCACTGGCACCTGGTCGGATATAATTCAATGCCCTTCGTGGTATTAGCCAGGGGAGTAGTTGTTTTCTGACAGGTGCCAGCCGAAACCTACTGTGTAGGTAATTTGAGACTGGCCTGAACAGATTGTTCCAAAGATGATTTGATTTAACGCCAGTCTTCAAGTATGCCCACTGACTATGTCAAGTGTTTTTACATTTTCCTCGCAGGAGGAATGGGCGTATTCGGTTTGCTTTTGGAATACCTCGTCCATTGGTAGATGGCGTAATAACTTCGTTGTTCGCATCAGCTTTGGCCGGGGCTTGATACTCGTGTAGGAGTTTGATTTTTAATTATGGGAAATCATCGACTTTATGTTGATGATGGCACTGCCTTGCACTGACGAGTGGCCAAATAGCCCGAAACCGGTCTGCAAGTGTGTCCGTCCCTATAATTGAAAATCAATTCCTTCATTTGTATCGACGAAAGCAAATGCAGGATTTACTTCTGTGAAGAAACCTGCACTGGCACCTGGTCGGATATAATTCAATGCCCTTCGTGGTATTAGCCAGGGGAGTAGTTGTTTTCCGACAGGTGCCAGCCGAAACCTACTTTGTAGGTAATTTGAGACTGGCCTGAACAGATTGTTCCAAAGATGATTTGATTTAACGCCAGTCTTCAAGTATGCCCACTGACTATGTCAAGTGTTTTTACTGGTAGAAGTGGTATCTCAATTATCCTCAGCATAGATATTCATTCATTTACTCCAATTCACAACATTAAAAAGAGAATAGTGAAATGAAAGTATTAATGATGAATTGACATTCGACAATTTGACACAATAGCACGAACAGAAATAAACTAGCAAAAATAATAAGAAGTCCTAACCAGATCTATTACGTCATTTGTAATCGTTAAATCTTAAATTATCCACAAGCCTCCTGATCTTAGATGCAGTCATGTTTGATAGGTCAACCATCTGACTGAATTCATTGCATGTTATTTTCATTCTGTTGAGTGGATAGACGCAAGTGATGTGTTGAGCAGAAGAGGGTTGAAATTTTTGGGTAATACTCTCGATTAGATCTGTACAGGTGATACTGACGCAGAGGGTGCGTATTCCTACGTCGAATTCTTCCTACGGCGAATTCTTCCTACGTCGAATTCCTCCTACGGCGAATGTCATCCCCTCCACTGACGTCATCAAAACACGAACTTTTCCGATGATGATCCATAAACCCCATAGTGGAAAGTTCGCCGTAGGAAGAATTCGACGTAGCAAGAATTCGACGTAGGAAGAATTCGACGTAGGAAGAATTCGACGTAGGAAGAATTCGGCGTAGGAAGAATTCGACGTAGGAAGAATTTGCCATAGTAACACTCCCTGCTCCTCAGAATTAGTTAACATCGCCGTCAAATTATCTCGTCAACGACTCCATCAACAAAACGGGATGGACCGAGGGATTCCTCTTTCACATTCACGGTGGAATTCATTCATATTGATTGATGTCATTAACAGAATAAAAATATGAAATTATAATACATGAAGTGATAAACATCGATAGCATACATCAAAAAAATTACTGCTTTTTTTATTCTTTTCTTCAAACTCGATACACGTCTCATCATCGTTGACGGTTTCATCTCTGACTAGATAGGTGAAAAATGTGACGCTTCTGGATTTTACTCCGTATTATTGTTAAAAAAAGGTTTGTAGACTTCAAGTCTGTAACACTTTTTGGGAAGACATATGATGCAGCATTAATCGTGTTCGAAACGTTGCTCCTATATGAAACTATAAATTTCAGCACTATGCTTGTCACTTTTCAGAGGTTCAACGGACTGAATTTTCCAAAAAACAATGGGGAGTTACGGACTAAAAATTTTCATATGGATTTTTTCAAGACGTTAGATTTTGAAAAACATGATGTAATTGGAAGCCGATAATTTTTGTTTCAGATGAATTATAGCTCCTGGTACCATTGTTATCATATAGGATTGGGTTTATCTCAATGAGTTTTCTGGATCAATCATATTGAAGAAAGATGTACGAGAAAATTCGGCAGTAACTTTTTTTTTCTCTGAGACAATCAGTTATCCCTTGTTAATAGTCGATTGTATCAGTGAAAACTGACGACATAGTGCTATAAGTTATTGTTTCATATAGCAACATCATCCTGAATATGTTTCATGATAAGTCTTTCATTTCAGTTCACTACTCCAAAGGAAATCGAACGCAAATGTTTCGGACCCCTATTACCTTACAAATTCAAATCCAAGGTCGAAAATAGCCTATTGTCATGAATATTTCATTTTCTATTACAGACTATATCGGGTATTTCAACTTCAACTCTCATTATTATGTTTTCCAATAATATAAGAAATACGAAGACGGTTGATTTGTGGCAAAGTTGCACATTTATGTGGCCAACAGAATGCCTTTCAGAAAGTTATACAATCTCGAGTATTAATGAATGAATCCCACTGTGAATACGAAAAAGGAATTCTTCGGTACAAATCGTTCATCTGATGACGTCGTTCGTCGAGATGTTCTGTCTGCGATGTGATATATTTCGAGAGAGAAGGGCTTGTATTTTCACCGATTTTTTCTTACGTCAAATTCTTCCTACGTCGAATTCTTCCTACGGCGAATTCTTCCTGCGGCGAATTCTTCCTACGGCGAATTCTTCCTACGGCGAATTCTTCCTACGGCGAATTCTTCCTACGGCGAATTCTTCCTACGGCGAATTCTTCCTACGGCGAATTCTTCCTACGGCGAATTCTTCCTACGGCGAATTCTTCCTACGTCGAATTCTTCCTATGGCGAATTCTTCCTACGGCGAATTCTTGCTACGTTGAATTCTTCCTAGGTCGAATTCTTCCCATGGCGAATCCTTCCTACAGCGAACATTCCACATTGGGGTGTATGGACCATCATCGAAAATGTTCGTGTTTCAATGACGTCAGTGGAGGGGATGACATACGCCGTAGGAAGAATTCGCCGTAGGAAGAATTCGACGTAGCAAGAATTCGCCGTAGGAAGAATTCGACGTAGCCAGACGCTCCGGACGCAGATGGTGTAAACCTCCAAGGAGCAACGCCATCTGCTGGTTGATGACCCAAGTTTCAAACTCCCACTGCCCAAGGCAGAGGAGACCTGTTACAGCGGGCCATCGTACGGCGAAGCCGCAACAAATAGCTCGCCGCGATCGAGAATCGACTTCGGTCAACTTACAGAACAGCTTATCCAATCCATCTTGGCACAGAACTAATAACCTATATGCCCAGCAATCTCTGTGAAGTATACTTTATTCCAGAACTACCCTTTATATGTGTTCACTGTGCTGAAATCTATGCCTAGAAGGTATTTTTTCTTTCGTCATGGTCTACACAACCAGTGTGCAACTGGAAAAGTATCTGAGTTTGTGCCAAGATGGATTGGATAAGCTGGAGATCGAGGATTGAAGGTTGGTGGGATTTAAGGGTTCATTAGTAATTATGGCAGGGGAATCGGACGGTCAATACGGTCGATGGGAGGTTCGAAAGGATTAGTTCCCAAATCGGAGTAAATAGAAGTATGTCGGGCCAAGAGTGGTTTCCAGGTATTGGGGAGTCTTTGAGAATCGTCGCGTTTATTGAGACAGTTGGGACGTTTTTCGATTTCAATGGCTTCACGGGTAATTCTGGTTTGGAGGGTTTTGGCAGTGGCAACGGTTTTGGTGTTTTCGAAATCTATTTTGTGGCCTGTTTCTAAATGATGCTGGAATAATGCTGAGTTTGTGTCAGAATTACGGACTGCTAGTTCGTGTTCATATGCTCTACAGGACACTCGTCGGTTGGTCTGGCCGATGTTTGTTCTGGGACAATTAGAGCATGGTATTTCATATATTCCTTGGGTTTCATTGGGGATTGTGTCTTTGGGTGTTCGAAGGTAGGTAAATATTTGGTTGTTAGCTGTGAAAATATTTCCAGACGCGGATCAACCGGAAGTTCCAGCCAGCACATTTCTAACCGCGGAAGCCTAGCCGATCAAATATATATATATATGTATATATATATATATATATATATATATATATATATATATATATATATATATATATATATATATATATATGGGATGATATATTAGGTGAAGCAGCAAGCAAAAAGTGTACTCTTTTAACACTGCATTTCCAATATTTCGACAGTGACTACTGTCATCTTCAGGGAAACTACAAGAATTACAAAATTGGTTAAGAAGAATGGAGTATTGCCTCCGCGTGTTGTGGATAATCCGCCGGCCGCTAATCGGGTAGAATTATACTAAGAGTATGTCTACGAGCATCTGCAATCACTCAACCGAGATACTCCAGACTCCGAGACGCAGTTTGGAGCTTTCTAAGCCTGAGACCGAAATACTGCATCAACCGATAACCACGGATGAAGTTCAGAGAGCCCTTGAAGGTTTGGAGAACTTTGCTGCTCCAGGCACTGTCGGTCTTATTAACTATTGGTGGAAAAAGTGACCGAGCACCCACCACCGTTTGACCAGAATATTCGGTTCTTGGCTGAATGGATAGCAGCCGATTCCGGAATGGTGTGCCGAGGGGCGAACCGTGCTGATCCCGAAGAGCGGATATTTGTTGGAGCCCAAGAATTCCAGACCGATAGCATGCTTGATTGAATACGTGTTACAAGATGTTCACAAGCATCTTGTAAATGCGAACTCACCCTTAACCCGGTATTCGATATATGAGCAAAACGGGTCCTCGATTTGGGCCTCCTTGGCAAAATCCTCGCATCGTCCTCTTTTGAGATGAAGCAGTGTATTTTTGATGACCGGCTCTGAGTGGACTCTGCTTTCACCTGATGTTTTGGAGAAAAAGAGTCTTCCAAAGCGGCAATGATGCATCTCACTACTTGATCGAGTACCGCCAGCCACTCAAGCAAGTAGAACAATAACTCATGATGTTGTATCGAATTCCTTGCGATAGTCGACCCAGAGTATGGAAAGATCCTGCTTATACTGCACTGAGTCCTAAGTGATGCACATATCGATCAGTAAGTTTCCCTTACAGCCCGCGGAAAGAGAGGTCCTTCGTGACATCCATGCCCAGGAAATACATTATAAAATTTATAGAAGTTTCGAGTGGGTAGATGATACAGAATTTTTTTTATTGGGCTTTGCACTCAAATGAAAATAGCAACCGTAGACACGTGTTTCTGGGTCATTGCTCTTCTTCAGCACGGTGTAGCCAAGTACAAGGATGGACAACACTTGGAGAAACATCACAAATGAACGGAGTCATCAACAGACTTGATAACAAGGTCTTCTGACCGAAACCACAAATGTGCGGCTGGCTTCTGTTGATGACTCCGTTCATTTGTGATGTTTCTCCAAGTGTTGTCCATCCTCATAAACATCCACGTTCTGTGGACACCCACATGTCCAAGGGTGGAATGATACTCCTGTATCAATTCATCTGGGACACAGCAGTATACAGTATGCCTTCATGAAGAATAAATTGTTTCTTAACCTTGCCATCCGATTCAACTGCCTGGATGGTCTGCTTCAGCTTCTTATCATCTACCTGATGACTCTTTATGTTTTCCAGGATATACAGAAACTCTTTCGAGAAGTCCAGCCTGTGCACTGGATGTGATAAATCATTTTTCATTAGGAATTCAAAAGAAAATTCAGTATCTGCAATTCTTAAATTAAGTGAAGCCTGTGAAGAAACCTTCTGATATTTTGGTTTAAACGCACCAATCACTCGAATCCCTCTCACCGAAAAATATGGAATTTGATTTGAAATACCAATTTATGACCACACATCATGAGAAATTGTCCAAACCTCACTCCCTGTATCAACAAATGCCCCACAATAATATCCATAAAAAGAAATCATTACCATTGGACATCGATCTTCATCAATGACATGCTCATCCTGACACTCTTTTTGGAGAAGATCCTCTAAAGGGTTAGTTTTCAATAAAACTTTACATGAATTTTTTTTTATCCATTACATTACCATTACATTACTCACTCACTAAATGTAGGAAACAATTATTGTTCCGAATTATCAACATTTTGTTCCTCATATCCCTCACATTCTTACTTTGATATGTTTCGATTTATCAAAATATTTTTAAGGTGATAAATCCTGAAGAAGAGTATTTCTATTTGGGCCGAATGAAATATTTTCAATTTGGTGTTGATTTCCAGTTTGATTTGATGTTATTTTGATTTGTAGAGAATATCTTTAGACTCAAACTAAACAAGTTAGAATTCAAATTATTTGTGTATCTGCCTCATTTCCTACAAAAATATTTTGTAAATGTATAGTATTGTTCACAATATTAGAAACAAAATTATTCATATTAATATTTGATGGAAAAAAATCACTTGGAACTTGTATTCTGGGAGTTTCATACATTCTGGGAGGTAGAAAATTGAAATTATTTCTTTCTAGACTATCCCTGTTTGATGTTTGATGAGGTTGTTTTTCACATATATGTTTTTTCGATTTGTATAATCAGGCTGCTCAGACGAACAAAAATCTCTTGGTGGACACTTTTGGAATTGTACATTATAATCAGAAGTCTCGAAAGATCACCTTGTTGTCTTGGAGGTGCCGTAAGAGTAAGATTTATTGGCTGGGGTCCTCTGCCAGCTGGTGTAGTGAATACATTTGTGTTTATTTTTGAAGAACTCAAATTTTCAACTACAGCAAGAAGCGTTTTTCCAAAGATTGACCCTCAGAAATGCTTTTAAAATTCGTTTTTTGATTTTCTGCATTTTAATTTCTTTTTTTTCTATCTGCCATTATGCGAACCTTCCCCGTCCAATCGTCGACTTGCTCAATTTTCGAAAAATCAAGACTCAGCCCCACGTTGGACGCCAAGTTGCGGTGAAACAGGTATGGGTCGTGGCTTACCTGAGCTGAGGACTTTTGGAAGCAAAAGATAATACTCCTGGGTTTACCACCCTGATGAAGTTTAATTCTTCCTTCAATTTCAACAATATTTCTGATAAATTATATTTTCTTAGAAGAAGGAAGCAGATAGGGTGTAGAAAAACTTTTTAGAATTTCAATAACTATAAAACAGCATGATAATAATTACGCTTCGGCATGTATTTCAAATACAGTATGCAAGCATATGCAACCAACCGTACTTCTGGCAACGGATGTCAGTTGCCACAATTTAGGTAGGTATCTGTCACAAACGAATGCAGTGGTGTACTGGATTATTTTTCCCCGTATGCAAATTGAAAACATTTCAATCTCAGATTGGTAGGATTTTAATGGAATTGAGAATATATAGCAAACATAAACACACGAAAATGTGGTTCAGTATAATACATTCTTTGTAACTAACTTTGCAGCAGTTTCGTCCTGTACGGGCATTATTGAACGAAAGCTATGAACTCATTTGATAATGTCCGCATAAGATGAAACTCCAGTAACGTTAGTACAAATAGATGTGGTATAAAAACAGGTTCTTTTTGAGTCAGTTACCTAACACAATCTATAAAAATCAAGAATCGATATTGAAATCTATACAAGTGTGGAAAGGTAGATTTTCAATCTACCCCGAAAAGTTGCGTTATGGGACATTTATCTGTGTTATCTGTTTCGAAAGAAATATAGGACAAGAGACGAGACATGTTTGGAGGGTGATGCATTTCTTTGGTTTTTCAGATGATAAAAGAATCAGCCTTGAAAAACTAACAGTTTTTCCAAAATGAATAAATAGATTATCAAATGCAACACCCTGTATATCATTACATTTCTGAAATCTGCATTTTCTGAATCCAATGATACCAGATAAGTGACATTTCAAAATTCAAGATTATTGAATTTTAAGTTTTCCACTTCAATGTGCTGTGATGGTTCCGATGTATTCCAATTGACCCGTCTAATGCTGGAAAAACAAAAATGCCGTCAAGAATTCCAAATTGCGATTTTCATGAGCAAATGAAGTTCATCGTGATAGATTATGGGGTAAAACTCTTTTTTATTCGAAAGGGACCATATTGGTACCGTAGTACCACTTAGTAGAACTATAAATAGGGAATTTATTCCTCCCTAGTGAAGAAATGTGCGATGAATACAATCAAAATTACAGGTAAAAAAATAAGAAAATAAAATTATTTTGTTTTCATTTGATGCTAAGAAGTTAGTACGGTGGCTTTGAAATATAGAGATTGAATACAATACATAACAACAATTGTTCGAAATTCTTTCCATTAACGTCAATGCATTTCTCAACTCCCATATCTGTATCTTGACAAAACGTTCACTAATTGCTGGGCCGTTATACTATTAATTGCGCGTATTCGCAACTCCAGGACTTGGAGGGTCGTAACGGCGCAGCGGTTGCATAGACAATGTTTTTTCACATGGCCCTAATCGAAGTAATCAATACGTTTCAAATCAAGTGACCTTGGAGGCTATCTTACATGGCCATTTGTCGGAATTTCGTTTTCTTCGATTGCCTGTTGAAGGTAATCAGTTACTATTCTTGAATTATGGGAAGGAGCTCCCTCTTGTTGAAAATATATATTCCCTGTCGTAAATGGACAGGTAATTCACTTCGCCCGTCCTCAATTTCATTATGCAGAAAACCTAAGTATCCAGCTCCAGTCAAGGGTCCTTCAAACATTGAAACCGAACCACACTTGAAAGTTAACAACCCGAAATTAATTTTGATTTTCTTGTGATCACTACATTGTTGGTTGAATAATCCCATATTCGTAAACCTAGACTGATCCGAAAATCAAAATCCCTCCCAAAAAGCATTGTTTGGCTGCACATCCAATTGCAATATACCGTACTACGTTCATAATCATTTTCGTACAGGTGCTGGTGCAATTGATATTCGAAAGATGTATAATTATGTTTGTGCAAGATTCGGCTTACCGTTTTTGTGAATAATTTTCAATTCAAACCCAATTAGCCTTAAATAAATAGTCTTATTGTCTTATAGAAGGCCTCAATAAAAAAACCTTCGTCTTGATGAGGTCGCATCGTTGATATACATATACACATTTATAACCATGGGTTGATGCATAATAAATTTTTTGGGCATATATTATATCCAGAATTTTGAATGTTTTATATGAAACTTTATTGAATTTTCATATACTACAAAAACGAAAATAATTCATTGAAACCTACACTCACAAAATTAACACCCAACAGAACTGAATCTACAAGCCCGAGGGAAGAATGGCTTGACTGACTACATTCTCGTTAATCTGGTAGTTTCTTACTCGTTTGAAGGATTATTTGTTAAATTCCCGAATCAGAATCAAGAAACTTCCTATATGAAACGTTCAAAATGCTGGATATAATATTTGTCCAAACAATTGAACGTGCATCAACCCATGGCTATGAATGTGTATATCAATGTTGAGACTTGTTCAAGAAGAAGGTTTTCCATTAAGGCCCTCAATACGACATATCAGTCGCAAATAGTTGTATCTCCTCTGGTGGCTGGGCAGTGCTTTAGTATTTTGAAATATCCCAAGTTTAATTGAAAAAAAACAGTGAGGCATATTTCAGATTTATCTAATCGATTCATCAAATAATACTTATTCAGATTCAATTATTTGAAACATCAAACGAATATTTATCCACACTTTATCGAGTTATCAACTTAATTTAGTTGTCTCATTGACCATACTGTAATAATTTGATACACTAACTCACTGCTAGGAATATCTCATTATTCATCTGTACTTCATTTTATTTTCACCCATTCGAATCTTGAGCCAAAAACTTCCTCGAGCCTATTTTTGCAACTTCATCAAAATTCAATAATATCCCGGTTCATATTTTTCTTTGAAAAAAAAAATTCCCTAACTGTCAAACATTCCAGTGATTTTTAAAATTCTTACAAGCTCATTCATACACCCATTCACGCCAATCAAAACCATTCAAGACATAAAATAATTATCAATCAAGAATCTCATAAGAAGCTGAAATATTCAGTCAATAATGACCTATAAGTGAGGGATGAATGAAATCTATTGTTGAAAATATGTTAACTTTCATATAGATCTCGAAATCTACTAGAAAAAGAACTACACATACATTTCACTCGAAAAAATATCAACCACACAAATCATCCTGAAAATGGAAAAGTAAAATCACACATTTTCAAACCAAATGTTCTTGTAGTTATCACAAAATTCCAAAATTGAAACACCATAAAAAGTTGAGGGGGTACTTTACGATTCATTATGAAGAATGAGGCGACTTACACCATGTCGGGGAAGAAGAACGGATTGTGGACTTTCTGAGAATGTAGCTCAGATATTCTTTGTGATCACCAGGATGAAATCAGTTTGTCACAACAATGAATGCAAACTTCATCAAATTACACATTCATTACAAAATGACAATCATTCATCAAAACCTATAATTACGAAATAAACAACCAATAACACCGAATTTACATGCCCGAGGGAAGAATGACTTTACTGTCTACATTCTCTCGGTGATTTCTTACTCGTTAGAAGGATTATTTGTTATATCACCGAATCAGAGTCACGAAACTCCTTTTATAAAACATTCGAAATGCTGGGTATGATGTTTGTCCCAACAATTGAACGTGTATCAACCTATGAATATGTATATGTAGGTCAATGTTGCGACCTGATCAAAAAGAATGGTTTTCATCAAGGCCTTCTATTCGATATTATCAACATTGTCAAATCATGGTCATATATTTCAATAGAAGTTCTACCTGACCTGAAGAGGATAACTGTTCTCACAGATTAACATGCAGTTGCATAACTTATGTTATTTTATTTTATCTCCATGTGTGTTGGTAATAATGAAAAGTCACCAGACACACTGTCTTGAGTCCTGTCAGCTGTCTGTCGATCCCATCCAATCAAAAAGTTTCACATGTGAGACTAGATAGTTTCATTCGATCAGAATACTTCCAGAAAAGTTTTGATGTTTCTCACCATTATTGTTGTCTCTTTCATCTTGATGAGTTATTTGTAATTCAGTGCAACAAATGACATCGTGTACAATGTGCACCACACCAAATTTTAACTCAACATCAATCTTCCTTACCAAAGATGTGTTTCATTTAGAAGGAACTGTTTTCAATTAACGTAGCCATTTATTATTGATGATGTATATTTTTTGATTTCGAAGATAATAAAAAAGTCATCACGAGCACTTACTCAATATTGCTTCAACATTGTGCTGAATGCAGCTGGTTCATGATTGGTGAATAAGGTCCAATATCAAATCGTTTACCGATTGAAGATCCAGTTTTTTTCATTCATCAATGCTAGTATTTAGTGTGGAGGCTGCGTATATTGACCTCTGATGAAACATAGCAACGAAACATAAAAAGTCCGACTATATTCAGATGAATTTGAATGTACTTACAGCATCTTAGCCCAATATTCGGATGCTTTCCCTATAATTATCGAAAGAATGAAAGGTTTCCGGTGATTATTCGCGTTTTCTCGTAAAATATCCATGAAGACAATGCATAAAATGCCCCGAAAGTTCAACATTACAGAGAAATTCTTTTTTGACTTTCCCCACATTCCAATATAAATCACAAAAAGTTCAGCGATCCTAGGAATCTTGTTGGAGCCCAATAGTTGATTTACGAGAAGTTAAATTGAGAATTTGTTTGCTCTAAGTGGGATTTGAGGAGAGAAATTCCCTTACATCTCACCGAAAAAGAGTTATAATTAAATGGTCGTTCATTTCAACTCATGTAGTGAAAGTACCTACCCGGAAGACTTTGACTGGGAACACGAAATCTGGGAATTTGGCTCTTTCCATTAAGTAATTAGTATTTATCCGCAAACTGTGTGAAAACGTTAATACCTGAATTATTTCAATTATATTATTCACCAACACATAAATTATTGCTCTCAAGCAATTAATTATAAGTGACAGTTAATAGGTCAACTGTAAGGAGAAAATAAGTAAAGCAAACATCCAAAATTCTTTAAATGAATTTGAAGAAGAATCGCAAAGATTAACATCATTTTCATTTCTTTTCTCGACTATACAAAGAAAAATCATTTCGATAATACGCTTAATACACCACCTGAAAACGCAACAGGAAAATCCAGAAATGAAAGAGCAACATGATTAGAGAAAGCCTAAATAACAGTTTGACAGTTAATCAATGATTGGATATTCAGAAAACTTATGAGATAATGAAAATAATGTTCATGCATTTTTCCGTAATGATGAAATGGAACAAAAGACTATTCGAAAAAAAATCAGTTGGATAATTTGGGATTGTTATTTTTAATATCTCTATTTTTTTTGTAAAAAAGCATTGAATCAAAATCTTCAATTTCGAAAAAGGAATTGCTTCTGAAGCTTTTCAACAGTGGATTCGAAAACATTACAGATCTTCAGATGGGAAAAATCACAATTTTCATGAAAATTTTTAAATTTTTTAATTTTGAAAATTTTGGTGAAGGTGAAATCATTAAGGAGGAACTCATTACGTTTGCTGGACTTCTTGCTATTACCGTCCAAGAATGACGCATGCGCAATGACGAAAACATGTTCGAATTATAATCGTACTAGTTATATGGATCGTTTTGCAAAATAAAATCCTGTGTCCCGAAATTTTCTAAACACGTTTCTCGAACTATCAAACTAGTACTTGCTCAGGAGTAGGGATCGATTCCAATTTTTTGTTTACACATGGAATATTATTTCAAAATGGGTGCGAAATTTGCTTGTTGCCCTTGGTAACACTGTTATTTTGCTTTCAATACGGCAAGTGTTAACTGTCAGTTGATTATCCACGAGACACCAAGAAGCGTTCGAATTCTACTAAAATAATAATGATTCTTGGACTGTCAGTAAAAAATTCGGAATCATTTTATTGCGCAACGAGCTCTGCTCAGAACTAGGATCGTCCTAGAACTATACTTGAAATAATAATTCGAACGCACCTATCATTCCGACTATCAATTCATTTTACGATAGAGGTTTCACAGAACTAATTATATTTGCAATAAATAAAAATATCGAACCATTCATTTGGTTGATTAGAGATTCAGAAAAAGTGCTGTTAGGTGAATTGAAACTAAATTATTATTAATTAGAAATGCATCACGTTAATTCCAAGATATGTTCCCGGTATAATTACAATGTTGAATTGATACTTTTATGACTTATGAAAATTTTTATATTTCCTAGATATAATTACGTTTGTGTACCAACGAAAACGTATCAATCACGAATATCACTACGCATTTGGGAACCGTACCCCAACAGGCTTACTATTGGTATATGTCATTTATCTACGTATATAGAGGTTGTAAGTATGTAAGTGAATTTTGGTTTCGTTCCAATGAATGAGTTTATCGAACCGATAATAGTTCAGTTGTGTTACGAGGATTGTTGCATATGGGCAATATTTGGATTAAGCACTGAAATATTGGAGGCATTTTTTTTAATGACCTGGCGCTGACAAGCGACAGCATGACACATGCCCTACTAGGAAAATGGCTGAAATTAGGCCAGAAACAAGCTCATGCTCAAATGATTGTGGATAAAAATACCCTATTAGTGATAATGTGAAAAATTTCAAGTGCAATTAAACCTGATTTTTCCACTTAATACCAATATCACAATATTAATAGCAGACATGCTTTAACTTTTCATATCAGATTCCATTTTTGTAGGAATATTTATACACGCACGTCTGCTCTCAGTCGATCGATGACATTGCTGAACAGTATGATAGAAGGTCAATGTATTTATATAACATATTTACATAAATTTGTGATGAGATTATTCAGATAGAAGCTGTAGAACACGTTCATATCAATTGATTTTTCTCGTGATAAACTAACGGAGTTTGAGAGGCACGATATGATAATAGAGGTGCCTAATATTTGGGAAAAAAATTGTTGAAGGGAATTCTTGTTTCCGAATCTTGTTTCCGAATCGGTTTGTGAAGGAAACAAGTTTCAGCAAATAGAATGTTTCATATTGTGTTTGAGCAGTGAAATTCAAAGACGTTACCTGAAACTAGTATCGACCTTGTGATTAATGTCGTTGTGCCTACGGCAAAGGTGACTGAGGATAATTTGATGTATCAAATTGATTGTAAGGAAAAAATGTTTATATATGAACAATATTTATGTAATTACCAAATGCCATCGACCAGAGTCCTTCAGCAATCAGCCCTTGTTACTAAATCGTGAGCGAAAATCTGTCAATACGATAGGGAAACGTATAATGTATAATTAGTGGAGCGAACTTGGGATCCCTCTGTGATGAACTGAATGCACCAACTCGGTTTATCAATTCGACAATGTTCCATATGAATCAGCTTGAGCCAAATAGCCACAGAAAACAAATAGTACAAGGTACATGAACGATCCATGCTTGGAATTGATTCATTCAAATAACAGATTGGGTACCGAATTTCTTGTTGCCAATCTGGATGGGATTGATAGGCGCTGAAAGATCTTCCGTGTATTTTTTCAAAAGACATTTTCTCGGTATTGTATCGGAATTGAGTTAATACAATTTACCACCCTTATAACAAACGATTCAAAAACTGAAAACTACTGGTTGGTCCGTTTTGTTACATTCAGCTGGAAGCAAATACAGTTCCAGCAAAAATGACCGCCAAATGTTAGATGGAACCCAATATTATGTTGTCATATCATAATTCACTATACGGATAATCGACTATATAATGAGTAGTTAGAGCATAGTGAAGTGAAGAACAGGCCCACAAGCCTCACTTTCAAGAAGTGGAGCGCCGATGGCATCACTTGCAGGGCCAATCTTCAGTCGATTGACAACCTTACAGTGGCATTTTCCGAAAAATCGCCGTTTCACCTGTTTTGCTGGTTCCTGAACTCAGTTTGAGGTCAGAAATGGACCGATATAAATAGAAAATAGAGTTTCTTGTCCTCAGATTTCTAAATGGCACCCAGCGTTTGGATAGTATATGGTATTAATTTTTAGGCTATCAGAATCGATTTTTTTTATTACTATCAATAGGATCAGATGCAACCACGTTTAGTTCCCTCTTTGCAAACACCGGATCGGACTTGCAGATGATCCGTATTGTATTTATGGGGAGGCAGGTGACCTTCATCACATCCTGTTGGAATGCCCTCTTAATGGGAATAACACCCAATTATTGTATGAAAATTTATCAAAACTCCAACTACAAATGCCTTGTAATTTGAATACTTTTGTGTTTTCTGAAGTTGCAAATGTTGTTAGTTTTATACAATCATATTAAACGATGTAAGATGAAAATGTAGACTGCTGGTCCTTTATACTTGTGTTAACGGGATAAAAAAAATATTAATGATATAAAAGTCAGAAAAAAATAAAAAAAATAGAGAAAACAAAAAAACAGTAAATAATGTAAATGATATATACAAGAAAAAGTGTTGTAGTGTTTATTGCGTATCATTAACTAAGTGAATTCTCAAGAATAAATGTATGGTTATCTAAGGTTAATGTGGCTCCCATCTGCAATACCTCATTGGAAGCTGAGTGATTGAAATTCTAAATTGTTTTGTTCTTACATAATGAAAAATACAGGGTGATATGTTCTTCTCAGGCCATTCACCAAAGAAAAAAGGAATATTCTGTATCAACAGAGACGCGATTGCATCATAATCCGTTGCCGTCCTGTGGCTATCCACTACGCAAACGCGTCAGTTGTGCATCAGGAAATGAGCTATTAACAAGAAGAGTAGAAGTATTGCATATCATGTATTATCAATAATATCAGAAATTTTTGGGACATCTACAAGTGCAAGACTCGTTACATTTTCGAGGTAACGATAGCTACAGTTCCCACCATTGCACATCCCTTCGCACTCTCAACTCAGAATCATGTGCTTACAAGCCACCGTGGCAATTGGCTTCCTTCTGAACAGAAAATTTTTCCGTGTCGTCCGGGTCACAACCGCAGTTGAAAACGAGCCTAATGCATCAACAGTTGTTCATCTATTTTCAGACGTGTGGCAGAATGTGGCGAATAGGTATCTTACTTCATGACAGAGTGTTTGAATGAGGACGATTCACAAGAAACTATTGAATTCGACGATATTGAGGATGAAGACGAAGAAGATAATGTAGGGGTGGAGGATAATGATACTGTTAAATAGTTAATATGATTTCAGTTAATTTATATATCTTGATCATACTGCGTATATGTTGATTCGTTGATGAAGTTAGGGTTTGACGGAAGTTAGTCAAAATTGTCAATAAAAAAGTCAAAAATGTCTACATGATACTTTGGGTTTAAAACCAGCCAAATTGTTTCTATAAGACATTCAGAATACGACTGCAGATAGCAACAGATATTGTCAAAGTCAAAATATACTTTATTGTCTGAAGAATAGGAATTCTCATAGACAAAGCATCAAATACATCTAGGAGTATTATATATACATACACATAAAAATACACACACATATATACCTGCAGTATACGGAGGTAAGTTCAATTTTATAAAAAGAACATTGTAGAAACAAGTGCAACACGTTGAAATACAATTGTATAGAAAAGTATAAATAAAAGCTTTGTCATTTTATAAATAAATCTTCATGTCTTAGTTAGACAAATTGTCATTGAAATATTCTCGCAGAGAGTAAAAGGGCTTGTCAGCAAGTACATTTTTTACTAGTTTCCTGAATTTCTTGAGATCTTCAATGTTTTTCAAATTGACTGGTAGATGATTATACATTTTGATACCGTTGAAAATGAATGAGTCCCTCACAGTGGAAGTATGAGGTGTTGGCAGTTATATATTATTGCTAGGACGACGTGTGTTATGAACAATGTTCAATGAAGGAGTCTCATGTTTCTTTATCAAGCAAACATATTCTAGTATGAACAGGGATATAACAGTGAGGATACCTTGGGATTTGAAAAGAGGTTTGGAGCTATCCCTGTACCCTGCTTTACAGATATACCTCACAGCTCTCTTCTGTAAAACAAAAACGGTTTCCAAGAGCTCTCTTGAGCACACACCCCAAAAAGCTATTCCATACCTTATGTGCGACTCAATAAGAGCGAAATACGCAGTTCTGGATATTGATTGGCCTAGCTCATTGGTAATAACTCGCAGAGCGTAACATCCCGAAGCTATTTTTTTGCTCAGTTCTATGACATGATCTTTAAAAGTTAACTTGTTATCAATGGTGAGCCCAAGAAAGGTGGTTTGGTTTTTATTATCAATTACACCATTTCCAAGACCAATTTCAGGTATAGTACCGCGAAAAGTGAGAATACTGGTTTTGCTTATATTGAAAGATAATTTGTTTGAATCACACTAGTGTTTTATTGTGACGACATCTTCCGAAATTGAGCGGTGTAGCTCCTCGATATCCTTGCTATGCCATAAAATAGTAGTATCGTCCGCAAATAACGTAAAACCCCCTGATATATCCGTACGTGCCAAGTCATTGACATAAAGTAGAAAAAGAGTCGGACCCAGAACCGATCCTTGGGGGACACCAGATCGCAAAAATAACTCTGACGAGAATTTGTTAGTCTTCACTAGTTAACTGCGATTGGATAGGTAGGATATGAACCATTGAAGTGATTTTTGTCTGATGCCATAATGCTGAAGTGTGCCCAAGAGAATATCGTGATCGACCCAGTCAAACGCTTTAGATAAGTCGCAAAAAACTGCGGCAGTTGCTTTTTTGGTATTGATTTCATAGTAAACCCTTTCCAATAAAGAGAACATGGCATCGTTAGTACTCTTGTTGGTCTGGAACCCAAATTGCTGGGGAGACAGAATTCTATTTCTGGTGCAGAAGATACCGATCAAGACATTTCGGACTCTGACCTTCCCGTGAAGAATCTAAAGAATCAGAAATCTGAATTAATGTTTTGACGATGCAATTTTGAACATAGTCATAGTCCGCGCGCGACCTTTCTTATGTTAGAAATCAGCGCGACCCTCGAAAAATTGACGTTATACAAATCTCGGCCTTTTATGGCCAAGGGACTCCTGTCGTTAGATTATATTATTACTAAATCTCATAAAGCCGCCGCTGTGCCTTTTTTTATTTCTTCATTTAACGTTGGCATATTTCCGCTACCAAGGCCGATCACCGACGCCGGTGAGCACACTTTCCCCAACCGGAAATTTTGCCGAACCCTCAGGTATTCCAACCAGAGGTCGGGATCTTTAACAAGCCCAACATCCATGGACTCGGGACCGACGGCTTTACGTCCCCTCCGGAGGACGGCATATCCTCAATATCTTGTGCTCATTGATATATTGCCTGCGAGCTATGATATGCTATTTTGCGCTCATCGTAGCTTAACTTCAGATATCGAATGACTGTCAGTCAACCTGAAGAGCTGGGCCACGCCCCCACTGAGCCTTATTAACAGAATTCAACGACCTGTGCCAATCGACGCGATCCCGAAAGCACTCGTCGCCTTCCGAGGCGAATTCGCGAAGAAGCTAGCAGATCTAGTCGTCTCCGAGCGGATAGTCCCGATGTTCTAGACCAGGGGTGCTCAAACGGTCGATCGCGATCGACGAGTCGATCGCGAGTGCTTTTTGAGTCGATCTTAAGAAGAAATTTGCGATATAGAACTATTCACATATTTTGTTTTAGAAGATAGTCCACTAGAACAAAATGAAATGAACAAACTATCAAAATTTATTCGATCCACAATTAGGCCAGAATAACACCCTCACCACTTTCTCTCATCGTAAAAAACCCGTGCTAGCAGGAAAAGAACTTTGTCTTCGAATTGGATGACCAAAGTGAAATTTTTGGGAAATACAAGAACCATTTCGAAAATGATGTAAGGCTCACCATTATTTCAGTCAGTCATGCAAAAATATTGACATCGAAAGATGTAGAACTGATGATGGCAGCCCAGACACCATTGTTGCTGCCATAGGATGGGCCTAGAAGGGAAAGAGGGAAGGAGGAGCATTGGAGGTGGAGCGAGGGTAAGGTGGTTCAAAAGGAAAAAACAACCACAAGAAGGAAGTGGGTAAAACCGGTAAGCGGTTTCACAACAATTCTGTACTGTAAGGTACGCTACCATCTTATATCTTGTTCTCTGAGTGCAAAATGTTTCTCGAATCGAAAAGAAATCACAAAATCTTCATATTTGCTGGGTGCCATAAAAATGCTCTGGCACACAAATGGGGGACAGAAAACACTATCACTGGAGTCGCTTTTTCATATTGTTCCATTTTGAATCCGGAACTGAGTTCAAGAACCAGGCAAGCAGGTGGAACAGCGATATTCCCGAAAATGACACTGTAAAGTAGTCAACGCCCTCTAGTTCGGCCCTACAAGGGAGTGCCTTCAGTGCACCACTCCTCAAAGGTAAAGTAAGGGTGTGTACTTGACTTGTTCCAAGTCGCAATGCTCTACTGAAAAATGCAGGGATGGTTTCATTTCCTACCACACCAAGGTAGATCGACATCAATACCCTTCGCACCAGAAGTTTATTTTACCACAAATTATTCCTGTTTCAACTAAGAAATTACATTCACCCAGAATGAAGACCGACATCACCACCCAGACTTAATCACTACGATATTAGGTTCTACCATAACAACGCTGATTCAACGGCCAAAATACCACTGCTATACGTCACTTCAAAAACTGTTTATGCCCTCCATATTTTTCTCTATGCTACGGGCGTTTATGTTGGTAATGTACACTGTGTTTCTGGTAGAATAATAAATTCTACGCATCAAGAAGTCAATATTTTAAATAATCTTTTTTCACATTTGAGCAAAGAATGAAACTTCATTGTGGTAAATTTTTCGAAAAAACATTTATTCAGTGCACTGATGAAGTGATGTTTCTATCGCACTCACTTAACGGGTCTGAATATGTTTCATTCGCAAATCACGCAATGAACACTAAATTCTATTTCTGACATATATAAGTCTCTCGTGTTATACACTCATTCAGTTAGCAAACGAATATTCTATCGCTCTGGCAACCTTTGAACATTAGCACTGGCCACTCAGATTTCGGTTCACTTAACCAGTTTGGACCTTTCCACCACAGTGGATTATCATCTATCAATTCTTCAGGAAGCAGACTGCGTGCACATCCCGCACGATTATCTTATGATGCCAACAATCTGGAGAAATATTCTCTTGCATCGAAAAAATGCTATTTGCTACGAAGGTTTTGTATTTGTTGAGATCTGACTTTATCCAATGTGAAACGATTGATCAATCAGTCCAGGTATATATCTGATCAAATCTAATTTGTTTTCGGATGAGTAGCGAATAAGCAGCGGATACCTCGATTTTAGGAACTGAGAGAAGTTTGGTGGAAGTGACTTTTTATTTTGCACTCAAAAGCGCTACTGAAATGCTATCATTACTCTTACATACCAACAAAAAGTATATGTATTCTGGAATTGTAGCAAAATGCATGCACCGTATAAAATCGACGACGAGAATGAAGCGAAGTATTGCAATCCACACAACTATTATTATGAAGGGGTAGTTTCGAACTTTGTTCGTTTGTAGGGGGTTATCTTTGGAAATACTGATCCGATCATGAAAATCATTTCACTAACAGAAAGATACACTATTCAGGAGTGATGAAGGCTGAAAATTATCATGATCGAACAAAAAATTCAGTAAAAAATAATAGTTAGTGTATGTGAATTGAGGCGGAGAAAGCTGGCGAGATGGGATGCTTCACAGGTGTGCGCTGACTGAATGGTTTGGTTCTTCTTCTAACATGGCGGAATGGCGAGCAGAAGCTGTACCCTCTACTACTAACTCAGCAGATAAAGTAACCCACTATAAAAAAAACAGAAGGATCGACAATTCTACCGATTTCTGAAAAAATATCATGTTTTTTCAAAGTTGTCACTAAGGCACTCACATTGTCCATTTCAAACCTGGAACTTCAACCGTGGATTCAGTTCTTTTATCCATTGAAAAACTTTCGTTATGCGAATAACCGCAGGTAAGTTATGTGAATTACTTGACAATTTTTTCAAGTTGAATCCACCTTTTTTCCATAAAACAATGAACTTGACTCTGAATTTCTGACGTTTTATCTGAGAAATTAATTTCTTGTCAATGAGAATTGTCTGGACTTCGCGCAATCGTCATCAGCTCTCATATAGCTGGATCTATGAGCGATGGGTGAAAAACTAGTGTTTTAGGTCCCTCCTCTAAAAATGAATAGAAATCAGAGAATTTCCCAATATTTCGAAGAGAAATATTATGTACAAGTACATAGAAGAAACTAATAATCGACGTAAAACTATCGCTATCTCCACTGAAATGAAGTACTTAGGGATTTGAAATCAAAGATCATGGAAAAATTGTTATATTTCTCACGAAGCGGGAAGCAAACAAATATCGGCTGATAATGCTGATGTGAACTGCGAAAGGTTAGATTATCATTTTCTTGTATTTTTTTTTTTTTTCATTTGTTTCAGAGGGAATCTCACCAGAATTGAAACACATATTGCTTTACGACTCACCATTTACTTTAAATTTTTGAAGTTTTCAATTCCCAGAAAAAACCTTCCTTGGCAAGGAGTTCCAAAGTTCAGTTGTTCTATAAAAAAAAACATTTCTGAGCAAGATAGGTTCGAAAGAAATCCACGCTCATAACAAAGAGGTGAGAATTCTGAGAAGGATTTCCTTTCTCTGAATAGAAGCATAAAAAAAGAATGTGCACTTTCTTAGGTGACTATAATAATGCCAAACATGAACATTATATGTTTGAAAATACGGGATGAAGATGAAGTTGGTTGATGACATCAATTGAAAAATTTCACATTCATTCCAAATCTTGGATTTAACCAAATGAGTTTTTTTTTGGGATATCGATAAGTATACCCATTTGAACCGAATGGCATTCCATATAGAGTCGTTGTCCTAACCGAGCTCACAAGAATAACCTTGACAGCAAAACAAAAAATCAGGAAAGGTGCACATCATCACCGATAGCAGAAAAGCACTGCTGACTTTGAAGATATCCCAAGTCACATCAATGCTCAAATCAGAATAACATCATGTCCCCGTTCAAACCTTTCGGAGTGACACTACCACTCCGAGTTACAAAAAGGAACACGCAACATCGAGAGGTAATTGCGCCACCGATTCTCTAGCCAAGGAGGATGCGGTGTCAAAGTCTCGAGACCTGAACCTTTCATTCGTATGACAACGGCAGCTCTCATGCTCATGAACAACATTTCCATCGCAATCAAAACCATGAACTGCACTGTCTCGAGCTACTGAGCTGAAAATAATCTCGGGAACACTATTGTCATGTTTCGATATTCCTGAACAGCACTGTCCAGTTAATTCAGTCGTTCCGATTTTACTGACATCCACTGGCAATTATTTCGCGCCAATTTTTGAGGTTCCCTGTTAGAGACCAAAAAGTTACTGGTGCTACTGCTGCAGAAGTGGTCCTGTAGTCCCAGTATTCCTCAAATTGAGTAAGGTTACGGGTGGTGTTCGAATAAACGTCAACGGATAACAGATTAAATTTGTTGTCAGATCATTGCAATTGCAAAATTATCGAAACTGTTTCGAGTTGTACTGGAAGATATTTGCGTAGTAGTTGATGCTGAATTGAAATGAATCCAGCAGAACAATAAAATCTGTGGAAACCCCATTTTTCGAGATTGCAAGCCGTACTCACTTACCTGAAATGTTGTTTGAAAATCTTAGGGGTGTAAAAACCTACTACATTTCGAATGTACCCTTCTGTTCTTAGTATTTTTTCTATGGGACCTCTAATTTTGTCGGAGATTACAATTTCAGTCATTTTATACTCTACAGACTCATTATCAGAGCTTGATCTCTCTGAATTTTCTATTTCCGTATCGCTATCGCTTAATATTTCTTCCAATATTTAATTCATTTTGAAATGAGATAGGATACGTCACGCCTGTCACCGCTGACAGTTCCTTTGGCGGATGTCCGATGGCGATCCGTTCCGATATCATCAGCAGTAGATTACTAGCACTGCAAAAAGCGTTCCGAAAATGCTTACTGTGGCCAATAACACCAGCAATATAGGAACATGACATATGACTGTTGGCCAGCTAGAACACCTCTTCAGAGAAGGCAAAGCGGATTTAGTTTTCCACAGGGACTGTGAACAGGAAGATGTTGATCATGTTTTGTGACTACCCTGCATACTTATCAAGAAAAATATCAATATTCAGCAGGTAGTGACTCGACTTAGTCGATATGAGAAGGATACCCATTAACGAAACGGTGGAGGCGTTAAATTCCTACCGCAGTACCCTATCTCAATGAAGAAAGCCTGAGTGCAGTAATCTCTCAACCTCCAATATTATCCAACTGAAAAAGTCGAATTATATGTAGTTTTTCCACATTACCAAAATGATTTTATGATTCCAATTGCCCATATCTTTGAAATGATGTATTGAATATTCATAGGTCACAAATAAATTGTCTGTTTCCGAATCACCAAGGTGAGATTCACAATTCAAAAGGTTGGTTCAATGCTCTGAGTTTTGGCGTTCATGAGGTGGCATCAGATGGTCAACGGATGAGCCTATTCCAACCCGATTCCTGAAATATATTCGTGCTAACTCTAATCACCACTTCCGTAACCCAGTTCGGGGATTACCATTCGAGATATCACTGCATTTGCACTTTTGGATCATGAGTGATGAAAGGAACACCAATTATGGTAATGCTACATATTTTTGTCATTTTCAGATCTCTCAGCACATTCCTTCAACATTCTTCAGATGATAATTTTTATTTTGATGGCTAATTGAAAAAAAAATATCGATTTCTGGTACACAAGCAATCACGCCTGTACCTGTTTAAGGAGTTTTTAAGCTTTTTATACAGTAGAATCCTTCAGAGAGGTGGTTTTTTGTTTGAAACACATGAATATCCTCACTATTTTTCAGATAATGGTCTCGGTAGTGTAGTGGTTAGCATATCTGCCTTTGACGCGGAAGGCCGCTGTTCGAATCCTCGCCGGGCCACCGTGCTGGGTAATCGCGCGTTAAAAGGTAGGGCCTCGTTGATCCATTGCTCGCACAAGTTCCGACTTCTGAGGGTTGACGTTCGTCAGCTGGTTAACGAAAACGAACAATTTTAGAACAAAAATCAGTGATCAAAGGGCCAAAGAACGATAATAAGTCATCAGAAACTGCGTGAAAAACATTCACAAATATTCCACTTCTGAGTACTGTTTGGAAGTCATTATTTTGTGGTGAATTCAGGAAGCAGCAATCTTGTATAAACTCATAACTATTGCGCCGCATCCACATAGCGGCTGTTTACCGAAAAAAAACTTATGGATTGGAAAAAATGGTACACAATGGCATTGCAGAATTCTGTATTGTTTACGGAAGATTGTCTATTTTTGGTCGAAGAAACTCCACAAGTAGTGGAGATTTGAACTAAATCCGTAGTGAAAATTTATCTCCACACAACGCTTGCTAGTCCGTTACACTACCACGAAAATTATCGTACACGTAAAATAATTGTTATCTAATAGCAAATTTCGCTTAACAAATTCAAAAATTTTATATTGTCATTCAGAAACCTGAAGAAACGATGCGTCATTGGGAAAAAATCCACATCGATTTTCAATGAAATGGAAGTGCTGGTAATGTTTTTTTTATAGTTTCCATTCATGAGTGGAATGGGATAAATCTAGGAAGCCATCGAAATTATTTCAATTCATGGAGACTTTACGAGATTTTATCCGTCGGTGTTTGTTTATCTCTGATCTGTTATTTTCTGATGTTAATGCTAACAAAAAACTCTAATCGAAAATGGAGATGAACATTTTTTTATTCATTTTTTATATATGCAGATTAACAAGAAAGGGATGCCCTGTAATGTTCAAAGAACACCGCGTGAATCAAAGGACAGGAGATACAAATTAACATTTACTTTGAATTTCTGAAGTTTGTAAGCCCCAGAAAAAACCTCTTTTCGCAAGGAGTTCCACAGCTCAACCATTCTATTGGCAAAAGATCCCTGAGCAAGAGAGGTTCGACAGGTTTCCAAATTCTGTACTCGTCCAGTCATCCGTGTTGATAATGCCAAGGAGGGAACGATTGATAACAATTCGGAAGAGCATCGACCGTGAAAGTATCTATAGAAGAGAGACAAGTCTCCAACCCTTCTACGATGTTCCAATGAAGTGAGCGAGTCTGTGAGCGAAGAATCACCAACTAGACGATTTGCCTTTCTCTGAATAGAATCGAGAAGCCTCAATGAATGTTTTGGTGCCGAACTCCACACATGAGAACTGTATTCCATGATTTTATTGTTATTCATGTTTTACCATTCAAAAATATTATGCAATTACATTCACTCAAACTTCCGTCGTTACTCGTTCGGAAAAATTTATTGAATGGAAAGAATAATAACTTTGTTTCAGATTTTTTTTGTCATTTCATTTGTCGAAAAATATGATTTTTCACGAATAAAATATATCCTTCAATTTTTTCATGATTGTTTTGAATTCTTTTCTCAGTTTTTTTTATCATTCAAACAGAATATTTTGGAAATGTATTTCACGAATTTATTGATTTTAACTTCTTTACGAATCGGGTTGGAACATTATTTTGGTTAAGTTTCATTCATCCAAATAATAAAAAAATTGTTGAAATGTTTTTTCCCATTGTGTTTCTATATTTTTTTCAGATACAAATGACATAGCGAAAATACCCGTATATACTATCGAGTCTCAGAAAAAATACTTCATAATTTTCTACACAACGATCAATTTTGCTTCTGTGATGTGTTAAGTTATTTACACCCTTAGCACCTGGCCTACCATAGCTGTGACTATATTTTTTTATAAACAAAAAATCAATTCCTCTCACCCATTTTCTAACGAATCTTAAATCATTGATTTCGTGAAAAAACCCATTGGAAATATTCTGTTCAAATAATCGAAAATCTGAATGAACTATTCAAAACAAGCAGAACATTTCTTCAGAATTTTTTCCATTGTGAAATATGCTTTTTCAAACAAAATTATTATTTTCTCAATTCATAGAATTTTTCGAACGAATAACCCCGGAAATTTGAAAATTATATAATCACATAATATTTTTGAACTATAAAACGTCAACAACATTACAAACGAATCGAACAAAAATGTTCAGTCTTCATTGTCAAAAGATTTGATTTGATTCGAAACTTCATTTCCTTTTTGATAAATACAATTTGCATAGGATTGGTCAATAGAGAGCAGACAAAAAAGGATATGTCATAATACACAGAACATAATACATTATGGTAAAATACATACATATGGCAGTTATCAATACAAACATATTACATTACATATTATGGTGCAAAACTCAGACCTCACATTATAAAAAATTTTCACAGTTCATGAATCCGTCAACGGAATAGAAAACATTATTTATTAAAAGTACTTTCAGGCAGTGTTCGAACATTTTTATTGTTCCACAGGATCTCAATGCCAACGGCAGCTTATTATAGAGTTTCTGACCAATTATTGCAGGTGAATGTGTTGAAACATTCATTTTTGAAAAAGGAATATATAGATTGTTATTTTGGCTCGTGTTAATGCTGTGTACTTCTCTAGAATTCTTGAATCCATTTAAATTCGTGAAAATGAAGAGGCAGACTTCGTAAATATATAATGAGGGCAATGTCAAAATCTTTAATTTCTTGAAATATTCTCTACAGCCAGACAGACGAGTGATGCCTGCCATACAACGAATTATTCTTTTTTGTGATATGAATACTTCATTTATATCCGTAGACATCCCCAGAAGACTATCCCATACCTCAAGTTGGACTCCACCTGTGGCTGGTTATGTGATAGAACAGTTTTCATATTTCGAAAAAGGTAATTCACGGAGTTCATCCTCGAGATAACCACCTGACATTGCCTCTTCCAGCTGAGACACTCATCAATGTGCAGTCCCAAAAATTTGACACAAAGAACTTTCTCAATTTTTCTATTATTCGATATTAAATTTATATTTTCTATTTTCCGTTGCCTATTATGAAAATGAATGTTATGCGTTTTTTTTTTTTCAGATAAAGTTCGTTTAGGCCAAACCAGTCATTCAGATTTTGTAAAAGTTTATCACATTTAGACTCAATAATTGTATTAGTTTGATCAGATATGAGAATCTTAGTATCATCCGCATAAAGTGTGAATTGGGCTGAGGAATAAACGGAAAAATATTATTTATATATATCAAGAATAAAATTGGGCCCAACACAGATCCTTGTGGTACACCCATACTAATAGAGAGACTTTCAGATCTACACACATCTGTTGAACATTCGCTTGTTGTTGTGATGCTGACATACTGACAACGACCGTCCTAGTAAGATTTTATCCACTCTAAGGATTGCCCATGAATACCAACATTTTCTAATTTCCTCAACAAGATTTCATGATTGACACAATCAAATGCCATGGTGAGATCGCAGAAGATCCCTACAGGGCACTCACCCGCATCAATGAAAGTTGTCAACGATTTATAGAATGAATGCATAGCAGTGTTTGTATATTCACATTCTTGGAAACCGTGTTGGTTTTCTATAATAACATTGTTTTCCTGTAAATGAAAGTTGAGTCTATCGAGATAGCTATATTCGAGAAGTTTTGAAAACACAGATGGAATCGTTATGGGTCGATAATTACCGATATGTTTTGGATTGCCATTTTTGAAGACTGGAATTACCTTTCTAGTTTTCAGCTTATTCAGAAATTTACCATTACAGAATGACAGATTAACGACATATGTCAATGGTAATATAATGAAGGAAAGAACTTTCTTCACTAAAAATGACGGTGTGATGAAATCTTGTTGGGTTGAAAAAGTCTCCACGAACCGAAATTTTCTTGAATGCCTTCGTTGAAGGGGTGTCATCTCATTTTACATTGAATTACCAATAGATACGCACTCTTCGAATTTTTAAATCGATATTCGCAAGTCGGAAATAATTTTATTTTATGTGTACAGACCATTCAGGCGGTATACTGATGTTTCAGCAAGTGTTGTGCAGAGCTCTATTTTCACTCCGGATTTAAAATAATTGATACTAGTTGTGGAGTTCCGGTGATGAAAACACTTTTTCCATTGAGAATGTTGTCCTTTTTAAGAATCTAGTTTGAGAATTCGCCTAACATTAACGATTATCAAGTTATTTTCGAAATACTGAACCCCTTCCTATCTCGACAGTTGAATTTGTTAATAACTATCGAATTACTTCTCTGGTGGATGACTTTCCTGAACATTTTTCTAGGCGGAATTTCGAATTGAATGAGCCCTCATTCATATTTTTAGGACCACTATCAAGCGATTTCTTGATTTTCAACTTGTGAGCTAGACCAGTATTCAAAATCCCAAAATCGCCTTGCATGTCAGATAGAGATCAACGTCAATTGACACCATCATATGAGTCCTTTGTGTCTGTATCTTCACTCTCAGTTGAAATGAAATAACCGTCATCAGCGCCTTCGCTGGTGTAATGAATTTTTTAGTGGGAAGGCGACTGTATAATCAACTTCATTTTTGTTGTCCGTGCTTACTTTTCTTCGAACCACTTTGAACAAAAGCCACACAAAATCTACTCAAAATCCGTAAGGCAGTCGTCGAGGCCGGTAGTTGAAATTGGATGCCGATCAGTTTGTTACTGACCACATACAGCAAAACAAGAATGTTTAATCAATAGATATGTTCACTCCGGTCTTGAACCGGAAAAAAAAAAATATTCAGCAAATATCTGTTCACCTGAATGCTAACTCAAGCGATGTGGAATTTACTTACCGGTTCGTCGAAGAGTTCTTCGAATCGCTTATTGATTTCTTTGCCTTTCTTTGGCCTCATAAGGATATAAATTTTATCGACTGAGCAGACTCGTAGTAATTTTTCCATACACAACTTCCCTATAAAGCCTGTAGCTCCTGTGATGAAGATCGTGGAATCCCTGTAGAAATTCAGTAGATCGCTGTCTTCTTCTGGAACGATCATATCTGAAGCGGTAATGTCGTTACCTTCCCTCTCATAATCTCGGTCCATCTCAGAACTTTTTCTCACACTATAATGAAAATGGAATGAATTAGCGCCGAAAAACGCAGTAAATATAGTAGAACTAATGGAGATCACACTACGGATAAATGCTAAAAGATCATGAGAAAGAAAATTTCCCTATCTGACTGATTTTTTTCAAGAATCGCCCGACTGTAGTTACTCGGACATTGAGGGTGTATAAAATAGAGATTCGTCGGCATTTTTTTGGGTTCAAGTAGAGTTAAAATGTTTTTCCGCCAACCTCTATCCAAAGTATACATTTCCTGGCCCACTTGTAGGGAGCAGAGTAATACTTACCCCCTAGGAAGGAAAAGTGAGAGTGGCAGTGGCGTCATGGTACGTCATCAATAGAATAGTTATTACGGCATTGAAGACCCAAACTATGTTCTATTATGTAAGTATAAATTTTACCGTTTATTTATAGAACACCCTGTATTTTGCAAAATGGTAGAAATAAGTAACGAAGATAAGATATTTTCTATAAGTGAATATATTATGAAAATAAAACTTAAACGGCAAATATTATAACAGAGCTACAGCAATACGCTATGTTCATAATTCTGCAGAAGTTGTCTGCGAGTCCCGGTAGCGCAATGAGTTTATGCACCGCTCACTGGTCATGATTGGCTCGTGGGTGTTGGTTCAAATTCCGGCGTAAACAGATTTTTTTTTAATCCGTTTTTGTTTTATGGGTTCTCCTCATTTTCGGGATTTCAGGAGCATGGTATTCTGTACCTGCATTTTAGTTCTTTGATGAATTATATTTGTTAGTTTCATGGTTGAATTATTTAAAAATGACTTGT
>JAVJAQ010004656.1:600000-779029 GCA_032362365.1 Zygogramma bicolorata | reverse complement strand
AAATCAGAGGATAGTGTTTTTGTTATATAGTAATTCAATGACCTCTGGTATAGAAAAGCAAGACGAGGTAGCGCCTCTGATTAAGTAAACTGAGATATTATTTTTCAGCTGAAAAATTCTTTTTGCAATTTTTTACAGACAGGCGTAACCCTTTTTTCCAAGAAAATACTATAACACCTCGCATGACACTTAATTCACCTCACCTTATTATATTCATTGAAACTTTTCTGATATCAGGAAAAGCTGAATTTCCCGTATTTAAGTCGAAATGTCTACTAGAATATCAAATTTCACGATTGAGTCTTCGTTTTCAGCTTTTATTAATTTTCGATGTCAAAATATTTCAGAAATAGCGATTTAAAAAATCTGTCCACACCATTATATTGACATAGTTTCGGAATGGCTCATGTCAAAATAACGTCGAAATGAGCTTGACATTAAAGAACTTATAATTATTTTATAATGAGATTTCGATACAATTCTGGACAGTGATGAATCAAAACCTGCTGAATTTAATAGAGTAGTCAGAATGTGGATGAAAGTTCAAAAATTGAATTGTTGGTATAATTAAATGGCAAATGTCGACGAAATTTTGAAAAAAACCATTTCAAAACTACTTAGTGTGGTCAGATTTTTTCAAAAAAAGTTTTTTTCGATGTTTCAAAATAATATGAAACAATGAAAATAAAACAAATCACCTTGTAAATGAAGACTTAATTATGAAATTTTATATTCTAGTAGACCTCTACAATACAGTAGATAAATATATGTGTCATGAGGGTGCTTTGGGTCACACTGTTTAACCACTTGTCGTCTGACACCTCTCTTTGGAAAAATGGATTTCCTACCAGTAAACTTCACAAAAATATTCCAATATTGAATACTACCGAGGTGTGTTTCACTTCCCTAAAATCTGTATACCAAATCAGGATTTCTAGTGGATTTCAGGATTTCTTCAAGGATACCAGGTGGGATTTCTGGATTTCAACATGGATTTCATCAAGATTTCTAACGCTTTCACTCTCTTTTATTCAAAACCGAGAATCCAGGAGAAAATCTGAAACACCATCTCTTTTATCATAAGCGAAATTCTTTTCTCTCAGTTTTTCAGATACAGATTTTGGTTTTACTATGCACAATATGCAAATAATCTGGTGCAATCTCAAGTGCAATAAGTGCAAAACTAGATTGGTATTGGTGTAACTCAAAATCTGAATTGTTTCAATCGAAGTTTAATGAAAATGTTTCTATAAGAAAAAAATCGCAAGATAGCTGGTGACATTTTCAATTTCATTTAGAAAAATTGCCAGTTCATTTTTGGCCTAAGTTGTCAGTTTACGCAAGTAGTGAATTTGACTCATATTTGCAGTACGTTTTTCGAAAGGGTCCTATCTTATTCAGGCGTTGAATTTCTTGACCAACAACGGTCAACTAGGTATCCCTACGCCTGAGAAATATGAACTTCCAAGATTTGTCATTAATGATTCCTGGATATATGAGTAATTTTTTCTTATGTACTTACCTAAACAAATATCGTGTATGGTAATGTCGTTAGGTAGTTTCTCATAAAAAATCGTGAGATGATCGAAAAATTCATTCGCAATGGTGAATATTGCTTATGATATACCGAGTGTGCTTTGGATAAAAGTTGTGATTTCATCCAAAACACACTCGGAATATATCAACTGTCATAATTAATTTCTGTTTAGATTGTATTAGCAGTATTTCAACATCGAAGTGGATTTTAAAAGACACCTATAATAATTCTCAAGTTGGTTCGCAATAAAAATATAATCAGTGATTTATTCATAGATGTTTGTTTCGACAAGAAAATAAAAAAATTTATAATAATCCTAATTGAGAAAGGTTTGTTTTTGGTAGCTGACAGCCGAATAAAAATCGTTATGACGGAAAGATAACTCGCTCATATTCATATCATTCTGAAAGCCGGAAATTTATATTTGAATTTCAAACCACGGATTTTAATTTTATACCTTGCGGAGTTATCACTGCGTGAAGTTGTTTTTTAGGGCACCCAACTATTATCTAGTTTATTACTGTGACTATTTTCAGAAATGTCTTGGTGAAATATTCAAATATTATACTATTGGGCCAAACTCTTAGTTTGAGTAGGTAGGTGGGAAAATGTGGAAAAAATTAGGAAATTTCTTTAGAATGATTTTCACTGTGTATGTACCCCTTTCTTCTCACAACTTCCGATGAATAATCAGAACTTGGTTTATGCCAGTTTCGAAATAATCGGGGGTTACATCTCCAGTTTAATTTTTGAAATTATGGAAATGCACGCATTTTGGTAGATTGAGCTTGAGAATGTGATCTAGGAAAATCCCAAAATCAAACACAGAAACAATATAATACCTGGAAAGGGAGCAAAAATTAAGGTTTATTACGATCAGTTCAATCGGTTAAAAACCTAGTGTAATTAATCGGGGGGTTATATCCCGAGTGCACCAAGTTTAATCGGTTAAAATGTGTGCTGCACTTCCATGATTCTCGAAATTTTGCTTAGCAAATGACTTGAGTGTATGATAATTTGATAAAATCCCGAGACCGCAGGTCGAGGGATTTTATTTTAAATTATTATACACGAAAGCATTTGCTTGAAAGCAAAATTTTGAAAATCATGGAAATGCACGCATTTTGGTCGATTGAACTTGGTGAAGGAGGGATATATGTTAAGATTATTTCCAGAAAACATGTAAACTCAGGAAACACCAAAATCGAACACAGGAACAATATAGTACCAGAGATAGTACCTGAAAAGTGATCCAAACGCCCGGTTTATTTCGAACATTTTAATCGGTTAAAGGGTCTAGTGCATTTAATCGCTGTGAAACTCTGTAAAAGCAGTCTAGCCTTCAACTGTTTCATCGTTTATTCGCATTGAGGGAAATAATCGGGGGTTATATCCCGAGTGCACCAAGTTTAATCGGTTAAAATGTGTGCTGCACTTCCATGATTCTCGAAATTTTGCTTAGCAAATGACTTGAGTGTATGATAATTTGATAAAATCCCGAGACCGCAGGTCGAGGGATTTTATTTTAAGTTATTATACACGAAAGCATTTGCTTGAAAGCAAAATTTTGAAAATCATGGAAATGCACGCATTTTGGTCGATTGAACTTGGTGAAGGAGGGATATATGTTAAGATTATTTCCAGAAAACATGTAAACTCAGGAAACATCAAAATCGAACACAGGAACAATATAGTACCAGAGATAGTACCTGAAAAGTGATCCAAACGCCCGGTTTATTTCGAACATTTTAATCGGTTAAAGGGTCTAGTGCATTTAATCGCTGTGAAACTCTGTAAAAGCAGTCTAGCCTTCAACTGTTTCATCGTTTATTCGCATTGAGGGAAATAATCGGGGGTTATATCCCGAGTGCACCAAGTTTAATCGGTTAAAATGTGTGCTGCACTTCCATGATTCTCGAAATTTTGCTTAGCAAATGACTTGAGTGTATGATAATTTGATAAAATCCCGAGACCGCAGGTCGAGGGATTTTATTTTAAATTATTATACACGAAAGCATTTGCTTGAAAGCAAAATTTTGAAAATCATGGAAATGCACGCATTTTGGTCGATTGAACTTGGTGAAGGAGGGATATATGTTAAGATTATTTCCAGAAAACATGTAAACTCAGGAAACATCAAAATCGAACACAGGAACAATATAGTACCAGAGATAGTACCTGAAAAGTGATCCAAACGCCCGGTTTATTTCGAACATTTTAATCGGTTAAAAGGTCTAGTGCATTTAATCAAAGGTAATACCACGAGTCCTTCAAATTTAATCGATAAATTTTCATTTTCCACAAAAACTTTTTTATTTGGCAAAAGTATGAAAACAAACCGATTGATAAAATCACGAGTCCGTAGGACGAGTGATTTTATCTAATTCGGTTTGTTTGAATGCTTTTGCCTCAAAATAAAAAAGTTTGAGTGTTTTGAAAATGAAAATTTATCTTATTAAATTTGAAGAACGAGTTGTATTTGGAAAGATTATTTTTTGAACAAATAGAAGAAAGAACAATTTAATTGATCATTATTTCATTTACATAAGGAAACGAGAAAAGGTGAAAATTTTGCTGATTTGAAATGTCAAACAACGATGTAGGCCCTCTATGATCCAAAAGAGATATAATGCTTACGCATTGAATATGATATGACGATACCAAGAGATGGCGTCACACCTCTCATTGTACAAGGTTGATAATTGAAAATTTCTTATGACATGAAAATCGCGCCAGAAGGAACATAAAATCATTCGTTATGTCGTTGTATCAAAATCTTACGGTTTCTTCCCATACAACAAAAAATGAATTGTATTTAATGAAAACTAATTGTACGCCATCTTCATTTGAAGAAAAACTTAAATATTTGAATCGCTATATCTGTCATAAAGTTGAGGTTATGAGTTATTTACGTGTTTGAGTGTTCATTGAAATGTGTTATGTTATTATTATGCTGAAAAAGTGAAAAGTGAATGACTATTAATAATAAGGTAACTGTTCATTCATGATAATTTATATCGAGATTTATATAAATATGAGCCAGTTCAATAGAATCGACGCGGTAAACCGTATACCGTATAGTTCTGACAGTTCAAAGGTAAACAAGGTTTTATCGAAACAATCGAAAGGACCAGCCAGTTTTATCAGTATAATACCCAATGATTGGCTAGAATAACCATAGAATAACCCGCTACTATTGGTTGAAATGCCAAAAACGTCACATTTTGACAAGTGAAAAAAATAATCGCTGTAAAACTCTGTAAAACCAGTCTAGCCTTCAACTGTTTCATCGTTTATTCGCATTGAGGGAAATAATCGCTGTAAAACAGCCAAGCTTTCAAATTATTCATAGGTTAGGCTATGCCCCATTGGGGGCAGAATATTCGCAGAAAACTCCTGATAATGAGTTATTTCAATTAAGTGAACAAGTTACTAATCAAATGTTCTAAATGAGTTAGGAATAAGTATATACTGGTAAGGCTACTGAATACTCTGAGGAAAATATATTCTGTGTAAGATGCCCATTTCAATAATTGGAAATTCCGTCCATCACTTGTATCAGAGAGTGCTATTTGCCAGGAAAGTAGTCGTTTTCTGACAGGTGTTAGCCCTTCAACTCACTAGGCAGGTCGAGGTGTCAGTAGTTGAGAGTGTTGATGAAAAATTAACAATATATTTTCCATTCATCTGGGATCTCCCTGGCGGGTACACCAGAAGTAACATTTTTTAAATGGTTGCAAAAATAAGTATTGTGGAACGAATGACAATTCCGTGGAACAACTCATGGGGCAATGGATTTTCCAGCATTTTTCGTAGGTTTTTTATGTTCCGGATTGAAAAACAATTATTCATGTAACGATTTCATAAAGTAGCGTGAGTTCACAAAATTAAATTTCCTATCACAGGAAATAAGTATTATTTTTTTTTCGAGGAGAGAAGATATTGTTTCAAATTTTCGAAGAGTGAAATTCTCATCGCCACAAACTTTTCCAAGTATTAAAATTTTTAATCATATCGTTTGTCAGTTTGACATCTTTCACAAGTTCGTGAACTTCAACTGAATGTTTGTTGAGAGAAAAAATACGGAACAGTTATCGAAAAGAGTACATGTTTACTGAATGGAACGGAATAGACTATAGAAAACGCTCTATATTGTATATTTTATCCAGAGAAAATGTTAGATGAACGCTTATGGAAAATGAAATGCGGGAATTAGATATTCTTGTCCATTACAAAAATTGAAGAGAACAAAAATGTGTCACTATCCAGTGTTGAGAATGAAAGTCAACTGGGATCGCAGACACTAAAAATACCCCAACCAGAAACTATTTTTTGAGGCTTTCCGAATGATTACAAGCAAGTTACCAGGTATAAAGACTAAAGCAAAAAGTTACTCATTTGTTCAACTAGTACAGATAATACTTGTTTTCGGGAAAAGTTAGAGAGTTGTAGGACTACGCGAAGTGGAGTCTGACAAAGTTTCGAAAACTCATTTTTTTGTGCCAGTTGAACACAACGATTTTTCTCCTACCACTAATGATGAAATTTGTTGGGAAATCAATTTGACCCCAAAAACAGGAGGTTTCACAATTGATTTCGTTGGTAGAACAATCACTATCAATATCCATTTCCAGTTGATATTCTGAATATTTTGCTACAAAACTTCAAATTCTTATCAATATTTATCAACAAAAGTAATTTGAATTCGAATTTTCATGATGTCAAATTATTGTGACAGATTGCCGACGTTGTCAACCTAACGTTAACGTATTAAAGTATAAATAAGTAAATTTCGATTCAATAGTAGAAATTTCAAGACAGTGTGAACGAACTTTTTGTTGATTTTTCGAATTAGAATTGATATGACTTCAAGATTAGAGTCATAACAGATACCGGAACTTGCCGGTTAGCAGATTTTCTGTATCTTTTCTTCTTTCATTTTTGGCATTAGGTCGAATATTTCACATATCGGTACAATTACCATGGAAACTAGAAATTTGAAATAGCCTCATTTTTTTCAAAATGAATGAATATAAGGTCGTATTCAGGCGTTTGGAGAAAAAAGGTATTTCTGATATATTTTGAAATTTGAGTATATCTAGGAAGTAATGAATAGAAGATGTTTGTAAAAAGGTGGAATTGAATCTTCTTCATATCATTATCTTATAGAGGAAGAGACATTATAAAGTTACTACGAGGTACTAAGTAAGTATGTTATATTCTAAATGGAAACAATGCTTGTATTCACAATCATCATATCAATTGAGAAATTGGACGTTTAGATTTTTGTTAACATTGTGAGATTTGATCACACAAATACCTATTTTGATACTAACAGCAAATAAAAAAGATGTCCGAAATGAATAAATCTTCCTTCAATAAGATAATGATGAAAAGTAATCCATTTTATAGTTGATTAAGAAAAGTAAGGCGTTTTCACAATTCCATCAATTTTGAAATTTGTCACTTCATACCTATGTCAAAAAGAAAATAGTATATTATTTCATTGGGGGTCGAGAAAATAGGCTTTTCCAAGCGTGGATATCAAGTGGGAGGGGCAGCCGAACACGGGAAAAGCATTTATATAGTGTTATAATTGATATTTTTAATATCTACCCGAACACCACAGATTAAGAAACATTCATTTTAGAGATTAACAAAGAAATATGTATTTTTCTTCACCCCGTTGAGGCTATACACAAACAATTTGGGATTTTTAGAAAACTGTAATCAACATTTTTTTAAAGTGAGTAGGTACTGTGACACTAGCGCACCCTAAAATTTTCCGTGCGGGTGTATGGAAAAATCCCACTTTCGGTGCGCTAAATAAATATGTAAATATACTGTTTTCAGATAAGTTTCTTGTTCGTATAAATTGAAAAATAATAGATATATTGTTTACCGGGTAGGAGAAGCCTAATATTCCTGGACGACTGTGAAAATTGTTAAGTAGAGGTGCAAGCCAACACTTAGCAACACAGAGTCCAGGGAATATGGATTTTCTACGAGGAATCATCTTTTTTTCGCAAATCGTTTAAATTGCGATAGATTTATTTTTTTTTGAAAAAAATCGAAAATAATTTTATTCACAAATAAATGGTGCTTTGAGAGTCGTAATAAAATTACTTACACTAACAACTGTAAGGAAACGTCATTTCCTTATAGAAAGGAAATATCGTTTTCCTACAGTAAGGAAATTTTGACTTTTTCTTTGAGAAATTTTGTCAGGAATATCAAAATTCCTTAGAGATTTGCAAAAAATTGTTTTTTTTTATTTCTTCAAAATATTCGCCCAGGTATATCAGTACTTTCTACCATAAACGTTTTCTAACTGATGATTTACGAATAGGAAATAACGGTGTATAAAAAGAGAAATTCGTGAATACGGATATTCGACGTTGCCGGGTTTGCCTGTAATTATGGCGAGACTTTTCAGTGGGTTTGATACCGGTCTGCCCTAATGACATAACGTAACGATAATTTCACGTACCTATAACGAGCAGCAATTACCCAAGTGATTAGCACGTCGAATGTGAGTGATCGTTAAGTTTGTTATATTCCTACGGGTTCTGGTTTTCGAAATAGCCACGAAATTGATTCTGTTACGTGATGACGTTTATAACCTCAATCTTTCACTGGCTATCAGTTCTATTTAGAAATGCTTGAGTTGCCATATATGTGTTATCAAAAAGATATTGAATCGGTTGAGTTGAATAGTAGTTATTTATGTATTGAGTGCCATTGAAAACGAAATTTTACGCACGAAGTACAAACGACGTTTTAACTACAACTGTGTTTTTATATGAGAATTTGAAACAAAAAATCAGTGTATTTTAACTTCTTCTATGAATAACTATTATTCAATCAAGTTACCTTCATTTCTTATAATCTTGAAAACGCGAATGGAAACGCGCAAATGTCAATCAATATTGATTGTCAAACTCGCTGTCAGATCTAAAATTTGTCTTTTTTTTTTTCGCGTTCAAAACAGTTGTTATTTTCAACATGATGATTGCTATCTTTTTATAGCGATAGTGAGGTAATTAAAGATGCAGCGAAAGTCGCATTGGTAAATCTTTTGCCAATCAAATCGAAGATTGCGTATGAAGAAGTGTGTACAATCAGTTCAGAGAATGGTGTCGTACAAAGAATGTAAAAACCGCAACAGAAAATGCTCTGCTATGTTACTTAGAAGAGATATTCAACGTGTTCAAGCCCCCAACGATGTGGAGCCATTATTCTATACTCAAAAGCACTTCAATTATAAAGGAGAACATTGAATTACGACTATATTTTTCTGCGATCAAAAAAAATTCAAGGTGGAAAATTTATTTTTTCACTTTTGTAAAAAAGGTCTGTTTTACGCATTCATGGCTACAACAAAATTTCAACTCTTTTTGACATTTATGACAAATGATCGTACTTTTCAAAATTAATGGGGATGACAAAACGCGTTACAGTTGAAAAATTGCTGGAATTTCATCACTCAGTTATGGCAAGTAAAACAAAATCATCCAGTCATCCAATCAAATTACATGTGTAATCTCTCATATATTCGTTGAAGTGGAGATTGACCTATTTACTACATTTATTTGGTGTTGATGAGCGGCAAAATACTCAACGAAACAAATCTTACAATCCCAAAAAATCCTAAATGTTCAATATTTCAGGTATTATGATGATTGTGAACATATGTATCGTCTTCATCTAGTATTTGGCATAGTAACTTTATAATATGCTCCTTCCTCTTGATGATGATGATGTCTTCTCAGGAACAGCAACGCATCACTCTAACAATCATTGCATATTAAAAATTTTCAAATTTGAAAATTTCACAGAAAAACCTCTTGCTCTAGTCTTTACCTTATCACTTGCTTGCAATCCTTCGAAATCTCTTTAAAAATTGTTGAAAGCTTGTAATACTTTGGGTGTCTGCAATCCCAGTTGACTTCCTTGCTGAACAATAGCGTTGAAAAGATTCTTTCATTTTCTTTTTTGAAATAGAATAGAGTTGAATGAATTGTTCAACCCTCCAAAAATTTTCGGGAGTAATCACACAAGTGCTTCAAAATTACCGATAATTTTCCATGGAAGTATGTTATCTAAAAACTGCATTCGGTTATTTTCATATTTTGTCAAAAGAGCCCGACTCCGGAGGAGGAGGGCTCTTTTAGCAAAATATGAAAATAACCGAATGCAGTTTTTTTACTGACAACATGCTTGAATGGAAAATTATCAGGTTTATTTTGATGCACGAGTGTAATTCGGTAGAATATTTCCGGAGTTAAAACAACGACGTTTAAAATTCAGTATTTATGCCTGTCAAAATGACAAATGTACATTTTAATAATAATTACTATAGATACACGGACCGAGCGGGTATTTTTCGATACCTATCGGGTATTTATCAGCCCGAAAATGTCCCGCTGGGAATTTATCAGGAGTAATTACACAAGTGCTTCAAAATTACCGATAATTTTCCATGAAAGCATGTTGTCTAAAAACTGCATGAGTTTATTTTCATATTTTGTCAAAAGAGCAAAATATGAAAATAACCGAATGCAGGTTTTTTACTGACAACATGCTTGAATGGAAAATTATCAGGTTTATTTTGATGCACGAGTGTAAATCGGTAGAATATTTCCGGAGTTAATACAACGACGTTTAAAATTCAGTATTCATGCCTGTCAAGATGACAAATGTACATTTTAACAATCGTTACTATAGATATACAGACCGAGCGGGTATTTTTCGATACCTACCGGGTATTTACCAGCCCGAAAATGTCCCGCCGGGAATTTATCGCTGTAATTGATCGAAAATGTCCCGCTTCATATGGGATTTTTAACATACGATGGAAATATTCGCTGTAATTGATCGAAAATGTCCCGCTTCATATGGGATTTTCAACATACGATGGAAATATTCACCGAATATTTATCGTATGCTTGTGTTCTCTTGTTAGTTATCGGCTTCATTGATTTTGGCTCCTTGAATATGTTGCCAACGTATCAAAAACTGAATTTGGTAGAAGATATTTTAACTAGCAAAATTAAATTACGAATTGGTTGAATTTACTTCTTGTTTGGATTCTAAAGCAAACGCCGCTAGCTAACTTTCAATTCCTCTAATTTCGAATGGGAAATATGAAGCTTCAAAACAAACATTCAAGAAAAGAGAATTGAATTACAATTGGTTGAATTCACTTCTTGGTTGGATTCTAAAGCAAACGCCGATAGTTTACTTTCAATTCCTCGAATTTCGAATGGGAAATATGAAGCGAAAGAAAACTGTTTTCTGCAAATTGCTGGGAAATTTCGAAATTACATACAATATTCCTTGAAGAAAAAGTCAAGATTTCTTTTCTGTGGGGAAATGATATTCCCTTCATTTCTTTGACAATAATTGTAATGAAGCAGGATTGACTGCGTCAACCAGCTCTGGAGGAGTCCGAGAAATGGAAATTTCATCACCACTTATCATTTTACTTTCGAGAAATCGAATTTTTAAACGACAAGGTTGACAATTCAACCTCAATACTATAGTAACCCAAGTAATTTCATTGCGAATTTCAAAGCACCATACATTTGTGAATAAAATCATTCGCGATTTTTGCGAAATTAATTAATATCTGCCGAATTTTAAACGATTTGCTGGAAAATAGTATCTTAACTTCGTAGGAAAATTGGTAATTTGTTACTTCCAACAGAATGTCTTTATTTTTGATTCTTTTCCATAGTCTGGAGGACTGTAGAAAAAGAAAGGCTTGTGAAATTAATGGCTTCATTAAAGCTCATAATGAAATGACGTTTGCCACATGTTCAAAAGTGGATCAGAATGCATGCTGTTCTCAATTTTTCTAATTCACACACTCCCTGAGTAAGTACTCATTTCTCCAACTATACGCGGTGTTGTTCATTGGCCAATAAGAAATTGTTCAAGTACTCAAATACCAATCGAGTCGGATCTGCAGAAAATTAACACCGCCATACGCTCACGTCTCAAGTGTCACTAGTCCTGCCTTCATTCTTCATGTGCGTTATGGTTTCAGGAGTAGGCGGTACTATAATGATAGTCCGTGGGACAGATTTGGCTTCCCGCCCCATATTTGTAGAGGAAGGTGAATCATAGATGAAAATAGTGTATTGTTTTTGGGAATTCTCTCTGTTTCTCTTGAAATCAATGTTACAAGAAAACAAAACTCCTCTTTCATATCACTAAACGATAATAGTAGTTCGTGTCACAAGAGTGGATGAAACTTTTCATAGAGATTATTAACCCCAACATCCAGCTACTAGGTAATAACGATCTGAGACTAATTATTAAGGTTGTGCATGACACTAGGCTTTCTCAAGCTTGATGTTATAGAAAACTGTGATATTTTGCGTTAATACAGATTTTCATCAAGTATCGGCAAGTTCAATTCAACATTGTACCCGTGATTGATGGTTATGAAATCATATCAGTTCAGTCGACTTGAAACAGATCTACATAAAGGAATCAGCATATTTTCTTGTATTAAAATGACTGAGATTATAGTTATTTATGTAATAAGGATCATAAAGACGATCATTATGGTACAAGTCGTGAATGTTATCGGGCGAGGCGTAGCCGAGTCCGATAACACGGCGTGTGCCATAATGATTGTTTATGATTCGTATTACATACAAAATTTTATCTGATGGCATTTATATCAATACATTTTCGAAAAATTAAAAACTGCATTTTCGACATGTCACAATGACAACTATTTTTAAAGGAGTAAGTATTGTGTAGTTTCAAATATTAGTAGGTGAGTGAGCTGTGCTTTGCCATTTCCTTGACAACGTCATCAGGTTGTAACGGCAATAACCATTACATGTTTTCCTTATAGAATTTCATTATGGTACTTAGTCCCATAATGAGCTTCCTTATGTCATCAAAATTGAGTGACATAACGTTGTCATTATGACATGCCATCAGATAAATATCTTTATGGATGTGCTATTGAGATTCCAAGTGAAATCCAATTATAACATATGCATTTTGTGTTTTTTCAATAGCATTTTACGCAACTCGAGGCTAAGGACAGTTACGTTCACTCGGGAATATAGGTAATATTCCATTAATCGGGCTCCGCCTCAAAAATAAAAAATTACTTACGTATTTTGGCCTCCTGAACAAAAAATTCAAATGAAATTTTTGGGGCTCTAAACTAGTTTCGGAGATACGCCCCCCCAAAGATAGGAAATCGAGGTTTTACGCCTATGTTTGTTTCTCAGCCAATTCCGCTCGAGATTCCTCCTTCTTTCTATCGGCACAATATACACATTCTATACATCCTTCTTCATCACTTTCCAACAGAATTATAAGCATTTTTCTATTTTTCACTACAAAACTCTAAAATGTAAATCGTCATAGAAATTCGAGGTTAGCAAAACAGTAGAACGCGCATCGATTTACATTTTAGAGTTTTGTAGTGAAAAATGCTTATAATTCTGTTAGAAGGTGATGAAGAAGGAAGTATAGAATGTGTATATTGTGCTGATAGAAAGAAGGAGGAATTTCGAGCGGAATTGGCTGAGAAACAAATATAGGCGTAAAACCCCGATTTCTTGTCTTTGTGGGGCCATACCTCCGAAACTAGTTGAGAGCCCCAAAAATTTTATTTGAATTTTTTGTTCAGGAGGCCAAAATACGTAAGTTCCACCAAAATTTTCTTATTTTCGAGGCGGAGCCCGATTAACGGAATTTTACCAAGTAATATACTAAGAACTTCTTTTTAGGTGATCTGAAATACTCGAGAATAATATGTAATCCCATAATTTTCGTGAGGTGTGTACAGCTTATCCAATCCACCTTGGCAAAGAATTAATAACGTATATGCCCAGCAATCCCTGTGAAGTATATTAAGATAGAAAAACACCTATTATATGTGCTAATGTACAACTGTCAAGTAATGATTATGATTTTACACTTTTTTGAATGTCATAATGACGTTTATTACCGCACTAGTGCTTTTTAAAAATCTATTACCGCGCTAGAATTCATCAAAACGTTATTTTTCTCTCAAGAATTACATGAAAATTTACTTATTTTCAATAACAATTTTGAAATCGACGTTTTGCTTAATTAGAAATTCTGTCCTCAACATTGTCATAGCACCAAAGAGATGAAGCCTTCTGTAATTTGCTTGGTTCATTGAAGTATACTAGCAATCCCTTTTCATTCGTCAAGGTAACAACCTTCCTCTCTCTGCACCATTTTTCATACCTATCATACGCTAAACGGTATTTTTCTCGGGATTTCTTGGGCACCAGATTTGAAATAACACTTGTCGCCGCATTTTCAATATCGGATGCTAGATCATCTTCACTTGAAGATATTTTCACTCAAGAAACTTAATGGTGGTTCTGGATATCGATCTGACAATTTAATTTGACATCAACAAACGGCTTTGTTTATACCTATCGTTGCTACGGTTACAAAAATGATCACAGGCAACTTGTGTTTTCAATTATTATCAGAAAACTGTCATGAGTAGGTACGTCGAAGTGGAATATCAATGAGGTACAGCTTATCCAATCCATCTTGGCACAGAACTAATCCCATATATGCCTAGAAATCTCTGTGAAGTACACCAAAATAAAATAACACCTATTATATGTGTTCACTAAGTTGAAATTTATTGCTAGAAGGTGTCTTTCCTTTCGTCATGGTCTACACTACCAGTGTGCAACTGGAAAAGTATCCGACATTGTGCCAAGATGGATTGGACAAGCTGTACATTTTAAGATAGTTATGAAAACGTTGCCAGTTGTAGATAAAATTTGGTAAGTGGGATACTACATTATTAACGCACTCATGTGATTACACGACTCAGCCTACGGTTTCGTCGTGTAATCCTCACATGCGTGCGTTAATGATGTCTATATCCTACTTGTCACGTAAATAACTATTACTGTATTGAAATTCATTCCAAGAAGGTGTTTTTTCTTTCGTCATGGTCTACACTACCAGTTTGCAACTGTATCTGAGATCTGAGTTTGTGCCAGGATGGATTGGATATGGATATATATATATATATATATATATATATATATATATATATACATATACATATATATATATATATATATATATATATATATATATATATATATATATATATATATATATATATATATATAAATATATATATATATATAAAACTTTCTCTTGATATGTGCAATTTCAGGGCAAATTTCAGCAAATGCGATGCTGAAAAATGTCATAAATGAATGAGAAAAATTAGTTTGAATATTTCCAAAGAGCCTTAGGGTTCGCTTAGTCAGTATTGGTTTCGATTGCGGAATCAATGCAACTATTTTTGATTCATTCATTGTGATAGCTCCCTAGAAGTAAGAAATGTCAAGTACATGACTTACATTCTAAACAATTCCTTGGATTTCTACTTGTTCCAGCAAGGGCTGTATTCCTGAGATGAATCTTTTATTTCTCACTTCACATTCAGAGAAACTCCAAAAAACATTCATAGTTGGAATTTTAAGTTTCACCGGAGATATACAAAACAGAGGGGTTTTCCATTAAAGAATTCATTTTTAATGAGTTTGACAAAACGCTGCCAATTCGCACTTTGGTATCTTTGAAAATAAAAATGTTACCAATGCTGTTCACTCAATTTAAATCAGGAATTGAGGAGTGAAGGTAATGAAAATTCCAAACATCACTATAGGGACTTTTCTCGATGTGTTTCTGAATATCATCCTCAAGAGGTACGTTTCTTTTTTTTCGACTATTGAAGAGTCACATACATTATTAATGTGATTTCAAACAGTTGACATAACACACCCACGGCCGGCATAAGATGCTTTAAAGGTGCATAATTACGATAACTTGTATATGCTTTTGACAACCTGTTTATCCAAATTTGACTCTCCAGCCAAATATTCATCCACACCTTATATTGGAAAAATTACATTCTCAACCCTGATTTATATAGTCGTAGAAAAAGTATAGTACACAACTCGCCTACGGCTCGTGGGAAGTGAGTAACCTTCCGTGCTTGTCCCATAATATACTATTTCACTTGATTTCTGCCCGTGGAAAACGTACTCATTATCTCATTTTCTCATATTTTTTTTGACTCTGCACTGAGCATAACCGTCCTCTTCCATCTCAGAAACATCAGATATTTATATTTCATGTCGAAGAAGGCATTTCTCCTCACATCAGGTGCTTTGCGGACATCCAGTAGGTACAATCAAAGACAAAAGTTCATTCGTAACCCTTATGTGGCGCCCGAGATTCTAGGTATGCTACACTTCTGAAGGTCGGGTCGCCTTTAAAGGCCGACTTAGGCCCACCATTGAATAGAAGAGGTTCTGGCGGAAGATATTTATAAATATTTATCGCGGCAAAACCATAATTTCGTATAAATCCATTATTTATATGTTATAATTTCAAGAACAATGGCTCTACGTTCCAGATCATATCAAAAGTAATAAAATTCGTATGTATGGTGTGTATTTTCCGTGACCCTCATACATTTTCCATTAGACTTGAAGCGAAGAGTTATTTGCTGCGATGTTTCCAAGTAAACAACCAGTACGTTGTAACTTTTTCAATAGTCTGGTGACATTTTCAATTCATGATCTGTTTTGATAGCTATAGCCGTAGTTGGTAATTCCTCAACTGACCTTTGACTGATTTTCAAAATCGTATTAGGAAAAAATATTTGTTAACAGGTTAACAAAAAGGAACCAATTTTGTTTTCTGAAACGTTAAGAACGATAAGTATTTTAATAAGTAATAGTGCTTGTATTTTTTGATAAGCCAATTCGAGTTATATTATAGTTGCTGACAGAAAGGACTGACTTTAATCAACACAGCAACTTTTCGGAAAAGATTAAAAATCTACCCTTCTATACTCGTATAGATTTCAATAATAATTCTCATTTTTCAGATTGTTGTAGGTTAGAAACACAAAGAAAGAATCCACCACAAAATAATGACAGTATGTGAATAACATTCGCTACTATTATAGATCGAAAAAAGGAGAAAGTCATTTGTAGATTTTCGAAAAAGTTCTGCTTGATAAAAGAGTCTGTTATATCGAAAGCACCCATTTCTCATTTTAAAATCCTTGTATATGTACTGGGTGAGTCAGCAAATGGATTTTTTTACTCCACCAGCATTGAACACTGAGATTGGAACCTTTGCTGTGAAAGTTGAAACTTGAAATCCAGAAACAAGGCTCATTCATTTTCACATTTTAAAATCTATGGTAGTGAAAAAATCCTTGGTCCTATATGGACATTGTCCAATGATGGGTCATCAAAAAACTCCTGAGTGGAATACTATGCTTTTTCAACTATAAGATTCTTTACCTCCTTTCTGATAAGCTTATAGTTCTCGATTTTTTCAATGTGGCTGGTAGGTTTTCAAACATTTTGATTCCATTGAAAATAATAGAATTTTCAACGAGTGAAATATTTGGAATGGTGGGATCTATATTACTGTCATGTTGGCGAGTGTTGTATGAAGTTATAAAGATCTACCAAGAGAAGATTTATTTTTCATTACCAAACAAACTGTCTCAAGAATGAATATTGAGGTAACTGTTAGAATACCATGTGTTCTGAATAAAGGTTTACATGTATCTCTGAGACCTGCTGTTTGCGGAAAAAACTTTTCCAGTAGATTGTAATATACGAAAAGCTAACCCTAGTCAGTTTTCTTCTCCTGAAACGCTAACCTTGTTAAAGAAACGCGCGTCAATTGCAAATAGTATCAGTTTGGTGTTAGGGTAATTGATCCCTAAAAAAAAATTCCAAAAAAATCTTGATTTATCAAACTGAATCGAATATCGTTTTTCAAACAAAATTTCCATAAGTTTCAATTTAAGTATTTCGAGAAATTGGTCGTCTTAAAGTTATAGTCGTATAAATTATAATTAATATATTACATATTACATGAACTTCTTTTCCCCTCCTGCTTAATCAACCAGGGGACACTGTTTCAGTTTCGAAAATCCCATCAAATCCAAATTGTTAATAATATTTCGTGATCTTTTGTTAATTAATGGAAAGTCCACCATTCTAGACTAGTGGGGAAAGATTTCATATCAATTTCATTTCTTCAGACTGTCAAGTTTACAAATTCGGAAACTACCGAAATTGAAACCGAATTAGGCAAAAGCTTTGGCTAGACCTTTGACAGCAGACTATCATTTACATTATTATAATCACCCTAGAAAGTCAACATCATGGTTTATTCAGTAGAGCAGACAGAATGGGGTGTTCCGTTTGAAGTGGCCCGACTTCCGATACAACTGATAGCAACTAGTTTTTACGACTAGGGGGTTATCTGAAATTTAACATCAAATCACATAAAAATCAGCATTCATATTCATCTTTTGACCCGTTGATATTAGGGTTGTTTTTTTATCAACCGATTGTTAGTTTCCCAAAAACAAATATTCATGTATGCAGATGACCTGGTATTGTGATAGATGAAGGTTGAAAGAATTACGACAGTAATACTGTGGAACGTGAAAATTTATAGGCGAACGGAAAGCTACTAGAGAACGATATTCAAGAATTGAAATCATGTATTCCTTGGTAAAATTTTAGTCTCGATAAACTTATGTTTATACTGATGTGGAAAATGATGAGAAATATGCACAAAATTTGAAATTGTCTCAAATATTTTTTTATCAAATCTGTAATATCGTCACGTTATAACCAAAATTTATATTTCTTTATTAAGTATACAAACCCATCGAATATTAGATGAAATTGAAAAACTAGCGAGGAAAATGCAAACTCACAAAACGCGTCATCATTGGTTGAACGGAGGACACAAAATAATAGCATATTTTGCATCAAGCCTGGATTTTACGTTAGCAGTGAAAACTGCGAGGTGATTATTGTTAAACAAAATATTTTTGTCCTTAACGCAGCAGTTTATAATATACGAAAACATAACCTAAACATAACCACTTGTCATTGAAATTGCACCAAAACCTCAATTTTTTTTCTATATCATAATAATGTATACATATTATTATATTATTGTGGTTCATTCAAGTATGATAGGTTCATTTACTTTTTATAAATATCAGATATCAGATGAAATAGATTAAATATCTGTGGAATATAGGGCATTGTATACAATTGGTTATCTGATTACTCAAACCAACGGATAACAACGAGTAAGAGTGAAAGATATATTCCCTTGGGAAATTGAAAATGATGTTGAAGTTTTATTCATATCTTATTGAAATGACATTGCATTGTTTGTTGATTGTGAATTTATGAACTTTTTTGCTGATGATACTCTACTGGTATACAGCGATGAGAACCTCGAAATGGATATACAAAAATGAATAATACTCTAGCTAGTTTTAACAAGTATTCAAAAGTGAATAAACTCAAGCTGAATAAAATGAGAAACTGATTGAAATAAATTGAGGATAAGGACAATAAAACATGTGTTTCTACAGATGACTGAAATAAAATAAGAAATGAGACATTTGACACTCAAAACAGTTAGGTAGCAGTCTATATTCTCTGATATTAGGAAGGGTACAGTTGATTTCGTAGGAAGAAGAATCACTATCAATATCCATTTATCAGACAGTTACTAAATATTCTGAATATTCTGTTACAAGACTTCAACTTTAATATCAATATTTATTGAACAAATGAATTTGAATTCAAATTTTCATAATGGTTAACTTTTGTGACAGATTACCCGAGTGGCCAACCTTACGTTAAAGGGATATGTACGTATAATTAAATCAAGTTCAATCCAATAGTTAGAATTTCAAGATAGTGTGGATGAACTGTTTATTGATATTCCATTTGACTTTCAGTAAAGAGTGATCAAAGTAAAGTACAGATATGTTTCTTCGGTGTTTTTTTTACTAGATCGAATTTTTCACATTTCGGAATAATAACCATGGCAACCAGCAATATCTTGAAATAGCCTACTTTTACAAAATAAGTGAATATAAGAAGGTCATACTCAGGCGGTTGGAGAAAAAGCTATTTTTGTTTCATGGCATATGGTTGCCATCCGTTACTCCATTTACGAGATCACTTTGAAGGCGATTAGAACTTGTTTCGCCTAAAAAACGGTTCACTCTCTAAATCCCCAAATTCAAATTGAACGCCAAACCCTAATAACTACGTTCTGCTAGTTCGTTTCGAAACTTCTTGATTGGTGTTTCACTCTACACGAATAAATTAAAAATAATTAAAGATAATATTTTAATTCGGCAGTTATCCTTGTTTTTCTCGCTTTGCAAGTGCCGCCAACAGCTCATTAGAAAGTATAGCGAAGAAGTTATATTTTGGGATTATATCGAACCCAGCCTTTCGTGAGAAACGTATAGGCGTAGTTATTTGGAATTGCATTTTACAGACTCTGCACCACAGATAACTTACGATTAACATTGCCTTGGGCATACCTAAAGGTTAAAGGTGGTAGAGTGTAAGAAAAGAAGAAACAGAGTAATATTCATGACTTGTTCGTATACAGTTTAATTTTTACTTTATCACTTACTTCAAGAGAGTCGTTACCGTGTGAATCATTATAAAAGAGAGGTGTATGAACGCCTTTATTAAAAATAAAAAAAAGTGTCTATGATTTTAAATATCTAAGTATAATATTAGATAATTACCAAATTTCAATGAGCATGTTACATACATTTCGGGAAAAATTGCTAGAAAATTTGGACTCTTGACAAATTGAGAAAGATTTGGAAAATGAAATTGAATTCAAGATATTCAGATGTATCATAGAACCTCATTTTCAGTATTGTACGTTCTCATTGAATATAAATCAGATCAGAATACAAAATACCACATACAAAATTGTGAAAATTCAACAAATTTCGGAAAGATGTTCAGTTTCTGTTAAAAATTACATTGAATTCTGAAGAGTTCGAAACTGAAATTTTCATTTCATATTTAGTGAGTATATTGGTTACATTATCTACAGAGTATGAAAGAAAAAATATCGAAAACACTCGTTATTTATGTTTGATTCTATCCAAGAATTTTATTTGGTAACTTTACAGCTATATACACCCGTTATTATCATTATTATACCTATCTCAAAGTGAAAGTATGGTGTATTAAGCAGCCACTACACGTTTGTTTTGCAGTGCTGATGAAAAAACTAAAACTAAAACTGGAAATATGATATGTAGGTTCCACCTTAATAACGACTTATTGGTGGCTTTCTCAGAAGTTCTTGCTAATGAAGAAACTTGTTCATGGTAGATGGCTTTGATTTTGAAATTTTGTGATGTCAATGTACGAGTTTTTACCATCTCCGACTTCGTGAGGATGCATTAACATTATAGGACAAAATGTACGTTGAATTTACGAATTCAGAAACCTCTAAACAAAGATATAAAAGAATGGAAATGGATAATCTTGATTTGTATGTAATCATCAATAGATATAATTACCCACATTGTCATACACAGGAGGAGGAAGAGTAAATATTTTGCTGAAATAGCGATGTAACCTTCCCATTCCTAGCTGACTGTACTTGTTTGGTACTAGATTTTTGACCTCTACGACCTAGAATACATTTCGATATAAGACTTATGAGCGAGAACTGATAAAAGCGTTTTCCTATGTTTTTCCAAGATGGCAGTGAGCGCAGTGAGTAGATGACGCTCCGACACAACTTATGAAAAATTCAAATCTACCCAACATAAATTTCATTTAGGGTTGGACACTTTTTGCTATTGGTCGAGTACATAACATATGATATTGAGACAAATTCAACAATTCTCAATCGCTTCCTAATAAGGAAATTAAAATGTGTTCGACAACTTGCAATGAGAGTTCAGTGTAGTTTCCACTGTTCCGGATATTCAGAACAGCCTATCCACTGTTATGCAAACTATGATTCCCGTACATTTTTCAACCCAATATTTATGTAACTGATTCAGAATTGGGAAACGAAACAGCTGAGATTTTTTGCCAACTACTTATAAGGAAATATCATTTCCTTGCAGTAAGGAAATCTTGACTTTTTCTTTGAGGAATTTTTTCTGAAATGTCAAAATTCTTTAGCGATTTGCGAAAAAAAATTCTGAATTTACATTCCGAAGGAAATATGAGATATCTTTTTGAAATAATTCATTTTGTAGCAGATGAATGTTTTCCTCGTAGTTTTTTGATTGGTTAACCTACCCCGAAGAGTTTCTGTGTTAGCTAAAAACAGTTCTTTATGAATGAAAAGGGTCCTGTTAGTCAGCAACTTTTCGTATAATGCAAATTTTTCTATCACAAAAATAAAAAACAAATTGTTAACGTTTCGGAAAACAAATCTGTTTCCGTTTTCGAAATTTGTCTCAAATACTTCAATTCTATAAACTTTTTTGGAAAATCTGTCAAAGGTATCTATTTTGTTATTTGCAGAACTTCGAGGCTTGGGGAAGGAAAATTCCCACTACCCCTGCTGGCTAAGATATTGCTTAGAATCTCAAATTTTAATTTTCGCAAAAAAAATCGTGTCGTCTATTGGATACCTCCTTTTTTCCACACACTGACCTCTTTAGTCACTGATGTCATTGGATAACAATGACTATGCATTTTTTAAACAATGATGAGAACGCATTGTATGCTGATTCCTACAAGCGATTTCACCATTTTGAGGAAATACGCGGGATTTGTTAACCAAATTCATTCAAGTTCGCGTTTGTCTATTCTTGAATGTGAAACACAAATAACTGAGCATTCGAAAAACAAGAAAGTGAAATTTTTCTGCGTAGTTCGTTGAAAACAAGTTTTTTGGAATCCCTGACATTGCGACAACAATAAATAATATCCCAGAATTATGAGTAATCACCAGTACACCAAATGAATAAATCATAACAAACCGTGAATAATGAATTAGAGCTCAACAGGAAGTTTGCTGAGTAATTGTGAATGATTTTATCTGCAATATGAGGGAATCTAACATCTGAATTCACTTTTCTTGATTGCCTTTAAGGATTGCAATCCAGCAGCATTTTCAATCCAGCTGGATATTTGGAGGATTGTTCTGAATCCAGCTGGATCCAGCTGGATCCAGCTAGATCTAGCAAAATATGGAATCAAGATAAAAATGTGATCATCAGCGGAAGTGAAAATCAATGTCATTAGTGCCTGCGAAAATGTCTTATCAAATAAGATTTGTTCGTTGAAAAGAATAATTTAGTGTGGGTGATTTCAACTCAGAAGCAATTACACAGAAGAGAACGTCGTGTCTTCACCTTCGTCCATGGTACAATTATACAAGGTATGTTCCACGGACGGACGAGTTTAGGCTCGTTCTGCGCATTCCACCCGTCGCCGCCATATTTACTTTTTCCCGCTTGTAAATTCAAATGTACTTTGAATTGAATTGGTTGGGTTCTGCTCAATCGCTACAAAGATTGACTAAAAAATATTATGTAATGATAGAAATACACTTTTTAGTGGAAAAATGATACGTTTCCACTTGACACACAGACATTTTTTGCAATAACTTTTGCACTTAACCTGGCTCATAGGCATTTGACAGATGTCAACAGACGTGGACAGATGTAAACATAAACAGCTAATATGGCGGCCTCGGGTGGAAAAAGCGAGAGAGAAAAACTGTATGTGTGAGAGGGAGAGTACTCTCCCTGATTCTCCCACCATACCCCTACCTGCGCAAGAACATACCTTGTATAATTGTACCATGCCTTCGTCCATTACACATCCTATAAATTTCTTCATTGTTTGAAAAAATATATCATTAGCTATTCCTCAACTATTGCATGACCACATAAATAATAATAGACGGCTCCAACGCTGCGTACAGGAGAGAGCACTTCAAAAATATTCACATGACTTTGACATGGATGGATATTTAATTACGTATGGACATACAACAAAAATTATCGTTATGTAAGAAATCACAAAAAATGCAAAGAAGGATATAGTTACTATTGGTTGTAGTTGCCGATACTAATTTGATGCAATGCGAAGAACTAAGACCCGAGATGCCATATGAAATATGGGATGAAAATCCTGAGATAGCAGTATTTGACTGCTGGGTAGGTATACCTTGACTTCTGTTTGATTTTGGGGGGGAAGGGTACTTTATTACTCATAATCTAATACATGTTGGTTGAGTGTCATTCGAGAAAGTGGTTTATCAGAAAAAAACGAGCATATAGGTGATAGATTCAATATACGAACAATATTCAGAACAGAAAACACGATCAGATCGATATTGAGTCGAAACAAATCTTTGAGCACAGGAGGATTCGAAATTATATTTCATGTGGTAGTGTTCATACTGGCGAAACATCAAGATCATTAAGACTAAGAATAGCTGAACATAAAAACAACTTGAGAAGAAGAGAAATAGATGTCGAAATCAGCTGAACATATACTGTCAACAAATGGTACACAAACGGTAGAATGGAATAACATTAATTCACAGAACAGAATGGAAAAATCCAGCAGCATTTTCAATCCAACTGGATATTTGGAGGATTGTTCTGAATCCAGCTGGATCCAGCTAGATCCAGCTGGATCTAGCTAAGTATTCAAAATTTTGCTTTGAAGCAAAATTTTGAAAACTAAGGGAATGCACGCATTTTGGTCCATAGAGCTTGGTGTGGGAGGAATATATGTTGAGATTATTCCCAGAAAAAATGTGAACTCAGAAAACTTCAAAATCAAACACAGAACAATATGGTACCCGAGATAGTACCTGAAAAGTGAGCCAAACGACCGTTTTTTTTGATCAGTTGAAAGGTCTAGTGCATTTAATCGCTGTAAATCTCTGTAAAAACAGTCTAGCCTTCAACTTTTTCATGGTTCATTCGCGTTTAGGAAAATATTCTATAAAATTATCTGGATATTCATTTTCTTCCGATATCAACTTTGTAAAGTTCCCCAAAGGGAGAGAAAAATACTGTCCATAATCCGGTGGAGAAAATAAAAAAGATTTAAATCTTTTTTTGGGTTCTCAACCTACCACAATCTGAAAAAATAGAAATCAATATTGTATATTTATTGTATTGTATAGTTAAGAAGCCAAAAAAGCTAGAAGGAAGAATTCATCCACCACGAAATAGGGTCTTTCAAAAAAATTTAAATTCTTATATCATCTGCTGAAATTGACACGAAAACATCATGCCTGTGAATTTGAGCCAATGAAATGTTCGTATTCAGACCTATTGCTATGGCAACGATCTGATTCTACTGAAAATGTCACTTCCTAACTGCAAAATTGATTAATGGAAATTTCCATGACTTGAAACATCACTGCAGACATCTGCCAACTTTGTCTCATGACGAAATATCGTAAAAAAAGAGTTGTTTCAGCAATAGTTTCATAAACCAACCTAATTGGATATTTGCGAAATGCACATTTTGCATCGAATATTTGTTTCGAAACACTGAATGCTTCACATCTTGGAATAGAGAATGAATTGATGATGTTTATAAATATTATTATATTATTAGCGGTTTGACCGCGACCAACTAATTTGAACATTAATGATACAAATCGGCTCTAGGTAACTTTAATTTTTTTATCATTCCTTTCACGAAACAATTCCACTGTTTTCAATTGAATTCGATTCATATTGAATGTACATTAATTTCCGTTTCGGATATTTCTGACATGAAATTTTATTAAAAGCCTATAAGCTTGAATTCATTCCGAGTATTGTTTCCTATTTGCGAATTTTTTCAGAAAATTTGCATATTGAATAGTTATCAGGAAATGAATCTTGTTCCAAGGAAATTATAAGTGATGAAATCCATGTTTTGAGTTTTTCTCTTCTCATAAAATGAGAATTATTATAATATCTGTTTATCAGGTAAATTGGTGCATTTCCTTCGAAACGCAACTGCAATATTACGAGAAATCAAAGCTGACTGACCATTTTACCAGTTACGTAGCGTATTATTCAACAAAAATGTAAATAATTTTTTTTAACCCTCCTTGGCGACGTTTTGGGAAGAAATATGTTTCCTTTTTCCAGCCCTTTTAGGAATTCCTTTCAGAGATTCTAGTTTTTATGAGTTGTGTCAAAATATGATACTGCCATGAGTAGCTCATCAATAGTTCTACCAAGTGCTGATTTTGACACAACCTACTTCGAACTAAATCTTCCCAAGTCAACTTTCCTCTTCAGAAGAGGTATCCAACATTGATCTATATTCAATAGGCAAGTAGTAATCTCCTCATTTCCGTTTAATAATACCCAAGTCTCCTTTTTTTCCTTTTTGTTCAATTCTCTTCTGCTCTAAGTAAATTAATAATATTCCATTCTACTGTTTGTGTACCATTTGTTGATAATCTGTATTCAGCTAATTCCGACATCTATTTCTCGTCTTCTCGTCTTCTCAAGTTGTTTTTATGTTCAGCTATTCTTAGTCTTAATGATCTTGATGTTTGGCCAGTATGAACATTACCACATGGAATATAATTTCGAATCCTCCTGTGTTCAAAGATTTGTTTCGACTCAATATCGATCTGATCGTGTTTTCTGTGTTGAATATTGTTCTTATATTGAATCTATCACCTATATGTTTGTTTTTTTCTGATAAACCACCTCCTCGAATGACACTCAACCAACATTTACTAGATTATAAGTAGTAAAGTACTATTTCCCCCTCCAAAAAATTTCAAACGTCAAGGTATACCTACCCAGCAATCAAATACTGCTATCTCAGGCTTTTCATCCCATATTTCATCTGGCATCTCGGGTCTTAGTTCTTCGCATTGCATCAAATTAGTATCGGCAACTACAACCAATAGTAACTATATCCTTCTTTGCATTTTTTGTGATTGCTCACATAACGATAATTTTTGTTGTATGTCCATACGTAATTAAATGTCCATCCATGTCAAAGTCATGTGAATATTTTTGAAGTGCTCTCTCCTGTACGCAGCGTTGGAGCCGTCTATTATTATTTATGCGGTCATGCAATAGTTGAGGAATAGCTAATGATATATTTTTTCAAACAATGAGGAAATTTATAGGATTTGTAATGGACGAAGGTGAAGACACGACGTTCTCTTCTGTGTAATTGCTTCTGAGTTGAAATTACCCACACTAAATTATTCTTTTCAACGAACAAATCTTATTTGATGAGACATTCTCGCAGGCACTAATGACATTGATATTCACTTTTGCTGATGATCATGTGCACGATGTGTATTAATGCTTCCAAGTACATGAAAGTAAGTCGAAGATGGAATGAAAGTTATTGGTAAGAAGAGTCTGTTGAACATTTTATTATTACTCAACATTCTATGAAAAATGCGTGGATCTTTCATAGTAGAAGAGCCCACGATGCTAAATTGGGATTTACTAGAGCGTCATAGAGACCTATTATTGGGTTGCGAAGCTTAGATGATAAATAGAAAAAAATGTTATATAATGTATACCTTTCCATCGGTCGGGGGAGCGGCTATAGACTTTCAAAAATCTAAAAAAAAAACTGTTACATGGACATACTCGAGCACGTCAGATATTGATATCATCTATGTCCTATTTTCAAAAATGTACGTATGTTAATCTGATTGTTTCCATGATGGGGGTGGTCGTACGTAAGGGTTGAAAATGAAAAAAAAAATGTTTTTCTCGAGTGCGTCATATTTTCTGAGAGGATATTAAGTTAACCTAAAAAAAAGATTTTATATAATAATCTGACGGTTTGGATGTGATGCAGACTCGCGGCCGTTATTAGAATGTGAAAAAAAATTTGTCATCTTGAAATACACAAGCGCGTCAGATTAAGATATATATAGTTTATTTTTACGCCTTAGACCTTGCACTCCCATAATCTGACGATTATCTGGAGGGATTTGCCTATTCTGCCATTTTGATTTTTTAAATTTTTTTTTTAATCATTGAACTTAATTAATTGAAAATCTCAGGAAAAAGCATGCAAATAAAAAAAGTGTATGTTTTTTTAGTAGAATACTTGTATTTATAAGAAAATAATTATAAGCAATAAAATTTTTAAAATTTTAATACGTTGGATATTCGTTGTAAACAATATCATGCCACCAACGAGTCTGTTTGATCAACTGTCATGGCATCATGGCAACAGAAACCAGAGTGGGGATGGAGTGAGATAGCAATAGATAGAGAAAGACTGACAGAGAAAAAGAAACGTGGAGAAGGGTATATAGGGATCACGTAGCTGCACGCATTAAACTTTATCAATGAATTTTTATTATTTCGGCTTGTGAAAATCGTCAGATTATATATTCTTTGTAATTATTGAATTAATCCCTTCAGAATAAAAATAAAATTAGCCACGCTCGAGAATGTCGAGATGGCGTTTTTTTACAATTTTGTAGCCCTCCTCCTTTCTTAGGTCACTCTCGATTTGTCAGATTAGTGGAATATTCACGTTTCAGAATCATTTTTTTTACTAATCTGATCCTTCATCCTTGAAAGGCGGCCATATATATAGGGCTCATATATGGTGGAAGTACTCAACCGGATACAAGGTATCCCCCTGTATATTAATCTGCCGCGCTTAAGAATAGAATAGACTTCATTCGTCCACTTATTTACAAAGAACTCATACAAGTTTTAGGACACGTCAACAACTCATGGAAAGTATATACTTATAAAAAACAATTCTGTGAAATCATACAAGTCACATTCATTATATTTAAATGAAAAACGATAAATATATAATTTAAAATGGATATTTGTCAATGCAAGTATTCAGTGAACTCTTCATTACTGTAAGGTACTATTTCCAACAAAAGGAGTCTCAGTTTTCCCTTGAATTGCTCCAACTTATTAATAGATTTATATTCAGTAGGTAACAAATTATATAACTGAGAACCAAGTATTTTATGAGATTTCTGACAAAATGTCAGACGAGTTAGCGGAATATGAGTATCTTTATTTTTTCTGGTATTATGATGATGAATCGATTCATTTTTTATGAATCCATTGCGGTTTTTGTACACATATATTAACAACTCCATAATATATAAACCATAAATTGTGATAATATCGTACTCTCGAAATAACTGACGACATGATGTCCTGGCAGAAACATTAGACATACATCTTACTATTCTTTTTTGTGTAATAAAAACATCTTCCATATTAGAATTGCTACCCCATATCAAAATTCCATATAGCAATCTGGATTGGATTTGTCCAAAGTAGAATAACAATAGTCCTTGTCTGTTCTTAACATTTTTAAGGAATCTGATTTGGTAACATTCACTATTCAAACTTTTCATAAGAATCACACAATGGGTGTTAAATGTTAAATTCGTGTCCATACTGATTCCTAAAAACTTTATGCATTTCGATTTTTGAATAATCAAATCATTCAATTTGAGATCAAATTCTGGCATATTCCATAGTGTCTCAACTGAAAATGCATGAGCTGAGTCTTACATGGATTGAGAAATAAGGAATTATTGGATAACCAGCCAGATAGATTCTGAAGGGTGGATTGAACAAAATTTTTCAAAAGATACTCATCCTTTCATGAGAACAAGAGTGTAATATCGTCTGCATATAAACAAGAAAACGTCCCTGGTAATATTTCAGTTAACTGATTTATATATAGAGCAAATAAAATCGGTCCCAGAACCGAACCCTGAGGTACAATAATTTTATTATGCATGTGTGTTGATATGAGCTGTTCGTGAACATTAAATGATTTATGTGCTATTTTAACACTTTGGGTGCGATTTGTCAGATATGATTGAAACCATTCATGTATTCAATAATGTATGATGCTCAACACAATCAAAAGCTCGACTCATGTCACAAAACACGGCTACAGGACAATTTTTTTCTTCCAGATTTTCTAATATTTTATCATAAATGGAATATATAGCTGTCATCGTTGAACGGCCTTCACGAAAACCGTGTTGATTATTATGAATAATATTATTTTTCATAAGAAACCCCATCAGAATAGTCATCATGGCATATTCGAAAATTTTTGATATACCTAATAGATGATTGTGACACCGGTCTATAATTCTCCATGTTTTGTCTTTCACCCTTTTTGAATATAGGCGTTATCAGCGACATCTTCAATCTGGATGGAAAAATTCCATTTTTGAATGATTCATTTATGATATGACAAAGAGGTTTTGTGACATCAGTCGAAATCTGTTTCAAAACATGTGCAGACATACCATCAGGACCACAGGAATGTTTGTTTTTAAGTTTATATTTTATTATTTGCTCTATTTCCTCTTCATTTATATACCGAAAGAACATACTATCCTTTACAATTTGAGTGGATAGCTCGGGAGTTATTTTACTTGAATTGTTTATTTTGTTTATAGTCTCGTAAGGAGAGTTGATGAAGAATTTGTTAAAGATCTCAGCTACGGATTGGGGGTCAGAGCATATTTCATTTTTATGCATTATTGATAAGTTTTGAAACGTTTCTTCTTTCTCAGAGAGAGTTTTTATCACTGACCATGTGCTCTTATTCACATTAGATGATGAAAATATTTTTTTTGAGTAAAATCTCGATTTCGTTTCTTTTACTAATTGAAAGTGTTGTTTCTTTTGTATTTTGTAGAATTCCCTGAAACCAGGATCATCTTTTTGTTTTTTGTAATATTTTTTCAAATTTCTACTAGATAATCTAACATTCTTATCAACCCATTCATGTGCATTATTATTTTTCAGTTCATCGCTTTCATAGGGGCATTCTTGATCGAAATAAGTCATCAATTTGTCATGAAAAAAATTAAATTTTTTCTTCCACTCCACCATCCAAATATATCTCTGACCAATTTTCAGTTTGCAGAACGTTCTTCAGATTTTGAAAAGAATGTTCATTAATCTTTCGCTTAAGTATAACATCCTTTTCTGTATTATATTCGCCGAGATTAATATAAAAAAACAGTTTTATGATCTGAAATTACATTGTCAACTACAATGTATTTTTCACCGTACGTTTTGTAATTGATGAATAACTGATCCAAGATCGTCTGTGATGTTCTTGTAACATGTAGTACATCCCGAAATCCCCGCTTGGGCTCCCCTATTACAATTAACATTCATCTTGATGGTTGACCATGCATTTTTCAAAAAAATATGCTAGTATTGCATGATCAGTCAAATTGGATTCGGACTCCTTATTTTCACGACTCCAGAACTACATTTTTCATCTTCAAATCCTTCTCGAACTGATACCTCGAAACAGTTATATTCCTGCCAGAACTAGTGCTTTCCAAGATTCTGCTCGAAAAATACCCCTCCTCCAGATCAAACCTGCTCCTGCAGCGACCTGAGCACATATTCAACTCCGATATTGACTACGAATTTGAATATGTTAATAGGTAACGACATTCTATTCTCGATTCAGAATCATTTCTCTTCGCAGAACACAATGTGGTCGACCGTGCAGAATAGCGGTATACGAAACGCAGTTATACAGATGTTGCATGGATAAACAGCGAAAATAATAAAGTATTATGATGTGTCTCGTACGATGTTCCGTTCGTTTGATGGCAGGTTTCACTCTGACTAGTTTTTTTCCGATCGTCCAAACGGTCGAGGGCCCCTTGGCGAAATGGATCGTTTGCTGGCAACTTCTGATAGAAAATGTGCATGAAGTCGAAGAGGTCAAATGGTAGAGCAATTCACTGATGACTTGTCATCACGCAAATTGCAATACTATGAAAAAAGTGAAATGAAAAAATTTCACAAATACTCTATGTTGATAGATACGTGATAGGTATCATTCATAGACACTTGAGGCATAAAGAAAAAGTCTGGATTATGAACACATTTGACACTCGATTAAACACTGTGACCCATTTAGAATGGAAGTCCCCTTATATTTTTCAACCAATCGGAATGTTTTTTTTCATCAGGCAAATATTCGAAAAGTGTACCAGAACACCAAATATTATGAATTCACATAGTTTCTAAATATTTTATGTCAGCTTCTAATGATCTACAAGGCTCAGATACGACCTGTCATGGAATACAGTTCTCATATGTGGAGTTCGGCACCAAAACATTCATTGAGGCTTCTCGATTCTATTAGAGCGGGCGCTGCGAAACATTCCGTTTGAAAAAACCGATGACCTCATTCTGATTGATGATTTGAGTTGAGAAAGACTTGATGAATATTAATTTGGAGGTTGCCCGACGGAATTATGGTCCAGTTTTTTTTTTCGGTCCTATAATGGGAGTTTTCGATTCCAACGCTGTAGTTGTTGAAAAAAAATGTTGTAAAGAATGCAAAAACCGTTGACCGCTATTTCTCGACTGGAATGTTTTTGCAAGATCCTTCCAAACCTGGAACTGAAAGTTGCCAGAAAAGCCCGTTGTCAGTTTTATTATAAATCTCCTTCCCAGCGTCACATACCTTCTCTCGAGTTTCGGAGCGGGCCGCGCTTTTCTCAACAGTTTTTGTGACTTCAGTTATAGCTGAACTTCATCCATTATTATAACAGATACATTTTCCAATATTTAAAGTAGCAGTGCTTCGAATTTTGTGATAACTTTCTTTAAAGTGAATAAATATCGCTACAATTATTAGATTAAAAAAAAGGCGAACGAAAAATCATGCTGAACTGGTGAATGAACCGAAAGAAACTATTCAAATGCAGCAAGACGACGCAAAGACGAAATTCCAGACAAATTTGAGAAGTTGTTTGATCCGAATGCTGATGAAGAACACTTCTCGTGGTATAAAAGTTGCATGGCCAGCTATATCAGCGAAGAAAACATTCGTCGTCGTCACTACATAGGAAGCTGGAAGGAAGAGCTTCATCAACAACACAGGGCATAGCTGGATCATCAACTGACCTGCAAATCAAAAAGAAGCAACAGCGATTCGTCGAGTGACTCATGATGTTCCATTTGTGGTATACGACGAAAACCAAAATAAAAAAAAGTCATCTTTTAACTGAAATTTCAGCAGCTTTGCTGTTTTTCAATGCGTTGATAATACTATGAAATTTTCACAAAAATTTGTTATACGAACCACCGGAAGATTTTTTTGCAGAAACTTTCAATATCATACGTCGTGTTAAAGAAATAACGTTTCATTACCAATATCTTCTAGTAACGAAAGAGGTCGAACAACAACAAATATCACAAATACAGTTACTGGCTGCTTTTGACAAATTAATGGCGGATATAAAAGACGGTGTTTCGACGACCGCTTTTGAATTGACATACTTGGCTCAACGAATGACTGTACTCGCTGAAGTAGAGGATGTAGTTTTAATCGTGATCTCAAAGTGATGCTGATCGATAAATTTGGTGACAAGGTTTTATTCTCATATCTTACTGAGAGGAAGCAATCTTCTTTGGTTTTCATGGCAGGAAGTTCATTAAGGAAATAGCTGAACGTGTACGTCGGCTAGACTGTAGCAAAATTGTCATGTGTGCTAAGGAATTACGGAAGGAACTATCCACTACTGAACTTATACCAGAGGAAAAGTTGTGTGATGAAATTCTTATAGAAGATGCCGCGAAGAAATGCACATTCACGCCGAAATAGAAGACTTTCATACAAGCGTCATTAAGCAGTCAAAATCTAAAATTGTCTATATATATATATATATATATATATATATATATATATATATATATATATCAGTGTAACGAACAGAAAGACACCGCAACATACAGCTTTAGCCGAATTCATTCACCACCTACCTAACTAAATCGAAACATATGTTTGTTGAAAAATCTTAGACACTGTGAAAATGACTTTCATGGGGACATTAAGTGGCGAAGATTCTATGACCGTTGCAATCATGATAGTTAATCAACAGAAGAATGATGAAAAGAATACCTCACGGGCATGGCCTAGCTCTCCATGTTGACTAGTCATTCGATATCTGAAGCTAAGCAGCAGGAAAAGACCACGTCGAAAGCTCATAAAACTGCAGCAAAGTATTATATCATAGCTCGCAGGCAATATATCAATGAACACAAGATATATTGAGGAATTGCTGTCCTTCGGAAGAGACGTAAAGCCGGCGAGTCTATGGTTGTTGGACTCGTAAAGGATCCCTACCTCTGGTTGGAATACCAGAGTGTTCGGCAAAATTTCCGGTTGGGGGAAATGTGGTCACCGGAGTCGATGATTGGCCTTGGTAGGGAAAACAGGCCGACGTTGAATAAATCATTTCCAAAAAAGAACACCTCAGACACTGCTAAACCGAAACTAACTGAAACTGACTACAAATATTTATATCAAGTCCTTCAACCAAAATCCCAGCTGGCCATTATAGGTGGATATGAAGACTCCAAAAAATCTTCAAGCTCCAAGGTAATAGGTCTTCTGAATTGTTAGATTCATATTATTCTGCGTTTACGAGCGAAGGCCGGCGCTAGAAAATTTCATAACATTATTAATGAATTATTACATTAATAATTAAAAAGAAACTGAAACCTTTTTCCGTCGAAATAAGTTCATTCATCTCTCCAGAAGCAGATTGAAGGATTTTCAGCCATATTTTTGTTGCTGTTCGTGAAGGAATTGAACAAGTTTTTATAAATTGTGCAGATTCCGATGTTTTCGTACTCAACATCCACTTTCAGCATAAGCTATCGAATAGTAGTTTTTGAGGGGTTTGGTTTGAAGGATCAGCCGAAGAATATCTTTTAAGCTGGGATTCAATTGAAATGTATCTGAAATTATTAGAACTTTTGATGTTTTGTATTAACATTGCTTAAGGGCTGCAATACATGGGCCTCCGAACTTACTCCAATTCGGTTATGAAAGATGAGATGGAAAGTTGTACCCGGTGCAAATGGCAAAACCACCTATGACAAATTCTTTGATCAGGCTCTGCAAATATAATGCTGAATGCCTGACAATGTTTCGCACTTGTAGAAAAAGCGAAATCAATTGTATTTTCCTTTGCAAATGCACCAGCAATAATTGTCAAAACTTACCTGAATGAATTTTTCACTACTTATTAATAGGTAAACCACTTTTTTTATTAAATTTGTATTGAATTAGATCATGCCGTTTTTCTCCATACCTTACCTAAACCAGGTGTTAATAGTCAATAACAATTTTTTTTTCGCAGCTACAGCGATGGAAGCGAAAACTATTATAGGACCGAAAAAAAAACTGGACCATAATTCCGTCCGGCAACCTCCACAATATCATTAATTAAGTCTTTCTTTACTCAAATCATCAATCAGAATGAGGTCATCGGTTTTTTCAAACGGAATGTTTCGCAGCGCTTGCACTATATTCAGAGAAAGGAAATTCGTCTTGTTGGTGATTCTTTGCTCACAGACTCACTCACTTCATTGGAACATCGTAGAAGGGTCGGAGACTTGTCTCTCTTCTATAGACACTTTCACGGTCGATGCTCTTCCGAATTGTTATCAATCGTTCCCCTCTTGGCAATATCTACATGGATGACTCGACGAGTACAGAATTCCCACCCCTCCGTAGGGAAAGTGGAAACCTGTCGAACTTCTTTTGCTCAGGGATCTTTTTCCAACAGAAAGCTGAGCTTTGGAATTCCTTGCCAAAAGAGGTTTTTCCTGAGGCTGACAAACTCCAGAAATTCAAAGTAAATGTTAATTCGTATCTCCTGTCCCTTGATTCACGCGGTGTTCTTTGAACATTACAGGGCATCCCTTTCGTGTGAATCTGCATATTAAAAAAAAAGGCTAGCACAAAATCGTCGATATGTAACAAAAATAAAGTGTGATGATCATAGATGAAACAAACATAATGTTCATTAGTAACTTGGGTGTTTTCGTGGAGAGAATGTAGTTTGATGATTTTTTTTTGGAAATTCCAACTTCTATGAAAGAAGTAAAATCAGAAAAAATTACAAACATTTTCTCTTGATAGGTAAGTACGTGTATATTATACAAAGAGTTACTTCTATTATTTTATTCGGTGAGAAAGACAAAAAATAATTCATTAAACATTATGTTCATCTATTATTAACAATGAACCATTTCCGTTTCCAGAACTGAACAGTAAGGAAAAGAAAATTAATTTAAAATTCATTGCTAGATGTTCATTTCATGATTTCTCCTGGATATTCATATCATACAGACGATCCATTGCACACTTCTACCAAAACAACACCATTAGGACTGAAACACTGACAAAGTCATGTCCTCCTTGACCAAAGACCATTTTATAGCTTAATTATCACACTCATAATTATATGAAACGTCTTCCATTTTCAATTAAAAAAATAAATAACCATTCGCATTGAGTAATGTCCAAGAATTATGCATATCATTATGCTTGTTCCACACTAATTGATAATACAAAAAGTATGTTCAAGCGTCCTTTGATCAACCTTGGACCTATATAAATAGGTGAAACGGCAACAGTAATTGCTGTAATTTTTATCAGGAGATGATAACGCAATAATTAGTTATCAAATAACAGAATAAACGCTTTAAGGAAAAAAGTAGATTCGAAGGTTTTTTGCAATTCGCCTAGAGATAATGGATGTCGCTTGCATTTGCACATGCAACGGAGTTTGATTGCATGTTCCACAAGTGCCTCACAAGATTGTAACAACTGTCATTACAAGGAAGAAAACCAGAGAAAACAGGAAGTGCTATTTTATGTCAACAAACAATAAATTGGCGTGAGTTGATAACTCCAAAAGTAAATAAGCTTCCAAGATTATTGGCTATGAAATTCTTTCAGTTGTAAGCAAAAAAAAAGAGGTTTGATTTGTTTTTCGTGTCTGTTTGATTAACATTTCACCAACCCTTTCAGGAAAATACTGCCCTTTGATAAAAAATCGAAAGATTTCGCAAGGATCTCAAATGTAATCAAGGCATATGGATTCTGTGTATGTAAAGAGAACATGACACTTGACGTGAAAACTGGCATTAAAAACAATTTCTTAGAGTACCTAGCAAAAAAAATAATGTGTTCCAAAAAGAAAAATTTTCCTATATGGTCAATTCACCCACACTGAATGAAATTAACAAGAGTATTAGGAATGATATTATAAAGAAAATATAGGAATAATTTCAGGCTGAAGAAAAATATTATATCAGTTATAAAAATAATTTATCAAGTGAGTGAGATGAAAAAAGATGGAAAATAGGATTAAGATACATTATCAATCAATCTATTCATCTTTCTTCTTGTCATAATGTTCGATAACGATATGATAATTGGACGATACCAACATACAGAGTGGTCCAACAAGAAGTATGCACCTAGCTTCACTCCTTTATTTGGAATTCGATGTAAAAAGGTTTGGACACGTAAATCTTAATTGTAAATATTTCTATAACTGAATACCTATAAGAAGTATGTTATTGTAAGTGTCTGTAGGGAAATCACATCTGAAATATTTTATAAGCGATACGAAATATAAAATATAAATATAAAAATTATCATTGAATGATAATAATAAATTAAATTTGTTTTCGCAATGATTGGACATATCTATCACCATAAAATTTACCGCTTTTTTGAAATCATAAAAAGTCGTTCTGTCTGATTTCTTGAGGAAGGTTAATGCACATTTTACAGCCGTTATAAATTAATGAATCTCTGATCTGTGTAGTAATTGGAATATTGGTGTGACTAGTAGTCTAAGGAGAGGAACAAGAATCATAATTATTCATGTGCTTTCTTCAAACAATCAGTATTTACCGAACAAACAGTTTCCAGTAGAAAAAGTGGAACATCAACCTTGATTTTTTTATGTTGTTTAATTGAAGAGGGGTCGGCGTGATTGGCGATACTGATACTTTGCAAATATTTTTTTATTTCTACTTGGTTTTGATAGATCATAACAGTCTTTTAGTTAAAATATCATTTCTTTTTTTTATATGCAGACTCACACGAAAGGGAAGCCCTGTAATGTTTAAAGAACACCGCGTGAATCAAGGGTCAGAAGATGCGAACATTCACTCTGAATTTCTGAAGTTTGTAAGCCTCTGGAAGAACCTCTCTCGGCAAGGAGTTCCAAAGCTCAGCTGTTCTATTAAAAAAAGATCCCTGAGCGAGAGAGGTTCGACAGATCTCCAAGTTCCTAACAAAGGGGTGGAAAGTCTGTACTCGTCGAGTCATCCGTATAGATATTTATTGATAACAATTCAGAAGAGCACTGACCGTGAAAATATCTATAGAAGAGAGACAAGTCTCCGACCCTTCTTCGATGCACCTATGAAGTGAGCGAGTCTGTGAGCGAAGAATCACCAAGAAGACGAATTGCCTTCCTCTGAATAGAGTCGAGAAGCTTCAATGAATGTTTTGGTGCCGAACATGAGAACTATATTCCAAGACAGGTCGTATCTGAGATAGATATCCAAGTTTCTGGAAAGCACCTTTAGCGATCCATCTCACATCTTCTCTCATGAGAGATAATTACTGATCGTAATTTTAGCATAGATATACTTGACTTTGTAGAAATAGTTTCTCCTGACATCTGAATACTAGATGATGATAGATCGGCTTTCCTTGAGAATATACATGCCTGGGCTTTCCTAGCATTAAATTCCACCAAGTTGATGTTACCCTATTCTATTATTTTTACCAAGTCATCGTTAATTTTATTGACGTGAATGTTTCTTTGAATTTTTGTCCCTCGAGCTGGTATGGGGATTCTGAAAGAGAAAGTAGTATGAAGAATACTGTCATCCGAAAAACTGTGAAAATAAGATGTTTTCTCAAGCAAATCATTTATATGAAGCAAAGACAAATTGGGCGCCAGAACTGAACTCTATGGAGCATCTGCATTTATTGGGAGAATATCAGATGATACTCCATCACCAATCACATTCAGAGACCTATCAGACAAGTAACTCTTCAAAAAGGCACACAACTGAGGAGGCAAACCATAGGACGGCAGTTTAGAAAGGAGACCCCGATGCCAAACTTGATCAAACGCTTATGAAATATCGAGTGCAACTGCTATCGTTTTTCCGAATTTTCCGATTGAATGCTGCCAAATATGAGGGGTCAATAAGTCACTGGTTTATTGTTAATATGAACTCGAAGGAAGTTTTGGTTTTCAATAATACAGGGGTGACAACAAGACTTTCAACTCCACATGTTAATGCAATGATACTCACTGGTTTTCGAAATGTTCAGTGATAACTGATTGGAGTCCCGTCATTTATCATGAGTTTCATATCTTCAATTCAATCACGATTCTTTTTTTTTTTCAATTACTTACCTTTCCAATGGCAGACTGTAAAAAATTCGCCCAAAAATTCTGTCTCTGCCGCCCGGTCTATAAGAGTGGATTTATCTGGGACTATGACAAAGTTGATATACGTTTTAGCACGTCCAGGGCATTTTTTGGCTGATAGTTCAGCTATTAACTACTAGATGAATATTATACTATGCTTGACTAGTATAATGAATGCGATTCGATAGTAAAATATCACTAAGAGGTGTTTGCCTGAATGTGGTTGAAAATGATCCTTGGTGAATCCCCACTCACGTCACCAAAACACTATCGTTATCGAAGCTGGATCTCTTTCGGCGTAATGGGAATTCGACGTAGTGCCACAACATGCACTTTCGATATCAGAAGCACAGAAGTGGCACTACGGCAAATTACGAATCGTCGTTCGGTCATCATTCGGATTTTTTTCAAAATAGGGAAGGTGAATACGTCGGATTCCCTTTACGCCGAATGGAATCCAGCTTCGATAACGATCGTGTTCTGGTGACGTATGTGGTGGGGATGCTATTCGGCGTAGTGGGAATTCGGCCTAATGGGAATTCGGCGTAATGGGAATTCGGTGTAATGGGAAGTCGACGTAGTGATACGTCCCGACTCTATTGAAAAGTGTTGCTGAAAACGAAAGGATCAAAATACAAATCGAATAAGGAAAGCAAATCCAAACAAAAGATTGTTCAAAGAAAATAATGTTGTGACAAAAAAAATTGAGATATCGGCTATGAACTATTACTCGAAAAAATATGAATAGAGATATAAATGAAATATATTGTGACAAGAAAATTGAGATATCCAATGTAGAATATTAGTAAAAAGATGTAAATGAAGATATAAATGAAATAGGGAGTGGTGTGATGAAACTAAAGTGATGGAACTTCCTTCTTAACCTATCATACTTTCGTCTTCCAGGTTGTGGGAGTCCAGCAATACCCGATTCGACCCCAAGTGGCCGACTTGAACGAAAACATCCTCTCCGAACAGTTGACTGCAGAATCGGTGCTCACTGACGAGATCATCAAGACGACAGGAAGGCAAATCGAAGACGCTCTGACGGAATTCGATGTGTATTGTAGCAATTTACATATAGGTATGTGGTATGTATGCACTTTGTTCTCCATAGCACTCGCTTCAGTGGTGTTTGGTGTCTTTTTTGTTGGTGACTTGTAGGCTAGGTAGTAATAGATTTTTGTACGTTTTGTAGTAGACATATGTCATGTTCCGATATTGCTGGTATTACTGGCCACAGTAAGCTTTTTCGGAACGCTTTTTGCAGTGCTAGTAATTTACTGCTGATGATATCGGAACGGACCGCCATCGGAAATCCGTCAAAGGAACTGTCAGCGGTGACAGGTGTGACGTACACTATCTTATTTCAAAATAAGATGCCTAGGAAACCATGGTGTATCTAGTTGTACCTGAATAATTTTGGAATAAACTTGGCGAAAACCGATTGCTTGATTTCTGAGATCGGAAATGCTTCAGATCGCTTTTGTAGATGGCGATCAGTCATATTCCATATGAAGCTTAATTTTCAGTAGAGAGGAATGTGCAACCGAATATTCTACCACTGTTTATTATTTGCCTACTGAGAATTTGACAGCCCTGACACCCAATCAAATGCGTTTCAGAAAACGTGCTTGTAAGGTGGAAACCTACCGTTAACAACCTGTCAATACTGTCACTGTCACCTTTTAGTGAGTTTATATCAGTTCGTAAGACTTGACTTTGATTCCGAGAAAATTTACTTTGCCCATTTACCTGAGAATGTACGACAAAGTTCATGCTAGTGTATTGAAAGTGATAGTCTGTCTTGGAATTGGGGATACACACATCAGTTATGCAACGGTTCAAAATACGTATCACATCGATATTTCCTTTATTTAAACAAAACTTTCATTTCAATATCTCATTGATAAGAGCTGCAGATGTTTCCACCTCGATATAAGACTTTCGCTCAAGCTGAAACGAATAAAATTGGCTACAACGCTTTATTCATGTTATTATTTTGGGGCGATTTGTTTTGTACTTACCTCAGGTACTAAATAAAGAAGAATATCTGGATCCCCATATTTTGACTGACCACACAAAATACGAAATTTTCTACACATCGTGAAAAAGTACTTGTAATAACTTCAAAACTTATTCTACTTATATAGACTTTTAAACACTTGAGTGCGAAAAAATAATTTCAGAGAGTTTTCATTGACAACAATAAACCTCAAAGTTACGTCAATCTGACGAAACCGAAATTTGACAGATTTTCGAAAATGTTCATATTGCGCCCCCTATACAAAAATTAGAAAGCTTTTGTAATCGTCGATTGTTTTTCGCCAAGAAATTCTAAACAATATCGAATCACTAGATACACCAGGGTTTCCTAGACATCGTATTTCAAAATGAATTATATACTGGAAGAAATATTAAGCAAAAGCGATACGGAAATAGAAAATTCAGAGAGCTCAAGCTCTGATAATGAGTCTTTAGAGAATGTAATGAGTGAATTTATAATCCTCGACAAAATTAGAGGACCCATAGAAAAAATACCAAGAATAGAAGGGTACATTCAAAATGTAGTAGGATTTTACACCCCTAAGATTTTCAAACATTTCAGGTAAGTGAGTAAGGCTTGCAATCTCGAAAAATGGGGTTCTCGCGGATTTTATTGATCTGCTGGATTCATTTCAATTCAGCATCAACTTCTACGCAAATATCTTCCAGTAAAACTCGAAACATATCTAATAATTTTGCAATTGCAATGATCTGACAACAAATTTAATCTGTTACCGGTTGACGTTTATTCGAACAAAACCTAACCTTACTCAATTTCGGGAATTAGGCATTCCAGATCAGGTTATGTCTGGGGGGCAAATACCAGTTTTAACCAATCACAACACTCATAAGAAAAAAACAAACGAAAGTTCCTGGGGGGCAGATGCCGCCGATTGGTTCATTTCGATTTATTTGACATTTTTGACAAGTATCTGAAATGCCTAATACTGGGACTACAGGACCACTTCTGCAGCAGTAGCACCAGTAACTTTTTAATCTGTAACAGGGTACCTAGAAAATTGGCGCGGAATAATTGCCAGTGAATGTCATTAAAATCGAAATGACTGAATTAACTGGACAGTACTGTTCAGGAATATCGGAACATGACTTTGGCAGTAAGTCGGGTGTGATTGTAATTTCAGTTTTTTGTGAATTTTTGTATTTATTTCTAGCGAGTCAGAGTTGAGTTGAAACATGCGATGGTAGTTATTCGAAAATAACAAAGTAATAACACGTAGGTATGTAAAAAATTACAAACTTATTTCGACACTACGTACCAAAAATTGCAAATCCATTGAAATGTCTCCAAAAATAGGCTTGAAATAGGAGGCAGACTAGCTTCCGAAACGTCATCCAGGGGAAGTATACGCATTTTTTTATAAATTAAATTAAACGGTAAAATTCATAAAAATGCGATTCGTAACTGACAAAATAATCACTCAATTGTTTTATTTTGATATCTCAGTCACATGTCGGGCTAAATATACCAATGCCCAAGAAACAGATATAATAATAACTTAAAGTTTTTTCCTTTTCATTTCTAGGGCAGAAAAAACCCAAAAAATTAATTCTAGAACATTTTTACCTCCTCAAGAAATATTCAAACAATATTCAAGTGAGATTAAATTACATGAAGTGATCCAAGGGTGAATACGAAAAAAAAAGTAAACAAAAATCATCAGAAAGTTTGAAAAGTTAGAAACAGCATTGACCGAAAATTGAAAATGATTTGTATAAATACTGTTACGATATTTTCCTGGGGGTAGTTTCTTAAAACTCTAAACAATACTAAACTACTTTTATTACAATTCTTTATCACAATACAATACACTTAACACTTAAACTGCTCAGCTAGACTATCCAATGCTCTTTACTGAAACTTCCTCTACTAGAAACTCTAAAACACTCTCTTCCATCGCGATGAAGTGTCTCCTTTTTATACTCGCGTACGCCTATGGAGAATCTTCCAGAGAGGTATCGATGATGTGTATCGAATTATCTACGCCAACCGAGATTTCTTCGAAAATGACGTTCTCTCTTCGACCCCTCATATTATTTTGCGTTTACGAGCGACAGGGTCGGCGCTAGTAAATTTCGTAACACTACTTTGATTTTTTTTTTACTTTTTTCACCATTTCATTGAATTTTTCTTACTCTCATCATCAATCTATTCTCCATTCTAATACAAGTTATCGAGGTGAATTTCATTTTATAAACTTTTTCACCTACCTAAACAGACGCATATAAATACAACTCTCCACGGACGTTAGCAAAATATTGAAATCGATTTGTTCCATCATTGCTAACGAAAAACCTCCATAACATTTTTCATTTCGAAAGGCGTTAATTAGTTATCAACAAAAAATCAAGAATAAAAACAAACTGAAATAACTTTACGAAAATAATTCCTTTATGTGAACAAAATTAAACACTTTTTATTCTATGCATTTTCAATAAAGTACCCCTCGAGTGATTAAAGGTCGAAAAATCACCAAATTATACCATTTTGAATTTGAATCATGCATTTGAATTTATGTAGAATATATCAAATTTTCTTTTTTAAGTGGAATATGCTAATCATTAGTATATATTATATCAGTCATCGTCATGATGATTTCAATTTGATAAGAGGTGAACGCAAACTTCAAGATCTTAGGCAGGGGTGATGTAACACAGTGTTTTAATCGACCGGGAGAGGAAGGAAAATGATGGTCTTGCGTTTGCCAGTTTGTACCTGCCCTGTATTGATGATGGAGAAACCACTCCGAAAGCGGCATGCAGTTGCCCCCCCCGGAAGCATGTTTTCTTGAAGGAAAGATGTCTGTCAGGTGTCATTCAATGTCCGACGTGGTATTAGCCAGGGACGTATTAACTGAGGAGAAGTAGTATTTCGACTTTGTTCCGCATTATTTCACTCGGTCAACTTTAATGTTAATAACAAATTGTCCTATGTTTTCGGAGTTTGAAGAAAAACTTCGTTTTCGATATCGATTCAGTTTATTTCTGAATAAACGTGGCATGTGGAACACTGTTCCGATACGAGTGAAGATAAAAACCTCAAATTTTGTAATTCGATAAGAGGTCATATATAACATAAACAGTTTCCTTGTGATGATTTGGTAATCTCGTTTATTACTATTTCATTATCATCAGTTCACATTGTGGGAAAGCGCATTTGTAAATGAACCATGACCTTTCTATCGTTCTAAATTGATGCATAATGGATAGAACTGAAGCAAATTATGGATTTCAGTGTATATCTGACTCCCCAGATTGTCTGAAAAAATGTCATTTCAATAAAAACGTGAATCAAAGGAATTTTGAAATAATTATCGAAAATCTGTAAAAAAGTGAAATGAGGTTCATATGAGATTCCTATAAACTTTTTACTACTGTCATCTTTTTGAAAAGAATGTTTGCGAAGCATTTTCTTATATTTACATTTTCCAATTATTATATCTCCTATGTCTTGGTGAACGGTTATCTTCTTCAGCAACAAGATTAATCACTTTCTTTTTATTGTCGAACTTTCCTTCCCCATGAATGAGAAATTGTAGTGCCGCCATTTTATGTTGTTGCCAATGATTCGTGTCGTTAGGAATATATCTGAATGTGTTAGTGTCCTTCCTATAAATGTCAAATTCTAAATCATTCTGTTTACCCCTCATGACCAATACATCTGAAAATGGCAACTGTTGTTCTTTCTCTACTGCGTACCTAAATTTTATACTTCTAGCTATGTCGAGATATATTTAAATATACTCTATTTCATCTCAAGAAAGTTTTTTGAAGTTTTTTCTTCGTAGTTTTCTGGGTTTGAGCCTACCACAGTCTGAAAAAATTAGTATTATATATCCCAATCAGTCATTTCGGGTTATTTGTATTCCTCCTAGCTTGACGCCAATGGCTCGACGTGGAATATGTGTTTTCTTCTTTTCTAATACTCTTACGAGTGTACCCAGAGGGAAAAGTCTTGCGCAGGAAGGGGAGCGCTAATTATCTTGGGTGTTGAAGCGCTCTTGGGCGTCTTACTGATTTTTGGTACCCTATTTTCTATTTCAACCATTGAGAAACCCACAGTCCTACCGGTTCGGTTGATGAATTTGATCACATGATTGCACCTATAAAATAGTTTGTCAATTATATTTATGTAGAACTGTTCTCGGAACTATTTGACAACCGATTTAGAAAAGTAACTTTTTATTTTTGAAACGGAGTTTTCAATGAATTGGGTAAATGAAATAAATTAATCTAATGTCTTTCATACGTGATACTAATTGAATTTACTGTTTGATTTTGGCTAACGCTTCTTTGAGAATGAGTTTAAGAATTGAAGGATCAAGGAGAACATTGATTTATTCGAGGATGAGACTTTTTGAAAATGGCAATATTTTCTAGTAGCTTTTTTGGGTTCTAAACCTAGCACAATTTGAAAAAATAAAAATTAATTTTCAAATCTATACAAGTATTGGATGCAGATTTCTAATCTACCCTGAAAAGTTGCTGCTTTAATTAAAAACATTTCCTTCTGATTATTTTCCCCAATGCTTATAAACGATAAAACACTTGAAGGCTAGACTGCTTTTACAGATTTTTACAGCGATTATTTCCCTCAATGCGAATAAACGATGAAACAGTTGAAGGCTAGACTGCTTTTACAGAGTTTTACAGCGATTAAATGCACTAGACCTTTTAACCGATTAAAATGTTCGAAATAAACCGGGCGTTTGGATCACTTTTCAGGTACTATCTCTGGTACTATATTGTTCCTGTGTTCGATTTTGATGTTTCCTGAGTTTACATGTTTTCTGGAAATAATCTAAACATATATCCCTCCTTCACCAAGTTCAATCGACCAAAATGCGTGCATTACCATGATTTTCAAAATTTTGCTTTCAAGCAAATGCTTTCATGTATAATAATTTAAAATGAAATCCCTCGACCTGCGGTCTCGGGATTTTATCGAATTATCATACATTCAAGTCATTTGCTAAGCAAAATTTCGAAAATCATGGAATTGCAGCACACATTTTAACCGATTAAACTTGGTGCACTCGGGATATAACCCCCGATTAAATGCACTAGACTTTTCAACCGATTGTACTGATCAAAATGAACCGGGCGTCTGGCTCACTTTTCAGGTACTATCTCGGGTATATTATTCCTGAGTTCGATTCTGATGTTTCCTGAGTTTACATATTTTCTGGAAATAATCTCAACGTTTATCCCTCCTTCACCAAGCTCAATTGCCCAAAATGCGTGCATTTCCATGATTTTTGAAATCTTGCTTTCAAGCTTTCGTGTACAATAAAACCTGCGGTCACGGGATTTCATCAAATTATCATACACTCAAGACATTTGCTAAGGAAAATTTTGAAAATTATGGAAGTGCAGCACACATTTTAACCGATTATTTTTTCACTAGTCAAAATGTGACGTTTTGGCATTTCAACCAATATTAGCGGGTTATTCTATGGTTATTCTAGCCAATCATTGGGTATTATACTGATGAAACTGCCTGGTCCTCTAGATAAAACGTTGTTTACCTTTGAACTGTCAAAATTATACGGTTTACTGCGTCGATTCTATTGAACTGGCTCATATTTATATAAAATATCATAAATGAAGAGTTACCTTATTATTAATAGTCATTCACTTTTCACTTTTTCAGCATAATAATAACATAACACATTTCAATGAACACTCAAACACGTAAATAGCTCATAACCCCAGCAGATTCCTCAAATATAAGTTTTTGTATTTTTCTGATAGTCAATTTTGAGTTATAACAGAAGAATGGAGTACATTAGAAATCTGCCCTTCTACACTTGTATGAATTCCAAAATTAATTCTTATTTTTTCAGATTGTTTTAGGTTCAGAATCTGAAAAACGAATACGAAGAAAGAATCCGTCTAGCACTAAACGTCTTTCATACAATATTTTTGATTTGCATCTTTTACGAAAGTAGCATTTTCCACTTTCTTATCTTTTTCTTATGCTCATCAGTCTGAATGCTCATCGATTGATTGCATACGTCAATTTTTCATATACAGATTCACACGAAAGGAAAGCCCTGTAATGTTCAGAAAACACCGCGTGAATCAAGGGACAGGGGATACGAATTGACATGCAAATGTTAAAAAAATTCCTGCATTATTTTTGACTGGCATTCTGAAAACTCTGATAGAATCCCGCTGAAAAATTTATAAAATTCGAATGCATGAGGACCTTCGACTATTGAACATTTTTATGTTTTTCAGATCCACACAATTCCGGCTTCCGGCTTTTGACAGATGGACAGCTTCCCCTGCGGCAATGTCTTCATCCGGAAGCCTGCCGAAAAGAAATAGATCTGCCGTCGTACTACAGCATATTCCATGACCTTAGGAAAGAAGTGGCTAGGTTCACCGGAAGGGTGGATGACGCCCCCCAATCCATTGCCGATATGTTAGAATGTATCCTTTTGTCTAGAAGGCACAACAAAACTGTTTCCCCTGGTTTCAATCCAAATATTGAACTCAACATATTTCGTTAGAGGATACGTTTCATTTCATCTCCTGATGATGACACTCGCTTCACGAAACGAGCATCGAGAACAGTGTTCATATCATTTTCAGAGCAGGGAAGAAGAAGTCATCCTTCGACATGGTATATAACGTTATTCAGTAATAATATACTACGATAATAACGAACAGAAAAAATTAACAATATAGAAAGTAACATAAAGTTGGTCTCAGAGCATTGATTTCTTGAAAATTCCAGCAACTTTTGAAATATAGAAAGTATATTCCAGCTACCAAATTCTGAAACATCCTGTACATATTGATTTGTTCAATACAGTTGGGTGAGCCATCAAGCACTATTTTAGTAGCATGTACTTTTCCTTTTCCTTTTCTGTGTATATGAGACAATTCTCAATGGGATTGTTCATTCTTTTCCGTCTCAATGTTATTTGGGTTTCTTCCTTTTGCTCACAACTGAATCCAGTCTTTCCCAATCGAATGTTTAAGTAGGGGAACCAATAAGTTCGTTACCAAGATTGTTTGGCGATGCTTGACATTGTGAAAGCTTGCTGAAAGATATTCGAATGTGCAGCGTATTTGAAAAGGAGTTTGAACTCTGAAGTATCTACATAACCTCAGCAAAAAATTGAAGTTTTCAAGCCCTTTTTTATACAGTGTGGTCCATATAAAGTGTGCAATAAATGTTTTTTTTTTATTACTTGCACACAAACAATTCGAGTACTGCCATTGTTTAAAGAGTAGATAGTTAGTCAGTCCCTGTGGAATAATGGTTTGATGCAATCGCGCGTGACATCTAGAGAACCTTTCGAGAATGTCTCTGAATGACGTCATTTAAGCCACTGTACTGGTACGCCACCTAGGTGGAATGTGATACCATGTGAAACTTATAAGGAATTTCTTGCAGTTTTCGTTAGCGATCTCACAATTTGATCATTTCGGAAACATTAGAGGATTTGCTCGGGCAGGGCCGGACCTATATATTTGCAATAGTATGTAGGAAGGTTTACGAACTTTATTTTAGTAACGACTACCTATAAGTTTGTAAAAAAGATGCATACAATTTTTACATGATATTATTCAACTTCAATGTTTGTTTGGGTCAAATATTGCAACTGAATTTTAAGCCCCTTCTAGTTGTCCTATTAACTTAAAATTTCGTAGGTGTTCATAATTCCGATAAAAATGCATTATAAAATTTTTTTGTTGAAATTGATTTTTTTAAAATTAATAAATTCAATATAGCTGTCGGAGGCCGGGTCGGTGTCAAAATTCAAGACAAGATGGCGGACGAATTGAAAATTGATATGCGAGGGTTTTTGAGGTTGGATATTATGATGACATTGTCAACATTCCAAAATCCAAGATAACTGCTATCTATACCTACATTTCACTTGAGAACTAAAAAAGATGTTTGCTTTCGTATTCAAACTGACCCGATTTCAATGCCGTTTATTCAGTAGGTAGTTAGGGTAGAAAAATAATGTAAATGAAAGGTTTTCCTAATCATCAAAACTCCATCTAGAAATGGACTATTTTCAAAATTTGTTCGACAGTGACAACATTAAAGTCGGCAATATATGGAAATTTTTTAATGGTACACTTACATGAAATTGAACTTTGGTATGGTTTTTGTTTCGAATTAGACCAAAAATATCATGAACACATTCGTTTCCTGTCAAAAATGACATTTAAAAAATGGAGAAATAGTATTTTTTCCGCAAACGTCAAAAAAAGTAGACATTATTAACGTCAATTCATGATGTTGAAGTATAATTTCACAGACGCCACTTTTTTGTACCGCCGTGAGCGGACAAAAAAGTACTTTTTTGTACGCTGACGGCCGTACAAAAAAGTAGAATTTTTAACAGGGAAAATAATTATTAGTTGACATAATATAATCTAAAAGAAAATTTCAGTACACTTTACTACAACAAACGAAATTTTGATGCTCAAGTACTCACCAAAAATGCACAGTCCAATTGTTGCTTTAAATCACTTACAATATTTCTGACATTATAAAATATTATTGAACTGTCAAATTTGTTTTTGACTTGGCAATCACAAAACCAGTAACCACGGAAATGTAGTGCGCAGTTTTATAATTATTATTCTCTGAATTTATCAACTTCGTTGCAATCGTTTTGAATTTTTATTTAAATATTAATTAGTTCTATAGTCTGGATGCCGTTTGCGGAAAAAATAGCATGTTTCATTCGGAGCAAAAGCACTTTTTGTGGCTCGTCTGAAATTGTCGGCCTCACTAACGTTCGGCCATCAAACATTCAGACTCGCCACAAAAAGTTATACTTTTACTCCTAATAAAACAATATACTATTCTTGACTGAATTTCAAAAAAAGTTATTTGAAGAGATTGTTTCTTTTGCATTTTTATGACTATATACCAAATTTAGGACAAAAATGATTTTTTCGCTATTTTTGATGAATATAACATGAGGCTAATTTTGTATTCAATGAATACAACTGAAGAATTGAAAACTCTTCAAATTTTGTCATTGTTTGAAAACCCATAAAACTATTTAGTCTTTGCAACACTTGTGCTTGTTTCAATATTCAAATTTATTTCTTTCCAAATAAGGTTCCAAATAGGTTTGTTCCAACAACACATTTGACCGATTAGAAACTGGTCAGAGGCATGCGCAAAATGAATTTTGCTTCCCAATATTCATTTTGCGCATGCTTGTGACTATTATAGTCTAAGAGGCCACGACACTAAACCTATAATGATATGGCTCCCAAAAGTCATATATATATAATTCGTTTGTTCATCAATAGGAGAACACAAAAAGGCCCTGCTGCCATGTCCAAAATAAGGCAACGATATAGAAAAAAATTAACAAAAAAAATTTAAAATTTTTTTGTTTAGTTTTCTGTTATGATAAGTCTCCCGTATTGTGATTGTTTCTCAAGACAGGTGAGGGGTAGGACTATATGAAAAAGCAGTGCTGCCTTCTCCAAACAGAGGACAACATGGCGGCAGCAGCGTTTGAAAATCGCCCTCCTCGCAACCGCTTTTTTGCGTTTAAATTCGGTTTTATCAGCAACCGCCCGCTTTTTTCAATTTTGTTTTATTGGAATATGCCTGGCACTACCAAGAACAATCAATTTTACGTGTCTTTGATTTTTTTAACTAATGAAATCGCATATTTTGAGTAATGTTTTTCGATTTTCAGCAGTTTTCATTATTGTTTTATACTTTCTTTTGTCGTTGATTATTGAAACAAATGATTCTGAAAAATTTTCAATGATTTGTTCATCGTTTATGGTTTGATGGTTTTTCAAACAATTTGACCATTCATGTTGATGAAAATATCGTTTTTTTTTGGATTCTCGCAGAGCTGGATAAGCAATGCTATTTTTGCAAAATAGGAATGCTATTTTGCTATTTTGCCGGTGTAATTTTTAAACTTCAGCCCGGCTCAAATCATGTCTTCTGATTGGTTACCTAGTGACATATAAATAACAATGACGTGTATTGAACGACCGTATACTCTTTTAACCGTGAATTGGAGGAATGTTCAAATGGAAGACAAGGGTGCAAGTGCAAACTGAGCAAGCTAAATTAGTGGCATTTTCTGGCGCTCATGTATTCAAAATTCAAAACGTATTCGTCTGTGATTCAAATACATTAATTCTACCGTTGAAACGGTGACGTCACATAAAATATGATTTGAAACTCATTCAAGATGATTCAAAACTGAAATTACATTGGTTTTGAAACGTATTCGTCTATTTTGTGAGGTTATGTATGCTTTCTGTTTTATTTTTCAGGGGCGAAAGTCGAGAAGTTTTACTCGTTTGCCGTTTATTTGAATTAAATGTTTAATTTGAAGTTGTTTGATCAGAGCTAGTTGATTGTTTGAACTGATTAAATAACTCTTGCATTCTGGCGACTCTTGTAATTAGTGACAAATTGTTTTTGAATACGTCCTCGAATACGATTGAATGCTAGGAAACACCTTAGCTTGCGAGTTGAGAATGCGTGAATTAGGGCCAATGTAGGTATACATCTCTGTCATTGTTCCAGTCCTATCACCTAAGTGTCTCAGTTTTAATACCAATAATACGTTGATTGTGTATCTTCCCATAAAGCTCTATTCATGTAGGTACGAAATTCTCAAGATTTGTCCCAATAGAGAAGGGTGTAACTAAAAAATAGCTAATGATATTTCAGTGTTCGATCTCCATCTCATTTTAATCGCAATTTTTTACGAAAATCGTGCCTATATGAACTCTGCTTAAGACTATTAATACAACTGTTTCAGTTTTTTTGTTTCAATCCTAAAAAATGTGACCTTGCGAGTTCCCAATTTTCAACTTTTAGATTAGGATAAAAACAACGTCATGATCACTTTTCCCATATGACACAAATATCCGTCAAATCTTGTTTTCACAAACGAAGTTCACGAAATAAGCTCATTTCAGGGCATCTACTTTTGAGATAAATTCGTATACGAATTTGTGTTGTGTCGCATTTCGACACATCTAGTCCATATCGCTCTAGGTACGTCATTCTATTCGAATAAAAATGTATTCACAAGACTCAAAACTTGGACCTCATCAGGTTTGTTGACATCATACATAAGAATATTCACCGAACCAATGGAAATCATCAGAACCAATTAGGCATTAGATCACGTGATGTATGGGTAGCAGACAATTAACAATTCGATTAGTTTCTGTTTTTACTATAGTCTGGCTGTTCAAAAGATAAAATGATCACGTGAACGGCATGTGAACGGCACGCACTCTTTGAATGTTCCTCTCCCCAATGTTACAAGTCCGATTTACACCACTCAACAAAAACGTGGCCGCGTCGTTCTCCCATCAACTCTTGGGATACTTTTTTATAAGTGTTCATTATTACACCCTTTTCCTCTACAGTTGAAGGTCTGTTTTTTGATCTTTTTCTTGGAGGTGAAAGAGTGTTTCCATCCATATTATTTAATCAACGTAACACACGTAAATACGAGTGCGTATCACTACGTCGAATTCCCATTACGCCGAATTCCCACTACGTCGAATTCCCATTACGCCGAATTCCCACTACGTCGAAAAGCATCCCCACCACTTACGTCACCAAAACACGATCGTTATCGAAGCTGGATCCCATTCGACGTAATGGGAATTCGACGTAATGGGAATTCGGCGTAATGGGAATTCGACGTAGTGATACGCACTCGCAAAATTTACCGGATATTTTGCAATTTCCTGTTAACCCAATCTGACTTAACCTAACTAACCTAACCTAAAAGAAGGATGAATTTCGCTGTGCTGTTGATATTGAAAGTGCATGGTGATACGCACTCACAAAATTTACCGGATATTCTGCAATTTCCTGTTAACCCAATCTGACTTAACCTAACTAACCTAACCTAAAAGAAGGATGAATTTCGCTGTGCTGTTGATATTGAAAGTGCATGGTGTGGCACTACGCCGAATTCCCATTACGCCGAATTCCCATTACGTCGAATTCCCATTACGTCGAATGGGATCCAGCTTCGATAACGATCGTGTTTTGGTGACGTAAGTGGTGGGGATGCTTTTCGACGTAGTGGGAATTCGGCGTAATGGGAATTCGACATAGTGGGAATTCGACGTAATGGGAATTCGACGTAGTGACACGTCCCGGTAAATACAAAGCACAAACGAGTACAGTACAGTGTAAACAGTTCTTCATTTATTTCAGTTTAGAAGGCGTGGCTACGCCGGGCCGGGGCCGCCGGGCAGGCTATATATAGATGCAGGCATTCACTGATCACGCGTCCTTGAATTCTATCTTTTGAACAGCCCGACTATAGTAATGACATTTATCGGCAAAACCAGTGTAAAATTCGTGTATTTGCATCTTCCCCTATTCAAATGCTTCCTAATAAAGGATAGAAAAGCACCTAAGGCGCACCAGTTTTATCATGGAAATCACTAACTCTTTTGAAAAAAAAAAAACGAAAATTTCTGGGGGGCAGATGCCGCCATATGATTCATTCGACAAGTATCTGGAATGCCTAATCAGCAAAAGTTAGGTTATATTTCTCATAACTATTCTGTCAATCGCTTCGATTTTCCAAGTTTTATAAATTAGTGATACATAATTTTTCGAGAAAACGACTGGGACTAACACCGAATTTATGCAGCAAGTTTTAAGTAATAAGCTTTAAGTAATAAGAGATGGAAATTATCCAACTTTTTGATGACAAGTATGCAGTTTTAAGTAATAAGAAATATGTAATAAGCTATAAGAAGTTCAACCTTCACTTTCCAAAGGGATCCTTTATGCCCTTGTCATAAAAAAGTCTAAAATTTCCATCTCTTATTATTTAAAGCTTATTACTTATTACTTCTAGGATGTATAAATTGGGCCCTATTACAAATCCAACTGCACCTGACTAGCTTGATTTGGAGAGAATAACCATTCAGAATTTTGAGATATTTGAACATTAAAATCACAGAGTATTTCAACTTAACCATTACACCGGATTTATGCAACTATTTCAAGTGGTAATACGCTTTAGGTAATACGAGATTGAAATTATCAAACTCTCTTATGACAACTGCATAAACATTCCTATTGAAAAGAGAAGGTTGAACTTCTTATAGCTTATAACATATTTCTTATTATTCAAAACTGCTGCATAAAAAGGCAATAGCCTTAATAATAAAACACATCAACATGGTCAATAAATAGCACATTACAAATATAATAAACTCAAAAATTCACGTCAATACGGTACTGAACCTATTGATGAACAGAGCAAACGACGCATTTGCAGATTCCTTCGAACTCATAACTCTAAAAAATGCCATCTAGGAAATATGGTCGGTACCAATATTGTCCCGCCTTGAAATGGGGACGATCCGACTAGTGACATCTAGTGGTCATCCCCATTTTTATCAAACCATTATTCCTATATGATTGACTAACTATCTACTCTTTAAACAATGGTACTGCCAAAAGTAAGAGCATGTTGGATATTCTTGAATATATGATGAGATTGAAACCTTTGGTGTAAAAGTTGAAACTTTTGAGTTGAAACTAGAGATCAATTACCATAACACAAAATTGATATATTTGTACTTGACGCGCGTTTTGCAGTTAGCATCTTCAGGAGATAATAATTGATACTTGAGCTAAAGACTATGGTTAGCTGTTTATATACCTAAAGTTTTTTCCGATATGGACTTTGTTTGTTAATGCTGATTATTCTGAATATTTCCATCGTATGTTAAAAATCCCATATGAAGCGGGACATTTTCGATCAATTACAGCGATAAATTCCCGGTGGGACATTTTCGGGCTGGTAAATACCCGGTAGGTATCGAAAAATACCCGCTCGGTCCGTGTATCTATAGTAATGATTGTTAAAATGTACATTTGTCATCTTGACAGGCATAAATACTGAATTTTAAACATCGTTGTTTTAACTCAGGAAATATTCTACCGAATTACACTCGTGCATCAAAATAAACCTGATTATTTTTTTCATTTGTCAAAATGTGACGTTTTTGGCATTTCAACCAATAGTAGCGGGTTATTCTATGGTTATTCTAGCCAATCATTGGGTATTGTACTTATAAAACTGCCTGGTCCTTTCGATTGTTTCGATAAAACGTTGTTTACCTTTGAACTGTCAAAACTATAAGGTTTACCGCGTTGATTCTATTGAACTGGCTCATATTTATATAAATTATCATGAATGAAGAGTTACCTTATCATTAATAGTCATTCACTTTTCACTTTTTCATCATAATAATAACATAACACATTTCAATGAACACTCAAACACGTAAATACCTCATAACCCCAACTTTATGACAGATATAGCGAACGACCGATTCAGATATTTAAGGTTTCCTTAACTCAAATGAAGATGGCATACAATTAGTTTTTATTAAATACAATTCATTTTTTGTTGTATGAGAAGAAACCGTTGTATGAAGATTTTGATACAACGACATAACGAATGATTTTATGTTCCTTCTGGTGCGATTTTCATTTCATAAGAAATTTTCAATTATCAACCTTGTACAATGAGGTGTGACGCCATCTCTTGGTATCGTCGGCAAGCATTATCATATTCACGGCGTAAGCATCATATCTCTTCTGGATCATAGAGGGCATACATTTCGACATTTCAAATTTGTAAAATTTTCACCTAGGTATTCTCCTTTCCTTCTTATGTAAAGGAAATACTGATCAATTAAATTGTTCTTCCTTCTATTTGTTCAAAAAATAATCTCTCCAAATACAACTCGTTCTTCAAATTTAATAAGATAAATTTTCATTTTCGAACACTCAAACTTTTTTATTTCGAGGCATAAGCATTCAAACAAACCGAATTAGATAAAATCACTCGTCCTACGGACTCGTGATTTTATCAATCGGTTTGTTTTCATACTTTTGCCAAATAAAAAAGTTTTTGTGGAAAATGAAAATTCATCGTTTAAATTTGAAGGTCGCGTGGTATTACCTTTGATAATTTTCCATTCAAGCATGTTGTCAGTAAAAAAACTGCATTCGGTTATTTTCATCTTTTGCTAAAAGAGCCCTCCTCCTTCGGAGTCGGGCTCTTTCGACAAAATATGAAAATAAACTCATGCAGTTTTTAGACAACATGCTTTCATGGAAAATTATCGGTAATTTTGAAGCACTTGTGTAATTACTCCCGATTAATTTCTCAACGAAAGATTGAAGAGCGGGCTGAAAGGGATGGGTCTCTTGTCACCATTTATGCCCTTTTCACATTCTGCTATTTCTAGACTCTCACATGCATCGAGTAGTCTTATGTCACGCATATGCTTGATCAGTTTCAGATTGCTTTTACTAATTTTGTTGTCATTTCCTAGAGATTGTTGGGCGACACGGGATTTTTCTACCCTTTCGTATTTCATGTGTGGCGGATGCTCCTTGAAACGGGTTTTATTAGCTCGTCAGCTCTGGCCGAGGTATTTGTTGTCGCAATCTTGACAACTGATTTTGTAAAATCCTGACTTTTATTTATTTTCTAGTTTATTTTTCGGATTAACAAGAAGCTGTTGTGATTTATAAAAAGTTCTATATGCAACTTTCGTAAGTCCTTCAGTGTATTGAGGTTCATATGGAACTACTATAAACTTTTATTACTCTCATCTTTTAAAAAAGTCGAAGATTTAGGAAGTGTTTTCTCAAATTTACATTTTCTAATTTTCAACTATCTCTGGGTTGACGCAGTTTTAACAAGAGGCCTATTCCTTCCAACCCGCTTTTTAATCTATTGTTGGGAAATTATTCAGAATAATCAGTAATAACAGACGAAGTCCATATCAAAACCAAAAAATATAAACAGCTAACCTTAGAGTTTAGATCAATTATCAGTTTTCTTCTCCTGAAAATGCTAACCTTGTTAGTGAAACGCACGTTGAGTGCAAAAATATCAGTTTGGTGTTAGGGTAATTGATCTCTAGAAAAAGTTTCAACCTTTAGTGCACTTAAAATGGCTTCAAGTTAATCAGCATACAGGGGAGGTCAAAAAATATCAAGTTCGCCCAAGAATATAGTACCCCTGTATGCTGATCATTTTGAAGCCATTCCAAGTACATTCAAATAGGTATTCGGACATGCACTAACTTTTGGCGATACTCAAAATTTTCATTGTGCAAGTAATAAAAGTACATTCTCTTTGTTGCACACTCAATGGACACACTGACTATCCGTTTCTCTGAATTATGAATTTTGCTGAATTCATTATTATTTTCAGTGGGTATATTTCCTTCTCAGTGAAAACTTTTGTTATTACTCATTGAGCACAAAAAACCAGATTGTAGATTACTAGCGGGAAGTGCGAGTATATTACATAACTAGTGCGGAAAGTGATATTTTTCACACAAGTGGGAAATGTTGTAGTAAGCCGAGTGCGATAATCCCACGAGTGTGAAAAATTGCTTTCGCACAAGTAATGTTCACTATTTTTCCTACGACCACCTACTTGATAAACAAAATGTACCGTGTATATCCAGTTGCCTGACTAATCTCACGTTTTATTTGTGACAGTCTATGTTTGAATATTGTTTCCATAAAAATTGCATATCAATTTATTATTACTTCAATAGTGACATAAAGAAATAACGATAATTATTTGGAACCATGAAAATTATTGAAAATACAAGGAATGTCATAATTAGATTAATGTAAATCGACTTTAAGAGCTAAGAGTACATATCTTTGATAACGTTAATTGAAATCTGAATCAGTTGTGAGTTTTTTCTTTCGTATTATTTGTTATAAATGAAATATTTTTCAGTCCAGTTTTTATGTGAATAATATCAATAAGGGAGAGCAATTGATAATTACAACTGTAAATCTTACAGGATTCATGGGTTTGACGGCTTATTAACTAAACCGTACTAGTACGGAAAGAAATACTTTCCGCACTGAATATCGTTGAGAAAAGTTTACTTTAACACACTCGAATGAAATAGTGTATTACATACCAAGGGAAAAATATAGCTTATCGAAGCTGAAAATGTTATCTTTTGCCGAGGTTTTTGAACTATTTTTTTTTGACAATAATCTGAAATGATTACATAAAATGAATAACAAATGAATATTGGCAGGATCAATTACAATACATTTTTTGTTTCAGTAAGTTGGCATTGCAAATAAACAAATTCCATGATGCTTCCACATATGTCAATATTGTCATTCTTTTTGAATGCCATTTGCCCACGTAGAGGTTGAAATGTTTAACAATTCAGCTTCTTTAGTTTTGATAAATGCGTTAGGCCAATCATATCTCATGAATTTTCATCATGTTTCACGAGGATTGTTGAAAATAGCAGCATTTGGATTACCTACTGAAATATAAACGACAATAAAAATGGACTATTTTTTAGTGACGAAAGCTCTGAATCGTTTACTTTCGAAAATGATTAATAAAACGCGAGATAAAACGTAACGTGCTATTTTTGGAAAATACTGTGTTTGTTATGGAAGAGGTTACTGGTTTTTAAGGGATAACTGAGTACCTATATCTTTTCTACCCGTTTGGTACTGAGATAATGTGTAATTATTCTTCTTCTGGTCGCTTTCAAAGCCGAAATTGGATCAAAATAAACATATTTTCGAATGATTGTGACTGAAATATGATTGAGGTTATAGCAGCCTCTAGGGTTGCTCACCGTGGTCTGTAGGATTTTGGGCTTGAAGTTCGGTCTACAGCTGCAGTATAACAAATCCGAAAGCCGCTCTCAATTTATTAATAAAAACATATTCGACATGAATGCCAAAAATAATAGTGACAAAAGTCTTCTTTTCTGTCAGATATATAAATATTGTCATACACAAATGACTTTTCGAAGGTATCATCGAATTTGAAATAGTATGATCGATTAGTGATAATATATTCACAGATAAGGGATGATGAGTGGATATTTTTTTCTTTCTGTCTTATACCAACTCATTCTAAGATACAACTTTATCAATATGGGTATACTCTTCAAGTTGATGTTCGAAGAAAGTTTGTCTGTAGAAAAAATATTCTATCACTCAATAATTGTGTGTTCGATAAAATATAAAAACTTCTTGAAGTTGGTTTCAAAATTCCTTAGTACGTCTCTGCCCTGAATTGTTGTGATAGTTTTTTGTTAGAAACATCCTTTTTCGAAAAAAAAAACAAATTTACCTTCCTCGGCTGGTAAAAGAAATTCGGGAATGCAAATTCTGCGATATTCAGCTGGATATTTTCTGACAAATAAGCATAAATATATTCAGTACAGTTTAAGTTAACAGAGTTCGTTGTATTTCAATAGGATTCAGTTGGCTCTGCGCTTTGGGGCACAAAAGGTGTGATTTTTTCGGTTCATGATCGCTGAACAACATAAAAAAGAACCTGGCTTTGAGTGTAAAATTTTTGTCTGTTTCGTGATGGATGCTCTTGGAAATCTTCAGATACAGATGTAATTGGTGAGTTCAAACACAGTTATTATTGTTCCTTAATGGCTACTCAGATTTACAATTATTACCCGAACCGGAAAACGAGTTTTATAAAAGAGAAGCAAAAGACATGGTTAATATACTTCAAAGACTTATATCTGAAGGTGAGTTGAGGTTTTTAAAACTTTTTATATCAGTGGTCAGATACACTGCGATGGTATGAATATTGTACCCAGTATTGTGACTACACTAGAAACTAATCAATAACAGCTAATTATCATCTTCAACTTCTACAATAGTATGAAGAAAAAAATTGAGGATTCAACCCACGTTGATTTTTGCTTTGTCTCAATATATCGTTTTGGAAGGGAACGAATTCAAGGGGGTCTTCAGAGCCCTGAAAATTATGAACGAATGACAATTTTAAATTTTCAAATATCAAATGGCATAAAAAATGTGAATCAGAATGTTCCTGAACAGTATTAATTCGGAGTGTATGGTCTTATCTAGGACTATGACAAAATTGATAAGCGTTTTAACACGATCTGGACGTTTTTGGGTGATAGTTCAACTATTAACTAACACGATGAATATTATACCAATCATAAATTGGTGTTATGAGACAACATAGACTGGTGACTGAATAATTTGGAACATATTGAGCTTAGCACACCTAATGGCGTGAATATACTTTTTTCAATAAATGAAGGTTTTCTTCACATTCAGTAGCTACCCGCATTTTTAGGGATTTCTTTTTTGTTTTTTCAGAGGGAACAAACATTATTTGAAAAAAATTACATCAATTCACACTGTTTCTACTTAAATCCACTTTCTCCAATTAGTCTGTTAATTGGAATGGTAATATGTAGTATCAACATTCATTATGCATATTTCATTAATTTGACTCATCTTACACTGCATTTATACATACATTTTCCTGTTGCGAATTTTTCTGCGTCAGCAAGTTTAATGAACTTTTATTATTCATTAGAGCATTGGCGTAGGTGAAATAAATGAAATGATTTATGGCACGAATAAAACTATATGGAATCTTCAATTTGATCTGTCAAATGATGGTTGCGTATGATGATATAATGTACCACGACATTCATAATATCAGTGCTGAGATCTGAAAATAGTTTGGTTTCATAGTAGTATTGTAAAGTGATCATATTCTTGCTTGAAAAAGAAAACCAAAATGCTTCAGAAAACATTTTTTGTAATTAAATAGGAATCAGCTGTTTGGAAATATAACTGATCTCGTTTTCTATAATTATCATAGAGAGGAAAACATCAAGCATATGTCGAGCAATTTCATTTTGTCTTTCAAAGTTGAATGTACATTTAGTGATGTACAAATTTTTAATAATTCCTCAAAGACTGATTAAAAAGTTTGGTCTGTTAAGAGTAATTTGTTACCAAATTCTCAATATATGATATTGGAAATATTTAAGTGTAATATTTACGTTGAATGTCTGCGGTCTCGTTAACTCATAGAAAAGTCACCGTTATTCGCGAATCTCGAAGACAAAGTGAAATTGGTCAACCTATATTAGGTACAGAACGATTGATGTACAGCAGGGATCCTTTAGTTTTGAACAAACCTACCAGTCTGCCTTTATAGTCTGGGAATATAAAGTAATGGCGGACGCACAAGAAGGTCAAATTTCCTTCTTTTTTCAACTTAAAATGCTCAGCTCCTGTATATTTATAGAAAAAAGTTTGTCATGATTTTTGTTATCATATTAGAAGTTGAAGGAGAAGCGACATTTTTGGTTCTTCTGTGGCGTACGTGATACTTCGAAAATTTTTTGAAACTACTTTGATTCAAAAACTGAAATGAATAATAAACTCTTCAAGAGAAGTATTTCACTACTTGACAAATTGAAATTGAAATTGTTATTATTTAATTTATTCATATTCGGAAATCGCCGCTTTGGCCAAGACTTGAACTAAATTATACAACTTTAACACTGATTGAGACTTTCAACCAATGAACGTATCGCTTTTATTGAAATCCGAGTAGTTTAGCAGTCATAAGAATTCTTGTTTGGAAAACATTCATTTTGGGTGTAAATTTTATGTTCTTAATGTTTGATTTTTCCTGTACTGGTCCTCGTATACCGTGTGACACAGACTTATGGTACACCCCCCATTTTTTCTTCATTTTTTCACCTATTTTTACGGAACTAATAATATTGATTATGCTTACAAAGAGGCATTTTTTGACGTAATTTGAGATTTTTTCAACTTCCGGTTTTTTCGGAAATCTTATCGACGTGTACTTTTCAAATAGAACACCCTGTATATTATTATTTAGATCGAAATAAAAACACTAAAAATATCAAGTATGGGGTATTATTGGATTCAGAAAATTGTGTAGATTTCAAAAATGTAATAATATACAGGGTGTTCTATTTGACAATTAAACGTTGATAAGATTTCCGGAAAAACCGGAATTTGAAAAAAATCTCACATCACGTCAAAAAGTGCCTCTTTGTAAGCGTAATCAATATTAATAGTTCCGTAAAAATAGGTGAAAGAATGAAGAAAAAAAGTGGGGTGTACCATAAGTCTGTGTCACACGGTATATGAAAAATAAACATCATTTAGAATAAGCCAATAAATCATCTTTGAATCCAGTAGCAGAGTTTTGAAGTTCGAATTTGCAATATTGAATCCTTATCACTATCAAATTGAAAAACACTAGAACCACCTAGGATTTGCATAAAAAGAAATGATATAATATATGCCGTTCAAACCTTTCTAATACCCAATGAGTGTGCATTTGAAAGGTACACTTCGAGAAAGTTTCTACTGCTCATATTCATCAATGACAAGACTTCCAAAAACATAATTATCCAATTATAAATGAATAGCTAATCACATCAGGCGGTATAAATTGATCTCATTTTTTTCTAGGACATAGGTTTGAGGCACCTGAAACTATACATTTGATGCTGGAACCTGGGATATGGTAAGTTTGATTTCAACCTTTTTATTGTCATAACTTTTTTGTTTTATGAGGATGTCGAAAAAATATTGATTTTCGGTTGGAACCAAACATAATATAGAATGTTCTGTAGAAAATTTGCTATAGGCAAGAAGGCTACTAGAGGGCAATGAATCAATTTTCAACAAAATGGTTAAGACTTTCGCGGCCAGGGTTGTCAGTATCACTACTTTTGTTCGGGTTTAAAAGCCGTCGTTTTTTGTAATTTCTTCCGTTTCGCTGGCGCCAGTGGCTAGCAGAGAAAAAGGATTATTTGGATATTAAGGGGCAAAAGTTTTTTTGTGTCAATTTTGACACTCTGTATTTTGAAAACGAAACATTACCGGATCTATGTTCATGTGAACTTTTTGTCTTAGAATTGCTCGAAAAATCACTTACATTTATATATATATATATATATATATATATATATTTTTATACTCATATTCAAATTCTACAACTTGACTTGTCCTATAACTTTTGTAAGTTCCACAGGATAAATAAATTGATTGATTGAGTTTGGCCACCGACTCAAATAACACCCTGTATATCGATATTACACAGAATATTGTATAGTTTGATGGTCATTTTGCTCCATTTAGTATAACTTACATGTATGAAATCACGATTTTGTTTTTATAATGTTTTAGCAAAATCAATAATTTTACCTTTCATTCGTGGGTCAAATTCTATCGGATTAAATGATGTGGAATATTCATCAAAAGACCAAATGTTGAATTTGACCTTCAATATTTGATGATCGGGTGTCCTGCATGTTCACTATCATAATAGAAAAATACTCTAGATCAAACAAAATTGTTGTCTTTATGGGCACACATTTGTATTATTTATTGAACGGAAACACCTTCATTATTGGGGGTGGGGGGTAGATTTTTTCAATCCATTTTTAATATACCTCAGCCACAGAAATCAGAACTCCCCAGCCAGCAAGGATCAATGACTACCTGCAAGATTGTTTGTGATGATTTTTTGAAATGAAATACTGATATCAGTGAATGTTATTTACGGTATTTTCAAGCCAAACGCCATCGACCAATCGATATGTCACCATTTAGAATTATTCAAAAACTTACCAATAAAATTGCTGTATCAATAGTTTCAGCAACTTCGCAACTTTTATTTATTCATGGGCCGTTGTAGAAATATGTTATTATGTTGTCGTTTATGTGAAACGTCACTCAATAATAATATCGAATGAGTACAGTTTAAAGTATAGACTTTCTTTGGAAAAGTGAAGCATTTCAAAAATGATGGTTTGATCTGAACTTATCATTGGCTGTTGTTTGGCGAACTTACCAATACCGATGACACTTTTGACTGTTCATGAGTGGTACTTTCTTTTTACAGGGCGGGTGTGAACTTGAACAAGTGTTTCGTATTTTGACAATTCACGTTGGTAATACAGAACGAGAGCTGTTTTGGGATAATTTGAGCGAACTGGAACATTTTTTCTTTCTCCTTCTCTGAATAGAAAGGAAATAATAGAAATTACAACTTTCAAGGAAAAAGTGAAATCAAGAAATATTCAAATAGGTGTGATTCATTCACAAAAAGAAAGAAAGATTTCATCTTAACAGCTACTCCCCTACCTATATGGCATTAGGGGCACTGTTTTACATAAAAAATACTTTTTTTTTCTCAGTTGGTATACCAAGCATACAAAAATTGAATCAAATAAATAACATACATAAAAATATGTACAGATTAAGGCAAAAATAGAGAGCTGTTTATAGAAAAAATCACCAGGATAATATTTCATATTTCTTTGATTTTACTTTTGTCATGAAAGTTTTAGGTAATTTCTATTTCTTTTTTGATTCGGAGAATTCCACAGTTTTATCACACAGAGCATTCTTTATAATTATTGTAAAATACTTTTTTTATACTCGTGGATTTTAACGATTTGTCATGAACTGCTTCTTAACAGAATTTTGATGTGCTCTTGAGTCGTTTTAGAATATATTGTAAATAATCTTATCGGCCCTTGACTTGCCCACTAAATAGTACTTCCAAATGAATATATTTCCCTCGAGAAAGGGGACAGATATATTGATTTATATTATCTACTTAGTATACAAAGATGAGGTTGGTTAAACTTTTCAGTAAGAATTTTTTGGAATTTCAATATTCTTCCAAGTCTTTAAAGAAAATTCGGAATCATGGAAAGTAATGATTCTTCAACAAATATATCTCATAACATTCACAGGAATGGTTTTTCTCAACTCTCTGGCGGAGTAACTTTTCCCGTTTGGAAGACACTGAGGGTCGGTTTTTCAATGCAAGATATCTGTCGGATGAAAATAACCAAAAGTTCCCATCCTTATCACTGCTAAACATTACTCACGCGCACCCTCTTGCTTCCTCTATACATCTGACTGATAACTCATTTATCCTATTATTGAAAAACTGATCATAAGTAGGCAGTCCTATTTTTCAATCGTACCCGACCATTTTGTCACAGAAATGTTACTCTGAAATCGGACACAGATTTCAGATATCAATCTGTAAGCTTCTGAATAAACAAAAACAAAATATATAGCATCCATAGTCAACAGTAGATTAGACTGATAAACGAAAAACTTTCGAGAGTATGTTATACAATTCTTGTTCCATTTCATTTCTTTCACGAAAGTGAAAATATGTTGAAACCATGACATCAGCTACATTTACACGGATAAACGGAATATAGTGAAATTCGACTAATTTTCATTTCAATTCGTGTACCCGATAAAAAACAAAAGAATTGCCGTATGCAACGGACATACATATTCATTATTCATACAAATACCATCAAATTCGTTTGTCTTATCGGAGAGTTGTTCAAGCACTGATTGATCATTTACTCAAGATTATTGACGCAAGATAGGAATTTGGACAAGATGTGTTGTTAATTGTTTTCCGGATGGCTTCTATGCTCTAATATCCTCATCATAGAAAAATAGATGTTTCTGGGCTTCTGAGCCGTGGTCTGCAGGTTTTTGGGCCTGAGGTATCGTCTGCATCTGCGGCAGACATTATGAAGGGCGATGCGGCAATTGTCGAAGTAACCTTCTCTGCTGAGAGGCTTTAATTTGATTTGGTTCATATGATGAGTCTCTATTTATCGGACCTAGAATCGGACCATCATAATCTATAATTGATTTCTCGGAATCGTTTTCTCTCTTATTGGAAGGGTCCTTGTATTTTGAACCGCTGACATGGTATCAACGTTTACGTTGTACGTATTGCAACCGCACATGCTTTGTCCATCGATGTATCTCGTAGCCCGAGCTCGTAGCGGTTATCGCGAACGGCAGCAGATCATGTTGACGGTTGAGTAATACCCACTTTTTGTGAAACAATAGTGTTGTACAATCATCGAGACAATAATTTTTGAGTTGGTGAGTAATATTTTAGCATTTCAAGCACCTATGATTCAAATATTGTGAAATTTCAGTTCAATCACCATTACTTTGTATCTACTATCTCTATTTTTCTGGAGATTCTCCACCATGCCTGAGGTAATAAGAGACAGAGGGCTTGACCAGAAGAATGCTCCGATACACATTTCTGCCAATGTGGCCGAACTTTCCAATTGGAAAAGGAGAGATATGATTCCTTTCGATTAATCCAAAACAAAGGAGTTGTTGCTGGATCGGGAAAGGAAATTTGATACTGAAGGGGTTATATTTCATCTTACATTTATTTTTGAATATGTCACTATGGACATAAAATTTGTATAGCGATATAATGTAGGTCAACGTTATGAAAAAATGTTATTGTATGATTATACTCGTGATATATTATTGAAATACCACGTACTTTAAAGATATAGTTCATGGTGGAAATAAACATAATTTATATGTAAATGATTGAATAAATAAACTTGTGAATTAATATAAGAGTATTTGGGTCAAGATATATTATTATATAACGTTAATGGACAACGTTTATCACTTGTATTAATGTTGGTAGAAATGAACATTATTCATACATTATTTATTACATATATAACTTCGTATAGTAATATAATATACCAGCACATCGTAAATAAACGTTCAGATCGCGCATGAAGTAAATTATAATAATACGTTGAAAAACAACGTTTCTCAATAATATAATTCTAGATGCAGGGAAACATCATTTCCCGCGACATTATTACTGTTTTTTGGTTATGTAACTTCTTTTCAACGTGTTTTCAACGTGCGTGTGCCCATTGGGATGTTTTGTGAATGTTGCTACTTTTTCTTCGCAGTTGAAGTTGTTCCTATGGTTATAAATTGTTATTGTCTGCTGCCTATTGAGCCGTGGGTAATAGCTCATAGTTGCATCCAGTACTTGCGTTCTTTCGAAGTCAATATCATGACCCTTCAACAGAACGTGTTCTGCCACCGTCGATTTTTGTGTTTGCCATATCGACAACTCCTTTTGTGTTCTGTTAACCGCGTTTTTATGCTCCTTTTTGTGGTTCCTAAATAGACAGAACCACAACCGCACGACATTCGGTACACACCCGGAGTAGATAATGGATCTCGTGGGTCTTTTGCAGATCTGAGGCTTTCCTGAATTCTTCCCGTAGACTTGAAGCTGGCTCTTACCCCATCCTCTCCTAGAAGTCTTCCAATGCGTTACATGACATCTTTAATATGGAGCAGGAAAGTCTATCCATTAACAGCTGGTTAGGGGCCTTTCATTCAACACCCCTGTTGTTGTTGTTGGGGTAGCCATTATCTAATGAAGGGTTTCCTGAAGGAGGCATTTCTTCCTCAAAATATTCTAGCTCAGAAATGCGTCTCGCTCTTTCTACCAAAGTTTTAATTACTCTTCTTCTCTGCTGCGGTGATGATTAGAATTCTTGTTCAGGGATCGATCAAGTTGAGTGGGCTTTATATATACCATATGCCTTAATTTTCCATTTTCCCGCCTTTCTACCCGTACGTCCAGAAATGCAATCGTCTTATTTTTCTTCGTCTCCATCGTGAACTGAATCTTTGGACTCCAGGAGTTCAAATATTCTAGATCTAGAAATCTCTTCAGTTTTTCTTTTCCGTGACCACAAATCACTCAAGTGTCAGCAACATATCGTAGCCATGCAACAGGAGGGTTGGCCGACCAACGTTCTAGAACTTGTTCTTCAAACGGTTCTATGAAAAAGTTTGCCACTACAGGACACCGAGGACTTTCCATATCACCCCCTTTTATTTGTTCATAGAACTTTCCATCCCGCCGGACTTAACTTTTTTATGGACATTCGTTTTATACCAACGTCACTTCAAAAGAGAATAATTTGTATATCTAAATGAAACAAATCGAAAAAATTACACTGCTGAGAGGATCAATTATGCATATAATTAATACCTAAGAGGAAATACCCTGTTCAGGGCAATACTCGTGACCAGTAGCTAGTAAATAAAGTTTGATACTCTTGCTATGAACTTCAATAGCATGCATGAAGCGATTTTCATCAAAAGTTCAAAAACGTCAATAACTTTCAAACTTTTGAACCATCAATAATCGCTTAACAATAAATATGCTTCATTTGCTTGGAAATGATCTCCTCTATCACCTACTTTTGTTTGGACGTCCCCTTTCGGGCACTCTGTATATGAATAGGTAAAATCGACTGTTTTGTCAATTACGTACCGTATTTTTTATGCATTTTATAATATTGGACAAAAAATTGTATTAAAAGAAGTAAATACATTCCCTTGGCACATCGCGATGCTCCTTCAACTGTTTTGTTAACCTCGAATTCCTATCAGGATTTATTTTTTAGAGTCTTGTAGTGAAAAATACTTACAATTCTGTTGAAAATTGATGAAGAAGGTGGAAATAATTGGTCTATTGTGCTGATAGAAGGGAGGAATTTCGAGCGGAATTGGCTGAACAAAAAAAAACGTATGCGTCAACCCCATTTTTCCTGTCTTTGGGGGACCATATATCCGAAACTAGTTGAGACCGCCGAAAAAAACATTTGAATTTTTTGAAAAGGAGGCCAACAGACAAACGCTTCTCTCGTCTATGAACTTACTATCAGCCACGGCAGTCAGTTTACTACTTTGCTGCCTAGTAAGTAGTAGTATTTTCTATCGCTTGGCGGCCGGCCTAATAGAATTTTAACCAATAATATAAAAAATGAGGACCGTTAATTTGCCTGTATATTTTCGGATTGACCTCGTATATTCGAGCCCTCTCGAAAACGCGCCAGCCATCTAAATATTTCTCAAACCTGCCTTCGAGCCGACGAGAAATTGAAATCATAAGTTCGAAAGATAACGGCTTGAAGTGTTTACTTTCTTTGATTTGAAATTATCTCCAAAACTGCCGTTTTCCGTAAAACTTAAATCGTCGAAGCATGACCTTATCAGCGAGGCACTCGTTCTTATCAGCTATTGAACTGAACCAATCGAATTTGACATGTCTTTCCCCACTTTCTTGTTCTTGATAGAGAGCGCGCAGGATCGGACTTGCTTTGATGGTCAACGAGAGTTGTCAAGAAAGAAGTAATTATATAAGTTATAGCTATTCATTATACAGGACGATTAATAAATGCGTGAAAAATTTCCTCAGGTCGATCAAGCATTCAATAGCATATTAATATTCTATTTTTCTATAGCAAATGTTTTGAAGAAAAACTCGAGAAAAATAATTCATAAATACACTACCAACTTCTAAATCGTATCAATAATACAGTCTGGACTGCAAAAGAGTTTTGGTTAAATTATTCATCTTTAGAATGTGATTCAGTGTTTCATGAAAAATTGATAAAATCAGTGTTTCACTCTATGAATTATTGTAGTTTGATGAAAAATTGAAAAAATAAAGATTTTCATCCAACTTTGCGGATGAGGGGATACTTTATCTTCCCTTGAGGATAAAGTGCAACTTAGCCTACTCTGTTGAGTTGATGGAAACTCACTTAACATGTGATATAGAAAAAAGTTAGTTAAAGGTAAAATGAAACCATAATGAACATTCTAGTGTATGACATAATAATGATTTTTTTTTTCAAACAAGGAAAATCATATATATGGCATAAACAGCTACGAACTATTTCTTCTGTGTGTGTTTCAATTGATATCACATCCATCGTGAAAAATTTGACCCACATGCGTATCTAAATTGTTCGCTTCAAACTACTAATTGCCTTTTGTAGCTATATGTGCACCCAACGTCGTGCTAGGAATCACATATCAAAAGGTAAGACCTCGTTAACCCTTATCAGTCAAGTTTAGGCATTCTTAGCGTCGACGATCTTATGGAGATGCCACTTATTAACTATCTTATTACTCTTCACGTTGTTGAGTAGGATGAATGGTTTATAGAAATACCAGAGAAATGGAATATAAAATTCAATATTTGGATGAATCCTATGGAATACTATCTTGTTCAGAACGTAGATTTCTGAATAACAGTTGATGTACATTGTTCATTCATACGGTCTCATATTTCAAAAAAAATTTATTGGCTTTGTCGAAGCGAAGTAGATATAATTCAACACAACCTCTCGTTATCTGTTTCTGTCCAGCTCATTAGCATTATGGTTTATCGAAATATATCATTTAAACGATGGTATAACTGCTCATTCATTCATTTTTAATTTCATTTCCAGATATATCTGCCCTACTAATAGACTAGAAAAGCAGATACGAAAGACAATAAAATGTCCTCTTACGAATAACTCTATTATAGATTGTTTACCGTCGTAATTTGCTAGAAACCTTGCATTCAACTATGTTTCTTCAATAATTGACAACCCTATGGATCTTTCACTCTATTCAAACTTTTCTTGGACCAATTTTTTCAGTCTGCCATTGAAACTGGAAATATTTGATCCTAAACAGATCGTAATCTACAGAAAAAATACTAGCTGCAGGGTACTTACCTAAAACTCAGATTGGTGTTTGTTGCGTTTACAACAATTTTAATGAAAGTTGCATCTGTTAAACATAAAATTACAAAATTCATAAATGTAGAGGTGATTTACAACTTGCCCGAGTGTGTTGCGAAAAAAAAAGTAATGAAAACCAAATTACATTGTATGCCCATCACAACTTGATTTCGTGTTAATTCTCTTCCACTACTTTCGATATTTTAATGGAACTTTTCCAAAAAAATGAACCATTACGTACAAATTACTCATGTCCAAATAACACCAATGTACTTTATGTTCCATACAAATATGCCGTAGACGAGCGTCTAAATATAATTTATTTTTAGGATATCCCCAGTAAAACCAAAGAGTATCCTTTCTAGAACATTCCACAAGGAATTCAAGAAAAAAATGCTCAAAATATACTTCAAGCAATAGTCTAAGAATATTCGAGAAATGTTATACTGATAACATCAATTGAGGATTATTCAAAAGAGTATGAGAATTAAGGAATATTCAAAAGGGAAATGTCTTTTTTAGTATTTCATTTAACTTCACTTGATATAAAAAACATATTCTCTATGTTCTATACATCAACTCATATTCTTCAAAACGCTATTTATTATTTCATTAAGTTTCAGCTTGCCTTGAAATCCTGTCCTATTAAATTTCCTTGGAGAATTAATTGGGGACGGAGATGAATATTATATTTTTTAAATATGAAAATACTTTCAATTGTTGAATTGAAAATGTTTTTTTCTCCTTAGTTTCTTGGGTTTTCAACCTACCACAATCTGAAAAATAAAAAATAATATTTGAATCTATTAGAGATTGTAGTAGGTTAAAAACCCAAAAAAACTAAGGAGAAAGAATTCAGGCTCTACAAACTAATGTCTTTCAAACCTCACTTAAAGATGTTTGAAAATATATATGACACATTTTGAATCATGTGTTCTAAGAAAGAAGATACATTTCACTAACTCAACTTTGATACAATTAAAAAAAACAAACAGAATTTGGAATTGTAATTTTTCCAAAGAAGCATGAAGAATGATTTTTTTTCAGAAAATATCTAGTTTTCATTTCATGATATTGTTTATATATATAAAAAAAATGAAATTTGACCTCTTCGAACCCGGACTAATTAATTCAGTGACTTTCTCTTCAATTGATCCTTTCCAGGTATGAATATTAGGTGAACCCTGATACTAATACTTCAGGTAGCTTTATATTCCTCAAAATAGGTAACAAGTTATCTTTGATTTATTCCCTTATGAATTCTGAAAACTTTTCGTTGACTTCTAACTGATGAAAATCCATGTTCAACACAAAAAACTACCAGTTTCCAGTGAGATTCTCACTAACAGTTCTGTGACAATGAATTTAAATAATAAATATTTGGTTTATTGAGAAACGAGACACTGTTATTCACTTATGAAAGTAAAACGGCTCAATCTTGGCACAGATTATATCAATTGATTGCCGACCAGGTAGAAGAGTACCAGCAATAAGGCTATAGCAGATCTCTGAGAGCACTCTGTGTCAAAAGAATTTTCGAATCCAACTCTGTTATATGACCAGTGAATCAAAGAATTTTGATAATTTCCAACCATCATAAACGAAATCGCACCAAATTTTCCTTGGGGCTCCCGAAATTTTCGATGGGGCCGATTCCTGTCCTGCATTTCATTACACACGTTGACCAACTCCTGTATTATTTACTAGTGTTGGAAACTCTGCATAGCTGACGAAGACGGGCAATTCAGTTTTTTCGATTTATCGGCATGCTCGATTTTACGACTATTTGCTAGTTTATGCCTTTACGACGTGAGACCTTTGCGAAACAAGATTTGTGCAGTAGTTCTGTACCGTCTAAGTCTCTACTCAATTGCTAGGTAATCAGCTGTGATATTAGTGTCCGTTGGTATCGTTACTTTTTTACTGGTGGACGTATCTTCGACTTTCTTGGTGAGTTTTTTTAGGACTTATCCCCCCTCTGATTTTTTCCTGGATTTACAAACGCATTTCATCTACTGTTCGGCTACTGAATCGTATCTAATTTTCCAGATTACGCAAGGGATTTTTAAAACCACTGCGTGATTTATCGCAATCAAAATTATTGGTACCTATACATGATTTGCGGGAATTCGTATTTATCAAGAAGCGTCAGTGGTTGATTTTTTCTTTTCTTTATATGAATTATCGCCAACAGTTTCTTTCGAATTAGAAAAAACATTATTCTCTGAGGAAGTAATGTGATAATGAAACACGTTGTGAAACTTTCCGAGTCTATCTAAAGATGCTGCATGAGATTTTTTGGTAACGTTACCAATGAATTAAAAAATGAATTCAGTGTGTGGTGTTGTAGGTGGGTCACAATAACAGCTTGTTATATGTTGGAGGCACCTTGTTTTACTAATTATATCTGTATACTAGCTGACCCGTACCCACTTCGTTGGGCGTTAATTAATTATTTTGTGATGCGATTACATTGTGTAGTTTTTAGTACTAAGTTTTACTGCTCAAAATATACTTCAAGCAATAGTCTAAGAATATTCGAGAAATGTTATACTGATAACATCAATTGAGGATTATTCAAAAGAGTATGAGAATTAAGGAATATTCAAAAGGGAAATGTCTTTTTTAGTATTTCATTTAACTTCACTTGATATAAAAAACATATTCTCTATGTTCTATACATCAACTCATATTCTTCAAAACGCTATTTATTATTTCATTAAGTTTCAGCTTGCCTTGAAATCCTGTCCTATTAAATTTCCTTGGAGAATTAATTGGGGACGGAGATGAATATTATATTTTTTAAATATGAAAATACTTTCAATTGTTGAATTGAAAATGTTTTTTTCTCCTTAGTTTCTTGGGTTTTCAACCTACCACAATCTGAAAAATAAAAAATAATATTTGAATCTATTAGAGATTGTAGTAGGTTAAAAACCCAAAAAAACTAAGGAGAAAGAATTCAGGCTCTACAAACTAATGTCTTTCAAACCTCACTTAAAGATGTTTGAAAATATATATGACACATTTTGAATCATGTGTTCTAAGAAAGAAGATACATTTCACTAACTCAACTTTGATACAATTAAAAAAAACAAACAGAATTTGGAATTGTAATTTTTCCAAAGAAGCATGAAGAATGATTTTTTTTCAGAAAATATCTAGTTTTCATTTCATGATATTGTTTATATATATAAAAAAAATGAAATTTGACCTCTTCGAACCCGGACTAATTAATTCAGTGACTTTCTCTTCAATTGATCCTTTCCAGGTATGAATATTAGGTGAACCCTGATACTAATACTTCAGGTAGCTTTATATTCCTCAAAATAGGTAACAAGTTATCTTTGATTTATTCCCTTATGAATTCTGAAAACTTTTCGTTGACTTCTAACTGATGAAAATCCATGTTCAACACAAAAAACTACCAGTTTCCAGTGAGATTCTCACTAACAGTTCTGTGACAATGAATTTAAATAATAAATATTTGGTTTATTGAGAAACGAGACACTGTTATTCACTTATGAAAGTAAAACGGCTCAATCTTGGCACAGATTATATCAATTGATTGCCGACCAGGTAGAAGAGTACCAGCAATAAGGCTATAGCAGATCTCTGAGAGCACTCTGTGTCAAAAGAATTTTCGAATCCAACTCTGTTATATGACCAGTGAATCAAAGAATTTTGATAATTTCCAACCATCATAAACGAAATCGCACCAAATTTTCCTTGGGGCTCCCGAAATTTTCGATGGGGCCGATTCCTGTCCTGCATTTCATTACACACGTTGACCAACTCCTGTATTATTTACTAGTGTTGGAAACTCTGCATAGCTGACGAAGACGGGCAATTCAGTTTTTTCGATTTATCGGCATGCTCGATTTTACGACTATTTGCTAGTTTATGCCTTTACGACGTGAGACCTTTGCGAAACAAGATTTGTGCAGTAGTTCTGTACCGTCTAAGTCTCTACTCAATTGCTAGGTAATCAGCTGTGATATTAGTGTCCGTTGGTATCGTTACTTTTTTACTGGTGGACGTATCTTCGACTTTCTTGGTGAGTTTTTTTAGGACTTATCCCCCCTCTGATTTTTTCCTGGATTTACAAACGCATTTCATCTACTGTTCGGCTACTGAATCGTATCTAATTTTCCAGATTACGCAAGGGATTTTTAAAACCACTGCGTGATTTATCGCAATCAAAATTATTGGTACCTATACATGATTTGCGGGAATTCGTATTTATCAAGAAGCGTCAGTGGTTGATTTTTTCTTTTCTTTATATGAATTATCGCCAACAGTTTCTTTCGAATTAGAAAAAACATTATTCTCTGAGGAAGTAATGTGATAATGAAACACGTTGTGAAACTTTCCGAGTCTATCTAAAGATGCTGCATGAGATTTTTTGGTAACGTTACCAATGAATTAAAAAATGAATTCAGTGTGTGGTGTTGTAGGTGGGTCACAATAACAGCTTGTTATATGTTGGAGGCACCTTGTTTTACTAATTATATCTGTATACTAGCTGACCCGTACCCACTTCGTTGGGCGTTAATTAATTATTTTGTGATGCGATTACATTGTGTAGTTTTTAGTACTAAGTTTTATCAGGTTCATCACAGCTCTACCTTCTGGGCGCACTCGAAAGAACGTTAGGGGTGGAATTTCTGAAAACACGACAAAACGGGATAAAAAGTATCCTATGACCAACTCCTGGTTGTAACCTACCCCCTCGTCAATTTTCAACCAAATTGGTTCAGCCGTTCTTGAGTAATAGATACTGTAACACGACTTTCTTTCATATATTATAAAGATAGATATAAAAGAAGATAAGATATCGAGATCGAAACTTCAGGGGTGCTGTTAGTTTTTGACCCTTTGTAAACGGAACATTCGTCTATGGTCACATTCTGTGATCACAACTGAGCATTGATATAGCTATGACTGCACATTAGAATGTGCGAATACAAATATAGGTATTTTATGGGAGTGATCAATATAATAGACCCTCAGAAGTCGCTTCCCATATTTGAGAAGCTGCTGTACATATCGTCGGGTTACAAGCAAAATACATTAAGTCAAAATAAGCACTTTTGAATAAATTGGTTAGAAAGATTTCTATATAATATTTCCTTCTGATAAAACAAGCTTTGAAATCAATTAGGTGTTATTCTACTTTCAAGTTTATTTTACATGTATATGAAGTAAATACAATAAATAAAAAATCTAATTAAACCTCCCCTAGATGATTTTTTTTGGGATTTTTTATGAAAAATGTATATGTATATATAATGTAATGTATATTGCTTGCAATTTTTTTTCGAAATAATGGACTTAAATTGTTTCATTTTTCCTATAATAATTCATGTAGGGTCAAAAAGTGAATGCATAAAAAAATAATTTGCATTGAAGAAAAAAGAATGGTTCATTGAACAAAGTTAAATTCAAGATCTTCAAAACATTAAATGAATGAAATTGAAATTTTGATTGATTGTTTCAACATTCTTCTTCTTCTTGGTCACCTTGGTCACTATCATTTTCAGCGGGTTCAGCTGCTACATCTTCAACAGAAGTTGAACAAGGCAAATTTTTATACCAGTCACGCAGTGTCGAAGGAATGATATTGCTGTCACAAAGCTTGAGTGGGTCCTTTTTTTTTCAAAACAGAAATTAGCAATTGTCTTTGATAGAGCGATGGAATCATTGAATTGTCAAAGTTTGTTCCTGTTCTTGTACGAATCGAGGCACGTCTGGTGAATCCAATATCAAGTCTTTCAAATTCTGCTTCTAAACTGTAGTTATAGTGAAGGATATTTGGAAATTGCTTATCATACTTGAAGCATTAAACTTTCAAACAGTTCACTCTATTTTCCTTCAGGTCTTCTTTTTTGTTGGTTATAGCAAGCTGAACGAGTTTTTTCAAATCCAAAAATTCATTGAATTGCACCTCGCGTGTCTTATAAGGAGAAGTGTGGCGTTTCCCTCCAGCTCTGGCCATTTTGAACACATTCTCGTATTCATGAACACTGTAAATATCGACATGACGTTTAGATGTTTCAATTATTGAGCTGTGCATGGAGTTCACCTCCATATAAGAATGTCCACTTTCCACAAACTTTTGTTCTATAACACAAAGAGTTGGGTTGTGTTCTCGAAAAGAGCTGTTATTTGTGTTGCTGTTTCTGTTTTGACCCCGCATGTCTAGGAAAATATTGTTAAATGTTGTACTTCTGGAGGTAAAGAATTTATGTATAACGATAAGCACGTGCCAATTTCACAGCTTCCACGCTTCCCATTTATTTCAGTCCAAAAATAACAAAAAGCATCGTTTGGTGGAGCAGATTCATAAATTGTAAAATTGAACAAGTTCAGTTTACGGAGATAGCTAGTATAGCAAACCAACTTGTACAGATGGAATTTGGAGTACACGTTGCATAACACATGTTATAGATTTGAAACTTTTGTCACCGATAGTTTTTTTCTTGTCTTTATCTTTTTCTCCCATTGACTGCTCTTTTTTTTGTGTTCTTGGTATTTTTCTTCTAATTCTTCTTTATCCACAGCCTTTTGATATTCATTACATGTGCTACATTGATCCTTTTTGGGTTTGAAAAATGACAAATTATATTGCTTGCAAAGTGATTTTTGTTTTGCAGGTTCTTGCAAGTTCTTCATTTAGTACCTACCTACATTAAGTCAGTGTTTTGTGTGGCGTCCTGATGAAATAATAATAATAATGTCTTTATTCATCATCACATACAGTACATAACAACAACATAGTGTAAAATTGATGAATAGGTGGAGTTCAGCTGAAAGCTGCTTTTAAACACAACCTTGCTTACAAGGAATATCCTTCAAGTCAGTTAGTGTGTTCTTCCAGAACAACAAATGTGAGTTCTGACTTAATGGAAACATGATTATTGAAATGAAATACAAACTACTGATTGAATGACTTAGTGGTTTTTGCTGTAACGAAATCACATATAACATGACAAGATGGCATGAATATCTCGAAAGAACAAAAAATTGACTTAGTGTGTTTTGCTTGTAACCCGACGATATTAGATTGTTGTATTCTTGAATGAAAAAACAGAAAAAAAACTGAAAAAAAACTGAGTTGAATTGACTTGCGGTTTGAGAGATAACGAAAAGAACAAAGGGATGTTTCCTTGACAGGCAACGTTGGGCTTTTTGGTACATCCTAGGGAGATCCCAAGAACATCCCACAAAAAGAGCATCTGCTATGTACGTGGTAGATTTTTGTATTCTTGAATATATTCCAGAAACAACTGAAAAAAGTCCCAAACTGACGATTTGAGAGATAACGCATAGAACAAAGGAATGTTTTCGAGACAGTCATCGATGAGTGATTTGGTACATCCTAGGAACATCCCAAGAACATCTCACAAAAACCGGCTGAAATGGTATCGGAAATTGCTATATTTTTCACGCGATAAATGTATACCAAGATAATGATGAAATAAAAAATACTTTTTATGAATTTCCCCATGCTAAACACTTATCAGAGCACTCAAACGCCAGAGCTTTGTCCAATTTTCGGTAACGCATTCACTATTTCAGCCGTATGGGGAAATCGCAGACAACGCACAGTATATTCGATCATCATATTATATACCATCTACCAGGATTGGTATATAGGCAACCAATATATAAAAAAACAACCAAAAAAAAATTCTGCCGTGATCGGGAATCGAACCTGCGAGCGAATCGCCAATGAGGAGATTGAATTCTATATTTGATTGAGTTATTTTTAGATTCAATGGGACTTATGAGAAGAAATGAGCACCGTTCCAGAAAACAAAGTTGTTTTTGGAAATATCAAGAAATGTCTCAAAAAAAGTTGCTGAGTTTTTATTTACTATTTGTCCACCGATTGTTAACTCTATATTCGCTCTATATACTTTCACTTCAGAATCATCCAATTTGTTCAGTAAGTCAATTAAAGCATTTTCTTGGCTAGATATTGCATATGTATGTTTTGCATTCAGCAAAAATATAAAATTTGATTTGTTTGTGAAGCGTTTAATATTCCGAATTTAAAAATGTGAAAGTGACAGTAGAAAGCCGAAGGGTGGAGGGTTACGAAGTCGACGAAGTCGACAACTAAGTGAAGTTTTCCGAAGGCATTTAGTATTATTTTCTTGGCAGCTATTATGTTGAGATTACCCAATCATAATTAATTTGTTATTCAAACATTAAGCTCGTTGCTAAGCTCTGACGTCTAATAAACATAGGTTTCAAATTGCAATACATATCCGTTACTGTTAATACCACATCTGAAGATCCTGCAAATTTTTAACTTGAACGTAAAGTGAAAAAATCACCGCGATACCTTCCTTAATTCTTATTTCTATTTCGTGATGAAGTTGAACTGATATGATGGAGTTTGAACCAATCTCAGTTTAATTCGTCTTCTTTTCAGTCTTGCTTTTTCATATACCTACCATTTCGGTAATGCTTTGTGAAATTTGATTTGTGGTTTTTACTCGATTATCCGTATAATCCCAACAAATGATCGGGGTTTTTATACTTTATACTGAATAATGACATGAATTCACAACAATAAAAATGAATATTAATTTGTGAATTCGAACAATATATGTTTTTCGTTACGTTTAAGGCATCGCGCGACGTCACTGACAGGATAGTAAAATTGGTGAATCGGTTCATCCTCAGGAATAATGTTTAATGTCCTTGTCCATTCATCACTTGAATATTTTACTTGCGAGTCATGCGACCTCTGTTATCAAGTAGCGCAGTATAATGTGAATTTCGACTTGTAACCACTCTTATTCTTGTATTGAGAGTCTATATACAAAGATTGGGAGAAATGAGAGGCTAGACCAATATTTTGATGCCTAAAATTGTCGTACACCTCGACCTCACTGTTAATAAAGTTATAAATAAATTGTGAGCATAGTGACATCTAGTATTGTCGTATTCAACTCAGATAAAGACCGATTCGAAGCTATTTCTCTGTCTTAGCATCTGATTTAACTTTAAGCTCTTTTGCCTTAGATAATATATTTTCCTTAATGTTTCTTGCCATTAACTTCATAATTTTATTTCCGTATTTATAATAAAATGGATGAGCATCCTCAGGCTGATCTTCCAAAGGATCTCAGGTTTCTGTTATCCAATCAAATAAGAGTAAGTCCGCTAGCGATGTCTGTGAATGGAAATCCACCTTTAACTGAAGACCTGTTGATTTCTAGTCGATTTTTGATTAGTTGATACGTCAAAACAAAAATTCAAAACAAACGAAGTTTATCAAAGCTATTAGCATTCCATATGGTTGTTTTCACTCTTTCCTAGATGAGTTATATGGGAGGTTTCTGGGTTCTTGACTATGGAAAATTACATATCTACATTGAGAAATTGAAATTCGCCTGCTTGCAGTTTTTTCTATTTTCTTTCAAGTCCGAAGTCCGTCCAAGTTCCAGAAAAGAAAACAATTGAAGTGAAATGTGGTATGATTTCTATTGCAATACTGAAACTTCAACTAAAACAACCTATTAGATATTTGAATAATTCTTCAAATTTCTTTTCGAAAACAATTTTTTTGTATTCCTACAGTTTTGAAGGAATTCAAGTGGAATTCATTCAGCCCTGTGCTTATACTCTTTACCACTACCTACCTCCTACTTTGTCACCTTTTTTTCACTGTGAAATTAAATTTACAGTTTTCTCCAGCAGAATGTAACATAACAGGATCATCTGTAAAAATCTTTCAAAATTGGATCATTGTTCCCCTTTTGTTTTTAAACAGGGGTCTTGGCTTTAGGGAAATCATTATTCATTTCATGATTGCTTATAGTGTAGGTTATCAGTTGTCTCTAAAGTTGTTTGATGTGCAGGTATATCTCACAACCTTTTAGTCATACATTTTAGTAAGATCTCTGATATCATTATCAAAGTACAAATTTGATTTCAAATAGACACATGAATTATCTCATTGATGTGAAGCAATGAAATATACCTACTCTATTTATACTAGTTGATAGACAGTTTTGTGGTTTTTTGTTTGGGGAAGAGTGGTTATCATTCTTGTACTTTTGTCTATCACAAAATGCTGTGCGCTGTTTTGTAATATAACTTTGTCATAGACAAATGAATATATGAACTAAAGAAAAAAATCCCTTTGGGGAAAAACTGCTTGGACTGTGTTCTGTACTATTCACCATCAAATTGATTGTTCAGAACAATTTTTTGATAAATAAGCAACTCAAACTACAATTCGTACTATGAAAAATCGTTGCTAGAATAATTTTCAATTTGGTATAGCTCATCCAATCCATCTTGGCACAATCTCACAGAGAATACTGGGCATGTACGTTATTAGTTCTGTGCCAAGATGGATTGGATAAGCTGTACCTGAAAACGTTAAATTGTCATTTCTACATTGCTTCTATCAACTTCAACACTATATATTCTGAGACCTTTTTGGTGTCAGACTTCAATGAGTACTTTTTTGTGTATTGGAAAGCACGCCCTAACAGATAATATAAATTTCTATCCATCCTCATCTACATTAGACCACAAATTTATGGCTGTAGGACAACTGATAACAAATGAATCCAGTCAAAAATTCAGGGACAGTTTACTATTATTATTGATACTTAATGATATGAAGCCCTTATTGCAGTTGTAACTCATGGTACCTTATGAAGGTATTTCTATTGTTGAAAATCTATTGTTATGTTGGCGGGAATTCGGTCAAAATGTTGAAGAAATTCAATTGCTTAATTGTCGACGTTTCGAAACTTAATTGTTTCACCTCCAGGAGTCTAAATTATATTATTTTCCATAGTAGTAGTCAAGAAAGTACTTATTCCCCTCTGGATAGGTTGAATAAAAAATAACCTTTCTCCTAAAATGACATTTTAATGGTGTTTTGTTCTCTATCAGCAAATGTTTTAACGAGTAAAAAAAGATCCTTGTCCTGATTTCAGTAACTTCCTAATTGCACGATGTATAATTAGTAAAACGCAAAGTCGATTTTGTTACTGTTTATTTCTAAAACTGTTTTGATGAATATAGTTGGTTATACATGAAATTTGAATTATTTTTTCAGCTCAAAAGATGATGAAATTGACAGCAACTGTGTTGTGAGAGCAAGAGGATTGCCGTGGCAGAGTAGCGACCAAGATATAGCGAAATTTTTTAGAGGATTAAATGTTGCAAAGTAAGTGTTTAGATGTATATTTATCACGACAAGGACGTCACCATTAGATAAGATTTTGCAGTAGAAAATAATTTGAATTCAGTCTTTATTTTCAATTCTCAATTTGATATATCCACGACCTTGAGGTTAAGATAGATATCGATATAATTATGTGTCATCAAAATCATATCGTTATCGTGTACGTCTTGTAATTGAATTTTTCCACTATATTGATTTTAATTACTTAAGAAATGCATTGAAAAAAATATCGACGAATTGTCTAATACAATACATAGGTACTGGTAACATAAATGTTCAACTTCTTCAATTATTTTTATGATGTTTGAGTTCCAGCACTCCCAATATTTATGAAAATTAACTCATTGTTATTGTAAGGTTCAATAAAAATAAACTAGTTTGTTATGACCTATTGAATTTTTGTAGTTATAAACTTTTACCATCGAAAGAAAATGTTCAATGATTGAGGTTGTTGAAAAATACTAATTATTTAAGATATAAAAAATCACCTCGTGGGAACTGAATGTTTTTTTGTTGTACATATATCTCCAATACTTATTGTACACCACACAAAGATTGAGTAAGAAAAAATGACTTCTATGCTTATTGTTCCTTTTTGTGAGTTGAACTGATTATTTGCCATTTTTCCGTTTTTTTTGATAATAGTTCTGTATGTCCTTGATTAAACTTTGTTTTCCTTCGAACTGTCAAAACTATAAGGTTTACCTCGTCGACTCTATTGAACTGACTTATATACAAGGTTAAAATATAAATTATCATGAATGAAAACTTACCTAGTTATTAATAGTCATTCACTTTTCATTTTGTCAGCATAATAATAACATATATGACACATTTTAACAACACTCGTCCTACGGCCTCGTGATTTTATCAATATGGGTTTGTTTTCATACTTTTGCCAAATGAAAAAGTTTTCGTGGAAAATAAAAATTTATCGATAAAATTTGAAGGACTCGTGGTATTACCTTTGATAATTTTGAATCACAAGGTGCATATTCCAATCTGTTTGAGTTTTTGAGTGTTACGTTACTAATATGTAGGGGTGTATTTGTTAAAATGACCAAGCAAACTATTTTAACTGCGTTATGTGAGTTTAAATGGTGTCAGTTCTATTACCTCATATGTACAACTCTTATTCTAGATATTTTCATGTTGTTTATATCTTCTAATCTACATACATACTGCTATGTACATGCTTTGTCCAAAAGATTTACTCTTAACGATATAAAAGCATATTATTATTATTTCAGAGGTGGCGTAGCTTTGTGTCTGTCGGCACAGGGAAGGAGGAACGGAGAAGCTCTCGTTAGATTCGTCAGTCAGGAACACAGAGACATGGCGCTGAAACGGCACAAGCACCACATCAGCAACAGGTACATCGAGGTGTACAGGGCGTCCGGCGATGACTTCCTCTCCGTCGCGGGGGGGTCGAGTTGCGAGGCGCAGGCGTTCTTGTCTAGGGGGGCGGCCGTCATCGTTAGGATGCGAGGCTTGCCTTACGATTGCACTGCCAAACAAGTCGTAAGTTGCTGATTAGTGAATTTCAATGCACCCCAAATCCTCTTTGGGTAGACATTTATCATTAGGGGCATTGTGGACGATCTTGAGAGTGTATGTGGCTTTGGGGGTTTTCATGAACCTTTCGAAGGCCTATGACTGCCTGGACCACAATACATTCTTTCTTAAATTAATCTAGAGCTTATAAAATCGTATTTCACAAACAGAAAACCAGTAACGTCGGTCATGAAAAATAATGAAGATTTCAGGTCTGAAAAATAAGGGGGTACCACAGGGAAGTATAGTAGGTCCAATGTTTTTTATAATTTTTTATGATTGATCTACTGAACATTGCTAACCGAGTTGCTAACCATAATAATCAAAGAATTATAAATTAATGGAGCTTAACAATGATTTCAGTCAACTGTTTGCAGACGTGGAAGACTGGTTAAACTGCGATAAAATGATTTTAAATAACGAAAAAACACAGTTAGTATTGTTCAAATCAACATATACAGGTCTAAATGATCCGGTTGATATAAAACTAGATAACAATCAATTTGAGATAAAATCGTCTGGTAAATTCTTAGGAATCTATTTGGATAGTACACTGAGATAGAAAGAACAAATTCAATTTAGAGAAATCACAAAACTCTATTTGTTATGATATAATAGTACTAGCCAGATATCTAAATAAGCCCGCTCTCAGAATATTTTACTAAGATATGTTTGAGTCGAAGTTACGGTATAGAATCATTTTTTATTGTGGTAATATTACAAAACAAATTTTCATGATCCAAAAACAGTCCTGAGAAGCCTTTCAAAAAATGGAGTTCAGAGAAACATGAAAAGGCAAATTTAAAGAAAATAAAATATATACATCCAAGAGTGTATTTTTTTATTCAACAATGAACAATCATTTGAAGAACACTGTAATCTTAAAGATAACTACAACACTCTATCTTTAAACTATTTCTGTCCCAAACATCGACTAAGTGAAAAACTAACTCTAAGCTATAATACATTCCAAATATAAGATGGCCGTCGGCATAAAATGCCAGCTTTCAAATTTGTTTCAATAGTTTTGATTTCATTTTTGATTCAATATGGGCAATGAGTATCAGATAAAAGAAAGAGCAAGTCAGAAATAGCCATCTAATAAAAAAACGTCGTTAACTTAGAATCGGAATTCAAGCATGGATCTCTTACCCAAGTCAATATTTCATACACCTTATTCATCCTGAAGCCAAACAGTTTCCAGCAAAGTGCAATTATGGGACGACTGATAAATGGATGTTGCCCTAAATTTTGTCACTGTTCACAAAGTGCAAAGTAACATTGTAGACTTGGTAGTTGTGTATTTCCATTTTACTGTGTGATCTCCATCGGCAGTGAAGATGTTTTCTGATAATTCGTAACCACCAATCTGCCTGGATTTTTTGTCATATCAGCTGGTTTAGTATAGGTCAGTTTTGAATGTTGTTAATAACCTAAAAAAAACTATGAAAAAAAGGTCTCAATTGAAAGTTGAATGTTATTAACTACCCAAAGAACTATGAAGAAAAAGTTCCACCACAACAAAATAATAACTGTCGAAGAAAAGTACTTGATAATTTGATTCTTTTTCAGTTGGACTTCTTCGCGACCGGAGAGAATTCTTGTACTGTGCTAGACGGTACGGAAGGGGTCCTCTTCGTGAGAAAACCGGATGGAAGGGCCACTGGGGATGCTTTCGTTCTCTTTGCCAACGAATCTGATTCGCCCAAAGCTCTCTCGAAGCATAGAGAATGCATAGGATCTAGATACATTGAATTGTTCCGATCTACAACTGCCGAAGTACAACAGGTAGGTGTTTGCTCTATTATTGAAATTATTCGTGAACAGCTTCTCTGATACGGTTATTATGATACAAGGACAAAAGTCACTTAGGTATTTGTTAAGTGCAAGTAATACTGCTATTTTACACTTTTCCTTACAATTTTTTCCATGATCATTTAGGATCCAACAAAAACTGATTTTTCATTTGAATGTATGTTTATTGCAAATGACATATTTCCATTATAAGTGGTCAATATGAGAGTATAAACTTTTAGTTATACTGGTACCTAGCAGAGTTGGTATATATACAATTATTGTAAAATATAAATGTCAAATTCAAATTGCAACAATATATACATAACTGAATTTAAATGAAATAGGTCATTAATTAATATAATCTGTTAAACGTGAATCAATTTAAAAAAAACACCTCAAATAGTCAAAAATAACTATTTTTCCTTTTTTTTGTGAAAATAAATATATTCCATTATGTTTTGACAAAAGCAGGTATCTCATTGTATTCTTTCAAATCATTGTGATATATTCACTTTTTACCTACTGAAGTCTGAACAAAATATAGTTATTTCGACGGAATCCTATGAGGAAGTCGAAACAGTACTTTTTATATACAGTTTTAGTTGAATCGATTTCCTAAATAGCCAACAAATAATTCATACAACTAATATTTGTGCATTAAAAGTGAGATTTGCCTCATTTTCATCCAGTTTGGGACATCTTCGTGAGGCACGAATTATAGTGGAGACCATTTTTTCAAGTAGTCTACTTGTATATTCCAGTTAAATTTCCCATCAAAATATATGCTAAGATATTCAATTCGCCCAATTTGTAATAGTTTATGATTTTTCATGTTCAGATCAAGAGAAATTTTCGTTTTACCTCTCTGTTCGGACAACGGAACGGAATAGATTAAATCTAAATGTTATGCCATTCTCTTCAATTGGTGTTTTACAAACATGTCTACTGTATTTTTTTTGACAATAATTTCGACCTTCCCCAATTCAACATGAAAATCTCAGTTTTTTTATAGTTTTTATAAGCTATTTTATTGTTCTATATAATTTTTTACTTATAATTTTGAACTGCCATCGTGTCTGTTTTACGAGTTCTCTTTGTTTCCCAGGTCCTCAACAGGTGTCTGGACCCGAAGACTTATGAGCCGCAACCGCCTTTGATCGCTCAACTACCACAGGTGCCTTTATTGCCACAGCATATTATAACGTCTGGAACGCGAAAAGACTGCATTAGATTAAGAGGATTGCCTTACGAAGCTCAGGTCGAACATATTTTGGACTTCCTGGGCGATTTTGCCAAAAACATAGTTTTTCAAGGGGTCCACATGGTTTACAATGCTCAGGTGAGTGTCAATATATGGTGGATTCATGCAGCAATTTTAAGAACTGTCGAATCGTAAGAAAAGTTTTCCTAATTGGTCGATTTTTTGTTCATGTCAAAGGCCAATTACCCACGGATGCACGACATTCGAGAATCTAATCCAAACTGGATAACGCATGCGCAGTTCAAAAATCGAAAGTCGTAACTCGAAGAGTTGAAAGTTGGTTGGTCAACTTATCTTACAGATTCCAACTTACGATACCTGTATGACGCTCTCATTGAAAGACGTTGACTACTTCCGACTTATTTCTTACAACTTGCGAATTCCGAGATACGATTACTGCACGAACCTACAATTAGATTCTATTGAGTGAGAGATTTTTGAGGTTCATGTAGAACAGGGATTGTATGGAGGTTAAAACCGGTTAAGTAAAAAACCCACCAGTTATAACCTCATCATTTTCTTGATAACATATTCACATTCCGATGAGAACTTTTTTTTTAATTTGAAAATTACCTTCGAAAAACAACCGCCAAAAGATGCACAAACAATTTCGTACTTTATTTTAGGGTTATGTTTAGCTGCATACTCCAAACTCCAGTTCTACTAATAGCGGAATCTGATAATGACATGTTTGCAAATATGAAAATATTCAAATTCTTTAATGGAGCTTGAGCATTGTTTATAGAGATATATAGTCAGCCAACCTTGTGGAAATATCATTTGAATGGGTGGTTTATGGATACTACGGGTAGATGGTACTAGTGATTCCGTTTCCAAGCCATGTCTTCCCTTCAATTTTTTTTACGAACGTCGTAGCTTGAATTCCATGTTTCCTTGATTACTGCCAGAAGATGGCAATCTATTCAAAAACAGAAGTGTAATTTTTTTTATCGTAGATCATTCATATTTTCAAGATTATTTCAATGCCCAAACTTTCATTTCCTGTATAAACTTCCATTGGCAACTATATTTTGAAGTTACCTCACGTTTCTTTTAATATTTCAGTCAAACTGACAAACAGAAATTGGCACCTATTTTACCCGTCAGAAAAGGAAACTTTGTTGTACATTGTCGAGTAAACGGAAATATCGACATTATATTGTAGATGGCGTAACGAAAACGCTTCTCATCACTGACTAACTATTTTCTAACTATTTCTCTTTAAACAATGGCTTGAGATTGGATCCTCAGTGCGTCCCAGTTTTCTGCCATGAACAGCCATCCCTGATGTCGAACATTGACATTGTTTGTTGAAAACCATAGAGATTGATAATTATTATGACTTTTATCTTCTGTATATTTTACTTACTGGTGAAAGTAATAACTTATTATTATATTTTTCTCAAATTACGACTCTGGTATTAATACCTACCTTCCTTTATTACTGTTTTTGATTCCCATTGAACTCCGGCATTTCTTTTGTTTTCTCAGTCGATCATGCCCAAGGTCCCAGGAGCGAAGAGTCATTATTTCAATAGTTATCTTTTATCATCAATTCCTTTCATCAATATCATGAAATATAACAATGATCCTTATATCTACATACACATTGTTGGGTACTTTATGCAGCTTTTTATTAAAACTTGAAGACAAACTTAGTGATTGTAGTATTTTTTATTGGTGTTTCAAAAAATACACGGAATAGAAAATCTCGCTGTTGACTTTCATCTTAGGGTTTGACCAAGAATTTTACCAAAAAATATACTGCTAGTGACGTGATTAGACAAATTCGATACCTTGTGTTTACGACTTTAGTGCACCGAGATATACCCTCTCAATTATATCCCATGCGGGGTTTTGGATCAGAAAATCTCGCCATTATCACGATCATTCAATCGATTTCAGGGTCAGCCGAGCGGCGAAGCCTTCATCCAAATGGACTCGGAACAATCGGCCTTCATAACCGCCCAGCAGAAGCACCACCGCTACATGATATTCGGCAAGAAGCAGCGCTACATCGAGGTCTTCCAGTGCTCCGGCGAAGACATGAATCTCGTGCTGACCGGTGGCATCCCCGCCGCCCCCGTCTCGCCGGCCAAGACCGCCGCCCCTGCTCTCCTCAGTCCCGGTATGTTGCCTCCGATTGCGCCTCTGCCCCCCACTAACGTACCCCCGCCCCCTCCCGCGCACACCGCCGCCGTCACGACGGCCCAGAGTTTGGCCGCGCCCCAGAGTTTGGCCACGCCCGCTCAGCAACAAATGACGTGGGATAGCTCCGCCCTGTTCGCGCAGCAGCAGGCTCAGATCATCGCGCAGCACAACCTCGTCATGAGGCAGAGTCAGGCGCATGCGCAGGCTCAAAACGAGATGCTGCTCATGAATCAGATCGCGCAGCACAACATGGCGATGTACGGCCAAAGCGTGGCGCCACTGTCGCCGACAGGCGGTCAGTCGGGCGCGTCGCCCGTGCTGAAGGCGGCCCCGCCGGGGGTTCCCATGATGTCGCACTTGTTTCCGTCCCACCAGTTCATGGTTATGCAGCCTCGCATGCAAATCGCGTTGCAGAGGCCGCCTCCCATGTATCAGTACTCGCATCTGATGCAGGGTCAAGCGCCCGGGATGGTGCCCGTGGTGCCGCACGTGGCTGCCGTCAAACGTACCTACGGGGACGCTTTCAGCGATCAGGGTTCGCCTGCCAAGAGGCAGTTCGCGCCCGCCACGCTGCCCGTGTACCCCCACTTTTATCCGAATATGTGATTTCGGTAGCTCTCTCGTGGGTAGGAGACTCTGGTGCAAGTTGCCAACCCGAAACGTTCTTCGAAATATTTACCATCAGGAGGATGGAATTTCGCAGTATATTGTGTTTGAATGGATTCGTTGTGATAGTCCCTGATTGAAAAATTTTACCAGTTTCCTAAAAATCAGTGTTTTTAAAAAATATCCATCGTTCCTGGAACTGAAATTATATTGGCTGAAAACTGGTCGGAACCGTTGTATCTAAGGAAAAATCACAGTGAGTCTGTCCATACCAGTGCTGCCAGTTAAATGTCGTCAAATGATCACTACACTGTATTGAAATCCCCACAAAATCTTGGAAAGTTTTTAGCAGTACAATACATTACTACAATAAAAAAATATATGTATTTGAATCTGCGAGGATTTTGTGCGAAATGACTCTTTTATAAATAAGAATGGTATGTTCCTTATTTCTGTGACCTGTATAGTCTCATGTTTCGTGATTTTCTCATTTCTCATCATTTTTCTTGGTCACAAAATCGCAATCCATATTTCCGGTTTTTGTTTCGTGATGCATATGTTTATCTCTCGTCACAGGCTGCTTCTTTTTTAGTTTCTTCGTTCGCATTTTGTGATTTTCTGACATGTGGTTGACAATGAATTACAGTTAATGGCCACGTCTTGCAGCTTACAGCGCTTAAAGCCGCTGTACAAAATTTGACAGTTTTCCATGGTGAAATGTTAAATTTTGTGAAACGGCTTCAAGCCCAGTAAGCTGTTAGTCGCAGCCAATATAGCTATAGGTAGATGGCAAAACTAATGAATATATTTAAGGTTGGCTGAGTTGACAAGAGTTATATTTCTAACAACCTAAAAATGTTCACACATTTATTATTGACAAATGATTGATATTGCATTATACTGTGATGAAACCGGAAAAACATATACTTTTTAATTGTACTATTGTATTGTACTGCTGAAAACTCTCGGGGATTTTGTGGGGATAATCAAAATTTTAGGAGTAAAACTCGAGAGTGTAGTGATAATTTGACGAGATTCAACTGGCAGCACTGGTATGGATAGACCCTCTGGGATTTTTCCTTGATTGCAATGGTTCGGACCCAGTTTTCAGCCAATCAAATTTCAGCTTCGGGAAAGATGGATATTTTTCCATTGGTTTTTAGGAAGCGAGTAGAATTTTGAATTAGGGACTTTCACAAGGAACCCATTCAAACACAATAAACTGCAGAATTTCATTCCCTTGGTGGTAGACATTTTCACGAATAATTCAGGTTGACAACTTGGATCAAAGTCCTCTATTGCAGGTCGATGTACTCGATTGTTGGTCGTGATGGAATTTTTTTTTCTGAATTTGAAAGATTCGAAAAAAGGGTCTGGATGACTTCAAACACAATTCTTATATTCTTCTTTTGAAGTAAGTTACATCGAATGTAATTTGATAGTTGGCAGTCTCTAAATATATTTTCTTGCATCAAAATCTTTACAGTGGCTGTGTCTAATGGCTTACAGCGCTTGAAATATTGGTGAATATTGTCGATACTCTCCAATCACTTTCGAATTCCATCATGGTCCACATATTCGAGGATCTTGGACTTGGACATAAATTAAACATTCAAAACTTTCATGATGAGGTTGATTTAATCGAAGTTTATTGAATTTTGTTTATTTTATTTACCTTCGAACAAATTCATTCATATTGAATTATCGCATTTATTTTCTTTATTATATACTGAATTTATTCTTTATTAATTTTTTGTTTAAATAATTTTATTCAATTGATTTAATGCAACTGGGTTAACACTGTACTCAAAACCGAAACATTCCCTGTAAATAATAAGTGAAAAATATAACTGAATTATGTTTTGAAATTGATATTGAATAAGATATATTATATTGATTATTTTTTGAATTGGTGTAAATAGTCCTGTAAATAGTCCAAAAATTAGTGCCTTCATATTGAATATTTTTTTAATATAATTTCTTCAACGTGTAGTTTCAACTACAAGAGATGACACAACCGGCAATTGTGTTTTGCACAAATTAATTTTGAGTGGTATTAGTTTTTTTGAACTTTTATTACCGATCAGAGTTATCAAGAAGACATTTCGTACTTAAATGAGAAGTGATAGAAAAAAATTGCAGTTTGATATTATTGTGATAGATAAAGAGCAAAACGAACGTCAACATATCAATATGTTTTTCAAATTTTGTTTTTTCCTCACAGAGAAATTTGAAAATATGTTTTTTGTTACATACAGCAGTAGATTCATTTCTTTCGAACCCTTAGTTATCAGTTGATTAATCGTCCTTGAACTGAGGATTCGACTGTTCGAAATCACAAAAAATATTTGGAAGACTTGTTGAGATATTGTCGTTCTCGTTTTTACGTTTTGCAATTTCCCGACTCTTGACTATCCTATTAACATGACAATACTTTACAATTTTTTTTTGTTGAGTTTTTGCGTTATGAATGGCGTCCCTCTTTGTTGCTATCCGGGATATAACAAACTCTGGGTCACTCTATGTGAATAGACTTTTTGGGTAAATGTTCCCCCAACCCTCATTCCCAAACTATTATTATTATTATTTGTCCTCGTCTTTCTCAAACAAAGACTTTGAAAGACTGTGCAACTCCTAACAAATGTGATGAAAAACATTCCGAACCTGTTGCTTTATACATTGTTGTTATATACATATTTTTATATGTTATACTAGTTGAAATGATATATATTTTCCTATTATGCTGGTCCACTTTCCATGTTTGAAGCTTTTGTTATAACAAAACATGTTTGCGACTAATTTATATACTTGGAGTGGGTATTTGTTTTTACGGCTATGGTTATAGGACTGTTATAGTGAAACTGTAGCCGACTATGTTGGTTTTTGTCGAAGCGTTGGTCGTGGTACTTACAGCAGGCGTACCCACCCATGTTGTCTTTTTGGTTAACTCCTGCCTGTCAATGTTGTCGATAGATGGCGATGGGTTATTTGACTTTCGGGACTCTCTTTCGAGTGGGTGGACTTTCAATAACTCGCAGCTATATTTCCTACAAACTTGTCCCCTACTCGACAGAGGGTCTCGATTTTTGAGTTTTGAAAGTAGACTAAGGAACATTGTACAAAATCATGGTGTAATTCATTTATATTTATATTGGGTTTTTAGTTTATTTAGAAGTATAGATATATGTCTGCCGTTACGGTTCTCTACGGATGTTTTTATGGTCGCTTTCGGAGAGATCTGTAGCGGCGGTTGTAGGTTCAGTTAAGCCTTTGCATAGCTTTCGCTAGATCTCTGAATACGATTTGGTGTTTATGCTTTTCACATTCATTTAACTCGGATGGTGTTGGCGAATGGTTTTTCTATCGTTTTGGGACGAGGTTATTGAAGAAAAGGAAAACGACTTTCATATTATTGACTATCGACTCGTTTTGGCATTTTATTCGATAATAATTTTGTTTTTGTTCAATTCTATGAAAATTGATTTCCTTTCCATAGTTTACTTGGTTTTTACCCTTTTCAGGTTTTCTTATAAAATTAATATGGTTCATGGTAATAGTCATGAATAGTGTGGCTCATAAATTTGATAAAAAAAAATATTTTTCAGTGCGAAAGATTTTGAGGACTGCTTCCTGATATTAAAACAGCTGTTCGAATTTTTTTTCCAGATATTCTATAAATCTATAATATTCTGGTGCACATTTTGAGATCGAATGATGGGGAACTGTTTGTGTTCCTATTTGAAAGTAATGTTGTCTTCTTCCACAAGTTGAAAATATAAAAGGGCTCACTTACAAGCGATATCATTTATAACAATGATAATTGCAATTTTTTTTTTGGTGGTTTTTTTTGTGTTTTTTGGGTTGGGGGAAACGTCAGGTTATTACATTTTTTTCATTTCCATATTAAGTACATAACTCAAGATAAAATGTAGTCTATACTTCTATTTCCTTTTTTTTTATATAAAAGTAACTCTCAAAACACGAACTTTATTAGTTTTTTATTTTTCTAACTTCAATCGTAATGTTGTCTTCTTCCACAAGCTGAAAATATAAAAGGGGTCATTTGAAGCGATATCATTTATAACAATGATAATTGCACAATTTTTTTTTTATTTCCATATCAAAGACACAACTCAAGATAATATGTAGTCTCTATACTTTTATTTCCTTTTTTTATATAAAAGTAACTCTCAAAACACAAACTTTATTAGTTTTTTATTTTTATAACTCCAATCATATTGTTGTCTTCTTCCACAAGTTGAAAATATAAAAGGGGTCATTTATAAGCGATATCATTTATAACAATTATAATTGCACAATTTTTTTTCCATATCAAGGACACAACTCAAGATAAAATATAGTCTTTATACCTTTATTTCATTTTTTTATTTTTATATAAAAGTAACTCTCAAAACACAAACCTTATTAGTTTTTTATTTTTCTAACTTCAATCGTAATGTTGTCTTCTTCCACAAGTTGAAAATATAAAAGGGGTCATTTATAAGCGATATCATTTATAACAATGATAATTGCATAATTTTTTTTATTTCCATATCAAGGACACAACTCGAGATAAAATATAGTCTTTATACTTTTATTTCATTTATTATATTTTTATATAAAAGTAACTCTCAAAACACAAACTTTATTAGTTTTTATTTTTTTAACTTTAATCGTTATGTTTTATAAGTGCAAAACAAACTCGTTATGTTTAAGTAGAAAATTTGATTTGAAGTATGACGGCAACAAAGGTGAAATAAAAAAGTTTTACATTGAATACTTTTCTGAAAGGTGTTTGAAAAACAAATTATTATTTAAACATTCGTTCTCACTTTTTTTCATGGCCACTTAAGTATAATACAAAACGTTTTAGAGCTGACTTTTTCTGGTATTATATTAAAATTTTCATTTTCTTTTTGCCTCCCCAATTATTGATTATATTTAATCTCGCAATAGTTTAGATTTATAATTGCTCATCGATACCACGTTTAGCAACAGTCTATGAATGTGTTGATTAGGTTCCCATAATCATGAAAAGTCTTTGAATATATTCTATATGAGGAAGTTCCTAGTCTATAAGTATACAGGACGCAAGATGACTCCAAGAGATGGGAATACCATTACACCAACTGGAAAATGAAAATATCTTTTCCACCACCCCCTTATTATGAGATTAAACTAGTGAGTGGGTGTGCACTAACAATACAGATGTAGTTTTATATACTTCATTTACTAACCTAGTCATACATGTGGTGGTTTTATACTTTCATTCGATTGACACATTATGGAATGCAGAAATTTGTATTTTTCACCAAGCCTTATTTATTGTCTAGCGAAGGTTCTGTCTTCATTTCGTGGTAATGGTAGGTAAGGGCACCAGAAATTGGGTATCACTCGTTTCATATCTACTACTACATATTAACGAAACTGTTCTTATTTCTACAATAACGCACCGCTTTTCTCTGAAAGACATCACTCTTTATTATCGAGATTGTTACGGTATCATGTCATTGGGTTCTTGACGGAATGAGTTGAAGAAATACCTAGGCAACACAGAAATTTTTACGTAGAGATCCTTTTAGGAATGACAAATACGTTCCTTGAAATACCTGTAATAATAATAATAATAATAATAATAACATTTATTTTCCATAAGATATGAACATGGATTGGAATAGTCGAGTAAGTGAGTACAAAACAAAAAACTAGAATGAAAAAAAAGCTTATATCCTTCTTCAGTGGAAAGAACTTTTTCAGTATTCTAATGAAACTAAGGCAATTTTCTATAATATTTTCACTTGAGAATGTTTAAGAAAGGGCAATGTGTGTCGCCCTTTCAAATGATATCTTGAGCAATTAATGAATATAAGGGCCAGTTGTACATACTCCTGAACTGAGTTTAAAGTGAACCGAGTTCAGTTGTCAAGCAACAAACGATTCTATTGGCTGATGCTTAGCAACTGAACTCAGTTAACTTGAACCACAGTTTACTGGAGTATGGATAAGTAGCCCTAAGTATTTTCAAATACGAATTTTGGTATGAGGTATTCAAGATATGAAGTATCTTCTTGTTTTTGATATATTATGAAAACTGTTCTAATTATTTTTTGATTGATAGTCACTGTCCTATTTGACATCAAAACAAAATGTAGTTTAAAGCTCACAGCTCATTTCATGTTTAAAAAAGTTTACAGACCGTAATTTCAAGTTATCAACAAAATATTTCAATTATTCACTGTAGTTCACAATACTGGCTGATAGTAATTTGAATTTTCATTGTCTACGATATCAATTCTATTGAACCTTGTCAAAAACACTCAAAGTTGATAATAATGAAACGCTAATGGAGATAGTATTATGCAACAATCAGAAGTAGTAAGGCATAAAACAGTTTATTTTTTGGGGATACATAATACGTTATTGAGATGAGTTATTCAGATAAATAAAAAGTCATGAAACTTAACAGATTGAAAAAATCCGTAAAACGAGAGTATTCGCCATTTTTTTCATTAAACTTCTATTTTCCGTTATTTTTTCATCATTGTATCTACATTCTATTATTTAAAAAAATTTGTTGTCTGAATTTCTCTCAGTACTTCTCATTGACATTTCTTTAATCTCAACATTTTACCAACACTTTGGATATTTACCAACTTATATTCTGTTTCATGATTCTCTAATGAAGAACAATTGAATCACTTGAATACAATTATATAAATTTAGAAAATTAACTTGGATCCAAGAGTTTTTAAATATAAAAGCAAAAAAGGAATTGATAAACACTGCGATGAAGAGTAAAAAGTTATCAAATAGAAGAATTGACAAAATGAGAAAAAATCGGAATGAAAAAAAAATAAAATGGAAAAATTTCAATTAGAGCTTAATAATAACGAATAAAATTGGAAGGAAGTTTGGTCCTTATGACGAAAAGATAATTTACAGATATTAACATACGAGTCGTTTGAGTGTTTTTTTAATTTTAATTATTATCCTCATCTTATTATTTTTTATTAATTTTTTTAATTGTTTTGATTTTTCTATTCGATTTGTTTTTTTTTGAATGAGTCACTGCAATATATTATGAATTCGCTTTTGATAAACTTTCTATTAGTCTAGTCAAAATCCCCTGTTGAAAGACGTTTCTGGACATTACCACAGGAAGAATGGAACAAATTGAAATTATTGCGTTTTTTGCTAATAAACGGGAAACGAATGTTTTATCTTATTGCAAGTTGCAGTAAATATAATTTTGCATAAAAATTGTTCGGCTAAAAACTCGCGTAATCTGCATAGTTAGTTGTTCTATGCTTTCTAGCATACCAGGTTCATGTCAAAATCTGATTTTGAGTGCGTTCAATTGCTGAACATTAGCCAATCGAATCTTTTGTTAGTTGGCAACTAATCTAGGTTCAGGTAAACTACAGTTCACTGAAGTTTGTATAACCTGGATGATTGTGTAGCAGCTGAACTATCTGCATTAACGCCAATTTTCAAATTTTTTTGTTGAATATATATTCACAACTTTCAATCGGAACTTTTCCTCCATACTTTTACCGTTTTTTGTTTATAGGTGAAAAACGAGATTCCAAATTTTTGTCTCTTCTCTCTGATGTAAATCAGACGTTCACGGAATTGAATAGAATAGAAAATAATACTTTCCTGGGTAATCAATTAGGGGCAACTGGGTATTATTGAAAAAAAATGCTTTTCTGGACATCAGTCTGTTTGAAGAGAATTTTGACTGGACTATATTTCAAAATTTCTTGTACTATTGAATTCTTTTATTTTATACATTTCACTCATTTACATTACAACTATTGAACTGGCCTTCATGACAGTTTTCCACATAACACGATGCGGAAGGAGAAGGATATATACACTTAATAGAGATATTTTCCATTTGAATAATTTTATACTTAAATTGATCTATCCTTTATTCACAACCTCTCTCTATATGCTACATTGAAGAAAGAATGCATTCAATTTGTACTTGAAGTATTCTTGCTTATATTATCTTGCTTATCCCGCTGTCTTCTCTCTCAGGGCCAGTCCATTTGTTGTAATGTCAATGAGTATGTTTTGAAATAGGTTTCAATTGAGTTGAATGAATAAATAGATCTGAAACAATACCATTCTTTGAAAAAATTGAATATTCAAAAAGTCCTTATGTGAAGAGGTTGAATCCTAGAAGTTTAAATACTTGGCCAGATTTCTCCAAAACTGAGAAGTGAGTTTAAATTTCAAGAAGGACCTGACAAGAAGTGCATACAAATTTTTTAGATTCTTCTTGTACTCGGTTGGCATTCATCGTAAATACAGGCCGGAGGTCCATTATTAGAAACACGATTTGAACAGAGTTGAAAAAAAAAGATATTAAGTGTGTGTTACCTTTAAAATTGAAACATGATATAAACCGCGATTTTATTGATGGTCCTGAAAGTTTTTCATAATAAATATTGTCATTTTCATCCTGCCACTTCATGAACACAATAGTCGAAAGATTCAGCCTGGATTTTGTTAAGTGGGTGATTATTATGATGACAAGGTTCCATAATGAATGCTTTCAAGTTTCTTTGTATGTGCTAAATATATTTCATAAATTAAATACCTAAAAATGATATTTTTCTATTCAGAAATGTCTATTTAAATTTTCTCAACTATCTCATCAAGCCCAATGCATGATCCCACAACACTCCAAAAACTTGACTATTCGAAGAAAAACCTTGTGGTGTTGCTTTCCTCGCTTCTGGTACTCTTTCCTACTGGTACTACGAAAAGAGTAATGTAATTTTGTGAACAAGGATGTTCAGAAACCCCGGCTAATTGATGTTTTCATCGATCACTGAACGCCGTGTTTTGTTGCTTCCTGGATGTGAGGTTGTATACCAACACTTGAAAACTTTCGATGGTAAATTTCGTCCTTCATACTGAAAGAGGTTGAAATCGCTTGTGGTTCTTACAGTTTGCTTTCGTTGAAGCTTGCTTTTCAATCAGATTCTTCTGTTAATTTTATCTTTCGAGTGAAATTTTTTATAGGTAGTTGATTTTTTTCACAGTTTCGAAACTAAAGATCATCGCAAAAGTCCCTAGATGATTTGCTATTATTAGCAAATCAATATCAGAGTCATTGACCTCTTTTGAAACACATTTATAGTTCCTTGCTAACTTTTGAATGAGATGGGATATCAAGGTTTTAGAGCATTTGAGACAAACGATCTTTTTTTACTACTTTTTGACAATTTGTAAAACCGCCGTGGGTGTTGTTACTGGAAGTACTACTACAATAAAATATCAAAGTGGAAATGAAAGGTTTATAATTCATTCATACTTTCACGAGCTTACGGTTTGATTATAGTCACCGTAATACATCAATAATCTTAATGACGTTAGCCCGTTATCTAGGGTGTGTTTGATGACGATGTGAATATAATGCTCTTTGAAACGTGTTTCAGTAGCTCGCCGACTTTGACCAATGTACATTTTACTGCAGTTCTTACAACTGATTTTGTATATCCCCCAGTTGCTTTGTGTATTCCATACGTAGCAGTTCAATTTTACTAAAAGTTCTCAACGTAAAAGGTTTTATAAACAAAAATAGAATAGACAGAGTCATTTATAAAACTCTAGTAAACAACCTATAGGTGAAAGATGCAAATGTAACAGAAAAGTCGGGGGTACACCAAATCAGTTGTGAAAACTAGTCGAGATTATGTTAGTCAAAGTTGCACACAGTCAAACAGTTATGTTAGTCAAAGTTGCAGTTGAAACTCGTTTTAAAGAACAGGTGTGTCTCCAACACGGAAGAAAAGAGAAGTCTAGTGTTGCCTAATATGTTTAAGATGAAGAAAATTGAATATGTAAATCAATTTTAAATCGATAGGTTTGACATGTACACGATAAAATGCTTTCGATGCTTTCGTGAGTTTAAGAAGTGGTCAATGGTGAAAAAAAAATTATTTTCAACATTATGCATTTTGCTCAAATTTCTGGGATAACTTAAACTGCCGTGGTGGGTTATTTTACCTAACAGCAAGCATTCCATTGGTTTAATAGTGACATACCATATAATTCCTTAATAGCATGTAGTTTATAAACAGTTGAACATATGCAAAGTGTATAAAGATGGTGTTAACTCCCGAGGGCATATTCATCTATTAATACCTGTGATGCATACAAACTTTTGTGTAACACTGGTTTGTTAGGGCATCCATGATCTAAATATTTGAAAAAAAAAAGGAAAAATCAATTTGCTTTTGACAATATATTCATTTTATGGAAAGTGTGAAGTTTATGCCTTCGCGGGATATAAAATGGAAGTACACTGATAATTGGCAACAAAGCAATACATATAATGAAATAATATGACAAAATTATTTTTTATTCTGTTTGAATGAATATAAAAAACGTCATTTGAGAAGGGTTACGGAGTTGAGAAGTTTTCATGAATATTACTTCAACTATGGTTTTTAACTTTGCAAAAAATATTTAAATTTGAGAAAATAATACTACCTGAAGGGGAAAGAATACCTTTTAATCGATATGCCTCTTGACGCATCTTGTCATTCCATAAATCTAATAGATAGGACCTCTTTAGCCTCACTCAGGATATTTTTATAATTGCAGTTGTTTCAAAAATTACTGTGTAGCAATGGAAGACATATTTTTACCTTTTTGTGATTTATTAAATGTCTTTTTGAGTTCTCAGAACTATTCTTTTGATTGAAAAACTAGCTTCAAAAGAAATATTATCGTGAAATATCGATCATATGCCTTACAAAATTTGGTGGAGCCATTGGTATACCTACAAAAAAAATCGGCACCATACGATTCACCCAGGGAATGCCCCTAGAGGGCACCCGAAGGGTTTCTGAACATCCTGTTGTCAACAACACTATTATCTCTGTAATGTATGCGGCAGCTCTTTTTATCGTTACGATTGTGTCCTAATTTACACTTCATTAATAAATGTTTGTCACAATAATGCTTTGGGTTTGTTGTTAGTTTCCTCTCGCTATATATAACACACATCTCTCATGTATACTGGGTGTTTTTCTACTAGGCGGTGAGGAGCAGCAGGTATCTCGATTTATAAATGTGGGGTTGGACTTGACGCTTTTGATGGACTTGTTGGTTGCTGGGGTTTTGACGGATCTCATTCGACTGTATCCTGCATTCCTGTATCACGTTGGCATTTAGTTGTAATATTTGGTTATTTCAAGTAGGTAGATACGATAGACTGGGAGAAGGCGGTCCTTTTGTGGTTCTTGATGAAAGCTGAAAGATAGTATTAAAATAGTTTTTATCATACTGGTTCATTTTTGTGTTTTAATTGCATGTTCGAGCATACTGTCACTTTACGGCCAGCGCGGGCATAAAGTTCACTTTACAGCTCGCGCGGGCATAAAGTTCACTTTACAGCTCTCGCGCACATAAAGTTCACTTTACAGCCAGCGCGGGCATAAAGTTCACTTTACAGCTCGCGCGGGCATAAAGTTCAATTTACAGCTCGCGCGGGCATAAAGGTCACTTTACAGCTCGCGCGAACATAAAGTTCATTTTACAGCCAGCGCGGGCATAAAGTTCACTTTACAGCCAGCGCGGGCATAAAGTTCACTTCACAGCCAGCGCGGGCATAAAGTTCACTTTATATTTATCTTCGATACAATAACGAACTAGTATGACATAAAAGTGTGTATGCACCACGGGTATGAATAAGTGTATATGCCTTCGAGCGACTTACAAACCCTCGGGTCAGAGGCCCTCGGCTTTATAAGATAGTAGCCTTCAGAGCATGAACATCTAATTTATACCCTTGGAACATAAATGACCATTTTTCATATGTAACTGTTGAATTCTCATCACATCAGTTTCTGCTCGACTGTAATGGATGTTGTAACGGCTTAGGCCGTTATAGTTGACAGACGAGACTGTTATATTGACGGGAGTAAATAACTATGTGTTCTTTTCCCGAAGTATAGTACATTCAAAAGAGAAAACTATTTGGATGATGAAATGAATGATGAAATATTATTTTTCATTTTCAGATTTATATATTTTTTTAATTGCTATTTTTGAATATTTAGTCTGAATCCTTCACTTTCGATTTTTTCATTTACTTTTTTGATAATACAATAATTTTTTTCATTTCATAAATTTTTCAAGTAGGTAGTTCTTTCCTTTAATTTTTCACCAATGCGATAGTGATTTTGCTGGTCACTCCGTAGGGCGGTTGATTGGTTAAATTGCGTTATTGATAGAGATATGTCTGCAGTTTCTTGATAATGACTCCAGCATGAGGGTCGAAACGTCGAATAGTTCAAAATTCTGCACTCGGATTGATACCAAAAATTTTCTAAAAACATTCGACATAGTCGATGGGCATACTTGACTGGTGTTGTTCGAAAGATGATTTAAAAATAAATAGTTTGTGTTTCGAAAAATTCCTTTATTCTCATTCATGAAGGTACTTTCAGAAATAAAAAATAAAGTTCAATAGCTGAAATATCGCCATTTCGAAGTGCATATATTGAGAAACCGCCAACGGCCAGTTACCAAGTTAATACAGGTTGCATTATTGTGTAGTGAAAAACTACTATACTACCATTTTTTAGCTTTCATCAAAAACCGCATCCAAAATAACTTCAGTTACTCAGGTTATATTGCGTAGTAGGCCAAGCAATAGAGATATATTGTCCCTGACAAAAATACTACCTGGAAGCTGCCTGTGCCATCCCCTGCAGGACAGTCCGTAGTTTATTCCCACCATGTCCTCTACTCGAAAATGCAATTTTTTTAGTTATAATTAATGAACAACATGAAATCTCGTTTTTTTTTTCAATTGTAAAATGGAAACTATTGGAGCATTGTTAATGGTGCAAAGGGATGAACTGTAGAGAATTGAATTCCGAAGAGAATGACGGGACAAAAGATCCGATCGGATAATTAGAAGCGTAGAAAAGCGGAAAAAAACAAATTTCTTTTGTTTGTTTTTTTTTATTCATAACTCTGCCATTTTTCAATATTATGAGTTGAAACTTTGCGCTATAGTAGCTATTGACGTGCACTTAATGTGTACAAAACCTGGATTCTGTCGGATTAATAGTTTTCGCACAATCCTCATTTCAATTTTTTTTTGGAAATATTTTCGCAGAGAGCTGGATGAGTTTCAGGTCGTCTGATTGAAATTTGGGAAGTAGACGTGAACAGTAACAAAAAGTCCATCCTGATTTTTCTAAAACACGTTTAAGTGTGTTAAAAACAAGTGAGAACATGAGGGAAAACGGCCGACCGCGCGTGAGCGGTCGAGTGGTGGGATTGAGGAGAAACGTACTCGCTGCTGACGTCAACGGTCCTCACTAACCGCCGAGAGCTCGTAGCACAGTCCCCCACCACTCGACCGCTCACGCGCGGTCGGCCGTTTTCCTTCATGTTCTCACTACTTTTCAACACACTTAAACGCGTTTTATCGAAAAATCAGTATAGACGTTTTGTTACTGTTCACGTCAACTCTCCAAATTATTTTTTTTTTAATTTCAATCGGAAGACCTCAAACGCATCCAGCTCTCCGCGAAAATATTTCCAAAAAAAATTCGAATGAGGATTGTGCGAAAACTGTAAATCCGACTGAATCCACACATAAAGTGCACGTCAATAGCTGCTATCATGCAAAGTTTCTGCTCTTAATATAAAAAAAAATGGCAAGAGTTATCAATTAAAAAAAAAAACAATTTTCCGGTTTTTTTCGCTTCTCTCCGGTTCTAATTATCCGATCGGATCGTTTGACCCGTCATTCTCTTCGTAATTCAAATCTCTACAGTTCATCCCCCTGCACCGATAGTTTTCATTCAACAATAAAAAAACTAAAAAAAAACGCCATTTTTTAGTGTTCATTGTTTATAACAAATGAAAAAATGGCATTTTCGAGTAGAGGACATGGTGGAAATAAACTACGGACTGTCCTACATGGGATGGCACAGACAGCTTCCATGTATTATTTTCGTCCAAAAAGCAATCATTTGTGGCTCTATTGCTTGGCGTATAGATGGAATATGGATACTCGTATTTGGCATATCAATGATTCCTGGATGATCAGAGTTTTTGGGAGAAATTATATTTCGAAATGAATTATTTATGTGTTAGATGAACATCCTTTATTTCTACACTGGAAAATTGATATCGTTTTCGAGAAATATAAGGAGGGTTGAAAAATATACAGTGTGGTTCATAGTCCAAACTTTTCTTTCAATTCATCTTTTACTTATAGGAAGTTGTTACAATGCTATTCAATAGAAGTACTCATAAACGAAACTTTTACTTCAACATTTTGTGTATGAACATTTTCGTTGATCAGCATTGTGAGAACTTTCCCTAAATGAGAGATTGAGTAAAAGTGTGGTCTATGAATCAGGCATAACATGAGTGTGCAACAATGTTTTTTGATTAATTGAAGAATCATTATAGTTGAATAACGCCAAAAGTTAGTGCATAATCATATTAGATGCACTGAGAAAGCATTTAGGTCATTGATTATATAGGGCAGGTCAACATTTATTGAAATGTTCTAACGTACCTTTTTGAAAAATCACAAAATACTTCACCATTGCTACCACGTAAACGGTAAGACCTACAAGGTCGGTTAAATGGGACAAAAGTTGACTATTTTGGGAAGCGATAATTATCTCTTTTCAGGTCGTAAATATCAATGGTTCTTCTTGAGATATTCACCATAATCTAAAGTAGTCGAATGTTATTTTTTGGATTTCAAATGGAAAAAAACAGGGGAACTTTCAATAATATTTCATATTTGTTATAATCTGATATCAACCAATTTTCAATGCGACGTTTCTTTCATTAGATTCCATCATCAGTTTTATTTTCTTGAATACGGACCTCTAGTTTTTTCATCGATTATTGTATTCACTATCAAAACAAATTTAGTGTATGTATTATAATACATGTGTATGATGGTTTGGAGTATTTTGACATTAATTTTTATTCTATAAGTACTTGGTATGAGTGTTTTATTTTTGTTCGATATTTGGAGTTTATCCTAAAGATTAGAGTTCCGGGCCCAAAATTATTGGTTTATAATTTTTTGAGGCAGCTCTGACTGGGAATTGTATGAACGTATCACGTGATGATGAAAAACACGTCGAGAAACATATGTATTGTGACACATAGCTGAATTTATTATGAAAGTGGCTACAAAAATCAATGAAAAACTAGAGGTTCTTATTTAAAATACACAGTTGATGATGGAATCTAATAAACGAAACATCGCATAGGAAACTGGTTCATATCAGATTATAACAATAATGAAACCTTATTTTTACTTTATATCGAATTTTTGAAACTGCTAGAAATGACAAAAAAATTTCCCACAAGTTTCACTTGTGAAAAACGCGTTCACACTCACCCGATCTTGCCTTAATCGATACTCATTGAGAAATTATGACAAAAAACATTTTTCAACAGAAATAGCAAAATCTTGTATGGAGGTAGCACGATATAAAATTTCATTTAATATATCTCACACTATTTACTGGGATTTCGTTACGTTCATCCTATAGAAATCATTTTTCATACAGTGAATGAATTTTTTTTAAAGGTAAAATAAATAAACCAACCTAGTCAAATTTATAAGAAAATGGTATTTCAATAACTTACAGAAATCTTTTTCAGGATCCTTTCACTCGAAACTTTCTAGTCGAAGTTGAACTATTGAACGGTAGATGTCGGAAGAAGTTTGTATTGTAACTACGACTCAAGTTTCAATTTTTTTATTCGGAAAAAATCAATATGCCATATGATAAATAGTATTACTTTCGTTATTAATTGGTGATATAGAGGATTGCTGTTTGAGAAGATATAAATATTGTTCAGAGCAATCTTTGAAATAAGGGTGGTTGCCTTGTTTTTTTTCCGACGAATTAACAACAGAGCATCATTTGTGACAGATGACCACTCCAATGATTTGAGTTTCCGCAGAGAAATTCTGGAATAAGTGGGAAAAGCAGATTTAGGCACCTTCACGAAAATATCAGAATTAAATTAATAGACGGCGATTCGCTAAATCTGCTGAAAGGATGCCTTTGAAAAATGCGGAAGATTAGGTCAGCTATACAGGGACTGGGCTCTGGGAGGGCTGAGCTTGGAAAAATTAATTTTCTATTTTTAATTTGACGGAGAACCAACAGTATCTTTCTAGCTGATTTCTACATTTCTGGGGTGGGGCTGACTATTCTATCTTGGCCTCTGAAATTATGAGCATTCGCAGTAGCATAACAATCTATCTACCTCTATGCCTTTCTCTGTTGCCCAGGTAATCAATCTCACTCAAAATTTATTTCTTTTTTGGAATCCAACACCCTGTATTCCGAAAACGGCGCCTTTCTATTATAATATATACCTACATACGAATTATTGATACACTCATAAGAATTTCGTATATTAATTTGGCAGTCGTTTCCGTTGAACACCCTGTATGAACGATACCGTTCAGTGAATGCGTTGTGTGAATGTTTATTTCAAAATCCAGAATCGTTGAGCATCGAGCCATTTCTCGATGATTTCATCTTTATTGTCAAGTGAGCCAGCAAACATATTTGTTGACCAAGTTATAAGCGCCAATGAATTGAGGAGAATATTGAAGTGTATCTGACTTTTGTCAAAGGAATAAATAATAGTTTAAAAAACTAAAAAAAACATGCTTTTATAGCTAACCGAACTAAAAAATAGAAAATAATTTTTAATTACAAAGAGTTTATATTACGGTAGTAGAAGGCTAAACAATCATTCATAGTCAATCAGCTCAAAATAAAATTATAATAAAATTTAAGTAATTAACAGAATAAAGTAATTCAGAGTAAAATCGTGGGGTGCTTGATATATATTACAATCATTCTATCGGTAATTATCTTTGAGAGGAGACTTATGAAATGTAGTAAAATGCATCCCACGCTTTTTACTCTGAATTACTTTATTCTGTTAATTACTTAAATTTTATTATAATTTTAATTTTTAGCTCGGTTAGCGATAAAAGCGTGTTTTTTTAGTTTTTTAAACTATTATTTATTTTTCATTTTTTAGTTCAATTCAAGATTCCGTTACATACATAGTTACAACCCAAGCTAATAAAAGCGTGTTAAAATAAAAATAATTTTTCATTCAAGACGATTAAGTTTTTTTTTTAAATAGTCAAGATATTTATATGATGGCTGTAACAATTTAACGCAGGAGAAAAATAACTCATTGAGCATTTTGAACCCTCACACTAAACTGCTATTAAATTGCACTCGACGCGCGTTTCGCGAACAAGTTTAGCATATTCGAGAAAAGAAAACTGATACTGAATATAAACACTAGGGTTGGCTGTTTATACACTTTACAATCTAAGGTGGTGCGAAAAATACCTGCAGAGTTTTTTGGTCCGATATGGATTTCGTTTGTTAACTGATAACTAATCTGATTAATTTCCTAAAAATAAACTAAAAAGCGAGCTGAAATTTGTCATAATTCTTACTATTTTACATTTTACTATCTCTAGACTCTCGAATGCATCGAGTAGCCTTGTATCATGCACATCCTTAATCAGTCTCAATTTGCTTTCACCAATTTCGTGATCATCATCCCTAGTCTTCAGATTTAGTATCAGTATTCTTCTTCTGGAGATGCTAACCTTTTTTCATACCAAAGAGTGCACAATTTTTTTCATTAAGGTCTCAATCTGCCTACTCCTTGAATTGAACTGAGGGATCAAGGCTGTTCGGTGATATTTATATCATTGGTTGTTGATAAACTTCTTCAGTAACACCCAAGACCCTGAGAGTAGGCAGATTAAGACCTCAGCGTGAAGTCACATTATCCTTCTTGAATAGGGCTTCAATCTCAGGGCCGAAACGTCGAACATCAAACTCTAGATGCGGTTCAACCCGAACTCTAACATATAACTACTGAACGCAATTATTGATTATTTGGAACGAGCAAACCCGTCTGTTTTCAACAATATATAGATGGAAAAATAAAAATTGTGCAATATGAAACCTTGCAAGTTTTTAGACTAAGAGAATAAGGTAAGTTGATTCATCGTGGTATTTACCACGAAGGTCGAAGAATATGTGAATCTGAAATAGAGTTATGCGAAGAAAAATTCTGAGATTGTCGTGCCCTGTTGAATTTTCATCAAGTAAATGGAAGAAGGTAATACTTTTTCTACACCCGTACTATAACAATATACGTATATAACCATAATCTTCTTCATAATAAGATCCATTATGAAACAGATTGACAATCTGTATCGTAATGAAAAATCTGTATCGTCAATCAATTGGAAATTCAATTCAATGGCGGAATGCTACATTTGAAAATTTGGTTCAGAATAAAATCAGCATTTCCAATACAATATTGAACTATATCGAGACTAGCATTAATGAAATGAATGATATTATTCCTTCCACTTCTTGATCAGTGGGACTCACAATATAAATATAATATTTATAGTTCATCATTTATTGGGTTAGAAAAAATAGCGTACGCAACTCTCATGCAATGTTTATACAGTGGCATAAACATACGAAAGTTTCCTCCGTATCCCGGTTAATGCTCGTGTATTAATAACCATCATTACATGATCGTTGCATAATATACTATTGTCTCATGGCTCTTCGCAACGTTATAAAACCAAATTCTCTCTCTCTACTTTCAATTGCTTGCTATGTTTTACTGAAAATTCTTGAAAAATACCTCGATCCGCATTTCTTAATTTTTTTTTTTCGAACTTCACTGATTTGAAGAAAATATTATTCAAACTACTTAACTTCAATGAAGCTGAAGACCATATGCTTGCAATATTTGAAAAATACTTCCGTCGACCTGATACCAAAAAAAAGTACCCCCAGAAATTTATCTTTTTTCGGTCGAAGCTCTTTCAATTTTCGCAATAAGATGTGAATAAATTAGAAGAAAAATTCAGCAAGAAAGCGGATTTTTCGAGCTTTTTTTTGGCAATAGATCTATTCACTCATTACATAGAGAAGATTTTGCATATTATCTCGCATTCATAAAAATTACGATATCTGAATTATATTTCTTCCAAATTGGTGGAGCGAAAGGTCAAACATCCAAAAAAAAACTCAAACATTTCTCTCAGTCATTATTGAATTTTCAGTACGTCAATGTTATTGTTTTGGGTGGTGGGGAGGGAATGTCAATATCGACAGTTGAGGAGGTCCTTATTATTATGTGAAATCAAACTGCAAAATCAATTTTTCATTATATCTTGAAAATTCGGTAAGGTGGTGAGTATCGCCAGACAGTGTTTAATAATAATCATATAATTATTTCCTTCTACATTGATTTGAGGAAAAAAATCACTTTCGTCCTGGTAAATTGACGCAGAACATTTTCCTGAAGGTTATCCAAATTACATGAAATCACCTTTTGACACGTAGGTGGTAATATTTTGCCGACGCCTTTCCACCCGGGGCCCAATTTCCCAGCATACGCACCTCTTCAACTGGCTGCAGCAACCATCGATCCAAGACAGTTTATGCACCCTCAGATATTCTACTGGCCCTATCCGAGCCCCCCGGTGTCTCCGACGAACTACTACCCGACTATTCCACCCCCCGGAGCGCTACCCCCTCAGCAACCCCAACAACAAATGGTACGTACATTTTTTTGTTGTCAATTCATTCACTACCTATATGGGTTGATAATGGTAATATATTCATTCCACTTGAAAAGTTAAAAATGAACACAAATCTACATAGATAACAAGGAAAATGTCGAAGTGTGTATAAATATATGTATACCGGATGACACAGACTTGGTACAACTCCTTTTTTTCTTTAGCCATTTTCAGGAAATTCATGATTATGTTGTGCTCACAAATATGCACTTCTAAAAGTAATGAGAGATTTTTTTAAGTCATGGTTTTACCGAAAATGACATCAACATTTGGTTTTCGAATGGAACGCCCTGTATGGAATTATATTTTTGATATCTACATAATGTTATGAGTCTAATGACAGCCCACAGCTGAAATTTGAATGATGGGTAGGAAGACATGGTTATGCCTGGTGGCCTGCAAGATCACCCGACTTGACCCCTTTAGACATTTTCTAGTTCCTTGCAGGTTTCCGGGGAAAATGTTATGAAATGAGAAACAGCTTTTGGCGTTACGTATAACTGTTACTGTTAGTTATTGAATGCATCGTATTGATAACAAAAATACATTGAAAATGCCATAACATATGGTATATGGAGTTAATCAAGAGGGAATGTCGACAAATTGCAATTATTTTCTAATGATATATTGTAATTGAAGATAGTTTTCATTCCAAATGGCATTTTTTTCGAGCAATAAGTATAATTTAAGGCTTTTTTGAACGAATAATTATAATGTCGCGCTAAAATTCACTTCAAGCGTCAAACAGGGCTAAGTCAGGTGATCTTGCAGGCCACATAACAGAGAATCATGTGTTCCAATCCATTATTGAAATATCAATCATGGGGTATCATTGAATACAGAAAAAAGAATTGTGAAGATTTCAAAATTGCATTAATATGTAGGGCTTGTTATTCGAAAATCAAACGTGGAGGACATTTCCAGAAAAACCAGAAATTAAAAAATCTCCGATTACACTCGAAAGTGCTTTTTGTGGCCATATTAAATATTTCGAAGTTAAAAAAATGTCTTAAATAAATGAAGAAACAAGGTGTGCCATAAGTCTGTATCATCTGGTATATAAAGGTAACCAAAATGAACAAAACCAAAATTTTCCAATCTTTATTTGAAAATAGTAATAGTAGGTGCTGATTTATATTTTTATACGATTTATTGACAATTTTCGCTCTAGGAATAACATGATTGTGTTGATATAGTGATGTTCGATGCGACATATACATATACTAGTAAATCTCTAGAACTTGACAGGTAACTGTGATTTGGTTGTTTCAGTAGAAAACAAAAATACGTAAATCATAAATATATGTTTCAGCAATCGTTCAGTTCTATACGAGTCTTTTCACCCTATCTGCATTTATTCGACCTGCTGTTCATTGCAGAATAAAAACTCTTTCCTCAGAGGACCCCAGACGCCAATTCAAAATCCCACATCGCAAATAACTGTGCATTGTCCGGTAACAAGATCTTCCTACAACATTAATTGCATAAAAATCACAATGCGTTACAATTTTCACGTGGTTTCTCACAGTGTATGTTAATCTCTGGTGACCATGTGGGTTTGTTTTCAATTATGATACCTAATAATTTGGTAATTTAACAAGATTCTACATGAAGATTATTATTCTCATGGATACTGAAAATATCACTAAACTAAACTTCATCACAGTTTTGCTTGTATTGAGTTTCAGATGAAGTTTTTTTGCTGGTATACAAATTGTGTAATATCTGAGAAATCCAAGTTCACTTTTTTGCGAAAAGAAAATATGTGTCATCTGCATTTGCAATCATATGGGTTGATCATAGGTCATGTAAATATCTAATCCTTGTTTGATGGTTCTTGGAACATTCACGATGCCCCCCCATTCCTCGTACATATAACAAAAAAACAAGAAACAGTTAATTCCTGGATTGGAATATGATAAAAATGTCTTCTACAGTGACAACAAGCTCAGTGAAAAACTTAAAGTTTATGAAATAAGAAGTCTAGCAAATAATTCAATATGTTTTTTCTGACAACCAGGCATCAAGCCATGAAAGCCATGACAGCAAAAATCAGTTATGAGAAGAGGATTTCCCCAAGGTTGTTTCTTGGGTCCTCTTCTATTTCTAACTTATGCTGATGATTTGCATGGTTTCAAATAAATAATTTGGATGGTTTTTATCATGTATAATGGAAATTTGTAGCAATATTACTCAATAAAAGATACGATGTCTAGTATATTCAGACAGATTATATGTAATCTTTTTTTTTTCAGATACCTCACGACTGCGCCCCCCTACCCCAAATGGCACCGATTCCAACTATAGACGCTAGATTCATGGCCGAAAATATGCACAGACCAGAATCCGACAAGGAAATCAGGTCAAATGTGCCCCACAATCAATACGTAGAGATTATAATTTGAAGATAATTAGTTTAATTGATACGACTTGAGACAGAGTGCGACCAAAGGAAACGTATCGTATTTACCCATTCTAATGTCCAGCCATTGCTATCAGTAGGCGATAGTGGCTGTTGGGATGTGATTCGTGTCTATATGCTAAGAAATCACATCAATAGAAAAGTGTTTTTTTTTGGATCTTGAAATAATACCTGATTTTTTTTTTGAAAAAATTCATTTCACATTGTGAGTTTGGTTCCGACCAGTGGTGGGAAAAAATCCTACGACTTAACTTTGGTATTATTTCTAAAAAATATCAATTGAACTATCAGATTAGGAAACATAAAGAAATGTCATTTTTTCATTACCATGTGTCAGGGGAAGCGACTTGAGAAAAATTAAAAATGAAATTCTGTCAAGAAATACTCGGTTTAGGAATTATAACAATTAATTTTATACAAAAAAATCGCAAAATTTGATCTCACCTTATTCGAAGGAGCCATTTGAAAAACCTGATTTTCAACTAATTCTTCCTCGACTAGTATTTGGTAATGATAATTATATTTTTGTATTGAACAATCTGAAGTACTTTTCTCAAAGCTGATGAAAATCTCATCTTCAACAACAGAGATTCTTAAAAAAATGGGACACAAGACACAATGTCCTAATGTGGAACTTAAATTATTGTTGTATAATAGCACATTTTGAATACGGTCTGATTTCTTCATAGCGATACGTTTCCAATCAAAACTCAGTTTTGTTTACAAATCTATAGGTATATAATAGACACTTAAGTGACAAATTTTTTATATGCACATATCAGATCAATCTGAATGTATAGAAACAAACATATATGGATAATAGCTATTTAAATTAATATATTACAGATTAATATATTTACTTGTTAACAATATTGAAGTTTAAAAATGAAGTTGTCAGGCGAAATACTTCGAGCTTTCCCAAGTGAAATTGAATGTTGTTTTCAGCAATTAAATTTCAAGTCAAACTTATCCGTAGCTGATATTGTGACATCCACGGGGTGTTTGTACTATCTGGAAAACATGCAAAAATGAAAAAAGCTTAGTTATTGATCTTTGTATACTCAATCAATGACAATCATTTTGGTAGTCAAACTTTATAATTTCGGTTCTCACTTTGAATCTGTCATTATCGTCAATACTAGTCGATTTCGTACTTTGAACCTCTAAACCGTAATTCGTAGGTAAGCATATTACTAATTGAGAAAAAGCTCAAAATTACCTAAATAAGGCATAAAATTGCTGAGAGCATCGTTAACTTAACTTGGGAAAACTTTGTTGTTTCGTGTGTACATACTTCACAGTGGAATTATAAAAGTATGGATGACAAATTACAACATTTTTTTTATAATTTCGACTTGGTTTTGGATATTTCTTTTGATACACATTTTTCAAATGATCTTCAAGACGTCGAAAAACAAAGATCAAATACCAAACAAGCTTATCATTTTCATCAAAGGATTTTTCGACCAAATTTCACGTCATGCATTTTTTATAATTTTTATAGTATTTGTTTTAGATAAGAATTTTATTGTTCGTCTTTTAATTTAACAATTTGTATAATTTAGCAAGTTATTTGATTGAACAGCAAAATTGCCTTGTCTTCCAACTTAGATTAGATTTAGACAATCGTCTCGTAATATGAATGATTAGGTGTCCTGTTGGAAGTTTCGATCCATATTCATCGAAATCATTCATAACTACTTTTGGGTGAATTTATTCATTAATAGAAAATATTTTTTTCGATATACTTATATATTCCATTACGATCTACTTATGCTTATATTCTGATATACATCATCCCCAATAAAAACTCTGAAAAACTTCCAATTGGTCATCCAGTATGGTTCTGGGTTTCTATCTATAACTCGAAAGAAAATTGTCCTGCACTTTTTCTAGGGAAGTAGTGGAACCCAGATTATGTCTGATTATATAAGCCAATCTCTTAAGAGTACAAAATTCCGAACAGCTTTCCGAATTTTTTTAAAATATTCAATTTGTAGAAACTCTAATCTTTTATCGTCGCAAAGAATCAGAAGCAATGTGTTCAGTTTCCATAAAATTCAATTTATTTGCAAGGTTCTGAAGAGTTTCAACTAATACCTTTTGGCATAAAAATGACTCTTATCGCTGATAGAGATTAGCTTGTATACAGGGCCTCGAGAAAGAGAAAGCCTCGCCTATACTGCTTAATTTTTATGTGATTTAGCTCTTAGTGGACATTAGTGTAATTTTTATTTACAACGAAAGAGTTGCACCAGTAGCAACAGAATCGCCCTCAAAGCTCAAAATCCGTAGGTAGTGTGTTACAAGTGCAATAATTTAAGGTATATTTTGAATTTATGAGTTAGTGATATATATTAGTCAAGGCGGCTTCAAAATATTTTTGAAGTCTAGTTTCAATTTGCACGTAGATCGTGTTACTATGAGAAACACGAGTAGTCATAAAATGATATTTTTTATCATATTTGGCAGATTTTATATTATCTACCTGATATAGTTTATAGTTGACTTGATAATACCTAAGTATACTTTAAGAATAGTTCTTTCTCAATGACATTATTATTAAGTGACTTCATTAGCTTCCTAAGTTCGTTACTTTCTTATGTGATTTATTTTTGTTCGTCAAGAACAAAGGTAACTACTTACTTCTTTGAAACTCTGAGAAAGTTAGTTGATTATATTCCAGGCTAATAAACCTGACATCTTTCCTGATTATCGTAGAGTCGAACTGAAAATTCAAGCACAAAAAACTACTTGAATATCGTGTCCATTGAATTCAATTTTTTGGTCATTTGATTCTTGAAACGAATTGCAATACGAGTAATTAGTTCGATTCTATTATACTGTTTTTGTTTTCATGTTATAACAAATAAACAATAAAATTATCACTTGTTGAAATGGATTTTTTTTTTTTTTTTTTTTTTTTTTTTTTGTGTTTTTTTTTTTTTTTTTTTTTTTTTTTTTTTTTTTTTTTTGTTTTTGATTGAGAGTAATTAGTTCGATTCTATTATACTGTTTTTGTTTTTGTTACAAACAAATTATCACTTGTTGAAAGGATTTCATTTCCTTTAAATCGAGACATCAATTATTGAGAGTGAACATTACATAGAAAGTCTTAGGTTGATTTGAGAAACACATTTTAGATGTATTGTTCTACCTGTGCCTTCAAGCCCCTAGCGAGGGTGAGTACCAACCCTAAAATTTTAAATGGAAAGGGGTCGAGTAATATATCATTTGAATGGGCACAAAATTCTCTTCCCAATGATACCTAATTTGTTGTATTTACTTGAATAGTTATAAAAAAAGCAAGAACATTTACTCGATATTTTTGGTGTTAATGGAAATGCGTAAAAAACGGCATTTTTATCACTACTACATTCCTCAATTGCTCTCGTGCGTTTTTTGTTTCAAAGAACAACAGCAGATTAGTGTACACAAATAATTTAGGCGAACGTTCAATGATTCAGTTCGGTTGCGTTTGAAATTATTTCAACTTTACTATAAAAATGGTTTATTCCATTGCTGAACGAGTTGAAATTGTTAAACTTTATCATCAACATAATAGTTGTGCTAGACTAACTGCTCGCCTCTTTAATAACAATCATCCCGGGAAAAATGTGAATGATTCGTACGTTGTCAAGTTAGTCCAAAAGTTTGTCGATACCGGATCTGTCTGTAATGTTAAACACCAGCCACTTAAACCCATCAGGAATGAAGCAGTGGAAGTCGCTGTTTTGGGACATGTTGAATTGGATCATACTCAAAGTACCCGTCAGCTTGCTGCAGCCTCAGGTGTCTCCCGTTCCTCCATAATACGGATATTAAAAGCCCATAAATTTCATCCGTACAAAATCAAATTAGTACAGGAACTCAATGAAGATGATCCTGATAGACGGCTGCAATTTTGTGAACAACTGAGCCAGATACTAATTGATGATCCGCACCTATCATTCAACACGTGCTTTTCCGATGAGAATACATTTTTATTTTAATGGAGCTGTGGATAGGCATAATTGCCGTTACTGGGATGACAGTAACCCACACTTATTCCGAGAGGTCCATAACCAGTACCCTCAAAAAATCAATGTCTGCCCAAATAGCACAAGTACGTCCAGTGGACGTACTGCATATGTACGGTGAGGATGCATTGTACGTATTTAGGACGTACTTTTGTCTCCGACAGACGTACATAAGACCTCCCTGCGACTTACCGTTTCCGCATAGTCGGTAATCCCAGGTACGTACTTTTCTAGTCCACACAGGACCTGAAATGTACAGAAAGGGGAACTGTTTGGGACATTCCGAAAACGTACATTTTCCATTCTGTATGCGCTATCCCAAGTAGGACAAACATATTTGACCAATATTGGTTCAATATTACGGGAATATTAACCTTAATTGTAGATGATTTCAATAGTGGCCACAAAAAAATGTGAACATTCGGCGATATTAGATCAATATTCGAAAACAACGTAATGATATATCATATGATATCACTTAATGAATCTAAGTCTATATTCGGGATTATTCCTTTCTTTTTTACCAAATAGTCAAGTTGGAAATTTTACTCATTCACGTGTACTAACCATCTAACCGAATACTTACCTGGAAAAAGACCTGGCTGCTGCGGGGCTTGAACTCTCGACCTTTCCTATGGAGATATTATTGTCGACCACTGTTACGCTCTACGGCACGGAGAGACTTGTTTTTAAGAAGGAGTTGGGTGCTATAGATGTGATGACTTCAAGTTAGTTTTGTTCGAGATAATATTAAAATTTTAGAAAGTTCAGTAACAATGGAAATATATTCGAAAAAACACTAAAGGATCACTGTCTCATGTGATGGCGGTTTTGGAATATCAAACTTGCTGTGCAAAAAATTCTGTATGTAATTTTCTGGTATTTAAATTCACCACATTTCGATGTTTCAATTTTTCCAATTTTTTTTAGGAATAATTCATTATGAATATTGCATTACCAATATTGATATATGTTTGAATACACTAAGTGATCACTCTCAAAATCCCAATACCCCTTGAACCGAAAGGGACCCAATACGTACGTACTTGGGAGGTCCAAACAGTATGTACATACTAACAGAAATGAAGAAAATGAAAGGAACCCAATCCGTACGTACTTGGGAGGTCCAAACAGTATGTACAAAAAAGTACGTCAACGAGACGTCCAGATAGTATGTACATACGATTTCCAAAAATGTACGTCATTACTATTATGTCCCGCAAACGTTTCGAAATATACGTATCTGAAAGGGACTCAATATGTACGCACCTGGAAGGTCCAAATAGTACGAACATAGTTCTTCCAAACATGTACGTAAATGATACGTCTGAGCAGTACGTACATGGGATTCACAAAAAAACACGTCATTGGTATGTCCCTAATTCATTCCGAAAAGTACGTACCTGAAGAGGAGTTAATGTAAACGTATCAGGGACACTTAATAAAGTACGTACATAGTACTTCCAAGCATTTACGTTTTTATTACATTCCGATTGGAACGGGACCAAGTATGTACCTACATGGGACGTCTAACCAGTACATACATGGTACATCCGGTAATGTACGTTCTTCGAATGTCTCCTATCCATCCCGGGACGTATCGACGTAACTGGGACATAAATGGTTCGTCTTCAGGACGTCGTGTGCTATTTGGGTGGTGTGGCATATTAGGTAGTCATATCGTAGGTCCACTTTTTATTCCTGGGAATTTAACTGGTGAGGTCTACCTGAACATGCTTGAAGATACAATTGATCCTCTAAAACAGAAATCATTGAAAATGATTGGCTTCATTTCCAGCAAGATGGAGCACCTCCTCACTATGTTGCTCCGGTAAGAGAGTTTTTAGATGATCGGTTTCCTGGACGGTGGATTGGAAGGAGAGGCCCCATCGAATGGCCTGCCAGGTCACCTGATTTATCGCCTTTAGACTTTTTCCTTTGGGGACACTTGCTACGCAGCCCGAGTCCAGATCTTCGCCAAAGAATTACAGCAGAGTGCAGACGTATAACACCTTATATGCTACAGAATGTTAGGAATAGATTTGAACAAAATTTGTATCATTGTATGGAAGCAAATGGGTCACATTTTCAGCACTTGCTGAAGTAGGATTCTACTAAGTCAATTACACATTTCAAAGTATTGGGTTGTAGTTGTTTTTCTTCATAATACCTACACGTTTGAGTGAAATACAACAAATTAGGTATCATTGGAAAGATAATTTTGTGCCCTTTCAAATGATATATATATATATATATATATATATATATATATATATATATATATATATATATATATATATATATATATATATATATATATATATATCACTCGACCCCACTTTCCATTTAAAATTTTAGGGTTGTTACTCACCCTCGCTAGGGGGTTGAAGGCACAGGTAGAAAAATACATCTAAAATGTGTCTCCCTCAAAAGCAAAAGGAGAAAAGCAAGGTGCATACTTTTCGTTGGACCACTCTGTATATAGTTTTCACATCTAGATATAACCCAATTTATTCCACTGTTGACGTAGTTTCAAATGCTCTCTGATTCTATAACTGAAATATTTCATGAGTCAATTTATGATTGACCTTTGCCTTCAGATATCATATGGAAAATTAAATTTTCAACAACTTTTTGCATCTTCAAGCGTACACGTGAGATGTTCTGATTGGGATCTTGCTAACGGTTCAATTGAATTCAGTTGAATATCGAGGTGCTAAGGGATTTGAGCGGATGCCTTTCGGCGTGAATAAAGCCCTTCCCAATTTACGTAGAAAAAGCGGGATATTAGATTTAGTATTTGAACTCCTATAGCTCAAAACGGCTTCACCGTGCTCGATCGTAGTATTCATTGATTCATATACAGAGATTCTATAGAAAAAATCGCTTCAAATCAAAACTGATTGATTTTTTGTGATTCAGTATTCAGTGGAACGTAATGTAGTAGTTATTATCAGTTCATTAATTTGACTACGATACATACGAGTACCTTTGTATCATTATCATAATCAATGCATATGGTGTTAGGTGCCATAAGATAATATTGATTTTGATGGATATGTTGGCTTTACTATGCTTCGAATTGCAAAACACGACTTTGAAGTTTTCTATTTAGAATTACATGCTCTGTCTTGGGGCCTAATTCTCGAGTCATGTTGGTTTATTTTTTTTTATATATTTTTTTTTATTTATTTATTTAACGTCGGCCTTTTTCCGCTACCAAGGCCAATCACCGACGCCGGTGAGCACACTTCCCCCAACCGGAAATTTTGCCGTTTTTTGAAGTTTTCTATTTAGAATTACATGCTCTGTCTTGGGGCCTAATTCTCGAGTCATGTTGGTTTTATTTTTTTTTATATATTTTTTTTTATTTATTTATTTAACGTCGGCCTTTTTCCGCTACCAAAGCCAATCACCGACGCCGGTGAGCACACTTCCCCCAACCGGAAATTTTGCCGAACCCTCTGGTATTCAAATCAGTTTAACGAACCCAACATCCATGGACTCAGGACCGACGGCTTTACGTTCCCTCCAAAGGACGGCATATCCTCAATATATCTTGTGCTCATTGATATATTACCTGCGAGCTATGATATGCCATTTTGCTGCAGCTGTACGGGCTTTCGACATGGTCACCCATCCAAGTACTAACAGCGCTCGGCGTTGCTTAACTTCAGATGTCGAATGACTGTCAGGCAACCTGAAGAGCTGGGCCATGCCCGGGTTAATTTTCATTAGAATAGAATGACGTGGGCGATGTAAACTAGATGTGTTGAACTACAACTCTACGACACAACATAAAGTCGAGTTTGGATTTATCTGAAGATTACAGGCCTTGGTCTCAAGTTAAGACAATATGACTGTATTCAACTTGTTTAGTAAAACATGGATTCATCTATTGAATTCATATAATTTCTATCAATAAGCTCATCATACCAATGTCCGAAATTATCACAACCTACCAGAGTCGACACAAAAGAACAGAAGATACATTCAATTCCAAATCTGTCCCACCTTTTCCATCTTTGGGGACAATTTTTGTCGACTCCAATCATAGAACCATTTTTTTATATAACTACCTTAGAAGTCAGAATAATAATTGATACATCTACTCGAATTCAAGATATAGTTCAGATTGAATTCTCCCCTACATAACTTTTGATGATAGAAAAATCTTAAAAAAAAACATTATTTCAACGAATCAAATCCAATTTCAAATCATCAGTGAACATTATTGGGTTCATCTCGACTTGACTGCATCCTATCCAATTCATTCGAGTTGTGCACTTACTGGACTGGATCGAGTCAATCAACCAATACCAATAAAATAAAAATTTTCAAGATAGAAGAATTTGAACTAAGAAACAGAGTGCATTGATACTCGTGAGACACTCTTCTGCTAGAGCCATAACAAAATAAAGGAAAGTAGTTGACGATCGACAGCTGTCTCACTACTTGAAGTTAGGTATTCTGATAGGATTATATGGAACGATTTCAAATTTTTTTACTCGAATCCCGTAACCTTATTGTAATATCGATGGTCTGAAATATCACATCTTCTCCTGCTAGGAACATCTTCTCTTTTTTTTGATTCTCAAGGTAGATTTATGCAAGAGTAATTTTCACTTCAACTTCCACTTTCACTTCAACGTTGTAATTTTCACTGTAGAATTATAACAGTTATTTATGTAATAAGGATCATAAAGACGATCATTATGGTACAAGTCGTGAATGTTATCGGGCGAGGCGTAGCCGAGTCCGATAACACGGCGTGTGCCATAATGATTGTTTATTATTCGTATTACATACAAAATTTTATCTGATGGCATTTATATCAATACATTTTCGAAAAATTAAAAACTGCATTTTCGACATGTCACAATGACAACTATTTTTAAAGGAGTAAGTATTGTGTAGTTTCAAATATTAGTAGGTGAATGAGCTGTGCTTTGCCATTTCCTTGACAACGTCATCAGGTTGTAACGGCAATAACCATTACATGTTTTCCTTATAGAATTTCATTATGGTACTTAGTCCCATAATGAGCTTCCTTATGTCATCAAAATTGAGTGACATAACGTTGTCATTATAACATGCCATCAGATAAATATAATAATATTACCTCCTTCAGAAACTACGCACCTACATCAATTACCAATGTAGTTGAACAAAACGGGGCTGTTTTATTGTCATCAAAGTGAAAATGTTGGTGCATGAAGTCGTGTACTAAAAGTTAAAGTGAAAGACAATCTGTCAATCATGATCTGATTCAGTGTTCTAGTGAAATATTTCAAGAACGAGTTGAATATGGGGAAGGGGGAATACTTATGAGGGTATCTTCAGAAATATCCAATCAACGAAACCTTGCTGAAAATAATCCTGTTGTTATTGAATTATTACTTATTGGATGTTTATGGTATGTAAGCCTCCTTCATATGGCTTGTCACCCCTTTAAGTATATGAAGTGTTCCAATTTCTTGTACTTTATCTAGCGCTTGATGTTCGCAATCCTCTTCACTCACATAACATATGCCAGATGTTTGATCGAAATTGAAACCACAATACCCCAGAATTGTATCGATGAGTTTCCATTTGGTATTGCTCAGGAATAACAATAAAGTTACAGATTAGAAAAATTGAGATTACTCTGGGATATTCAATAATAGACTAACTGCTCACTTGAATTTCCACTGGAAGAATAGTTTGCGACAATTTTCAAGTTACATTATTCATAATTATTCACAATGATATGGAATTTCTAAAATATCAAATCTTCAAAATATCCATTGGAATATTTTCTGGACTCATTCAAGATGATATATAAGAGTTGGATTTGATCGGTGTACCTGAAATATAATTTGAACGTGTATTTTCCAACAATGATATTTCATCCTAGAAATCTATCATGCCTTGAAACTAAACCATAGAGCATGCATCCGGCCTACTTGATCGGCTACAGATACCTTGCCAGTATCGATTTCAATGAAATTGCTACTATTCAGAATAATGTTGGCATAAATCTCATTATAAGAGTAAAATTCTTCAATGTTGCTAATATAAACATTGTTTTAGTTCACCTTCTCGCCTAAACTAAGCATAGCATTGGATGCAAAGGCGGGAGTTTTCTCCAGGCTCTACCCAGTCAACATCTCTGTGAGCTCGAATATTTAGTAGAAACTGCCGGTATGTTTCAGTATTAGCCGCTTTTGAAGTACTTTTTGTATTGATGTAGCCATATAAAATTAACAACTGATAGATATAAAAAACGTTAAAATAAAAAGTTTGCCGAATAATTCAATTAAATGAACGAATTAATCATTCCAATGATCATTCAAAAGCAATATTGGCACTTTGCATTTTTTGAAAATAATTGATTATAAGTTATTATTTTTTCTATACATAAGATAAATTATACTAGATTGAAAAAAAAAAGAAAAGTACTACAACATGACTCATTCATGAGCAGTCAGAAGCGTCAAATTGTATAGCAAGTTGTGTTCAAATTGTCGTCAATAAGGAAAAAACCTAAGAAGAAGGAAATTTGACGAGAAATTCAAGGAAACTTTTGCTAAGCATATTCTGGTATTAGGGTGAGTATGCCTCGCTCAAAGAGTGAAGGAATATGAAAATGGTGCCTGCTGCGTCCCCTTCGTCCGGCGCAGGCGCGTATACAAGGGGGGGTAACGGGGATAATCCCCCCATGATCAGTCAGCCACATAACATATTACATTATATATTAAAAAAAGGGAGATATCAAAAAATATAATAAATGAATGAAAAATCAATCACAATTTCATTTCACCTTTACTCTCTGTAACCCTGTAAGATCGCAGAATCCAGTAATTAAATTCAAAATTATTATAAAATTATAGAATATCTCAGAAGATTATTATAGTCTCTGGTATTTCGGGAGAAATTGATAAGCCTAAATTTAAATTTCCTATTTAATTTTTCTGTTGCATTATCTTGGGTTCAATAAGTATATACTTTTCATTCTACTCATGAGGATATGTAGTATGATAAATACATGAACGAATATCATTATAACGGTTTATTTTTACTTACGTCGACAAGGCAAATGTTAGTTATCTCTAAAGTTTAAAGTTGAATTTCATCGAAAATTTTCTTTATGAAAAAATGAAGATATAACGAATCTGACGTTTTTATACCACAGCTTCCCAATAATTCAATTTGTGTTTTGATAAAATGGTGGAAACGCATAATTTTCTCAGTGATTACCCCCCTATAAACTTGAGCTGTATACGCGCCTGGTACGGCGCCCTCGGCGTCGATCTGAAATTGTGTAAGAATTCAATGAAAACGCCAAATAACTCTTTTCAGTAGTTCTAAGTCCTGCCCTGATCTACTCTTCCCATCACGTGAATTTGTTTACGAGCACTCTATCTTAAATGTGAATGCACTATAGACTTCAATTTTTTCATCATCCTGATGCATAGAAGAAATGATTCCGTTCCAAGTCATAAATCATTGTATCTCCAATGGAGAATTTCCTGATGAATTCAAGCTAACTAAAGTGATACCTTTATTTAAAAAGGGTGACAAAAATACTATTGACAACTATCGTCCAATATCGATAATACCAGTTTTTGGTAAAATTTTTGAAATTATTCTAAAAAACCGCTTAAATGCGTTCTTTACTTTGCACAAGACGCTACATGTGGGTCAGTTCGGCTTCAGACAGAACTGTTCCGCTGTTCAAGCGATACAAAGACTTGTGGCTGATATAGTCGAGAATTTTGAGGCGGGTCAACATACGGTGGTGTCTATGTGTGATTTAAGCAAGGCATTCGACTGTGTTTCTCACACAGTACTATTGGAAAAACTACAATTTTACGGTATACGCGGTACTGCATGGAAATTATTCGAATCGTACTTGAATGGTAGGAGACAAGCTGTTCTTATAGACAACAACTATTCTGAAATCAAGAACATTCATTTTGGAGTACCTCAAGGTTCTATCCTTGGCCCACTTTTATTCATTGTCTATATCAATGACATATTTCATTACATGTGTCCAATTAAATGTATTTGTTATGCAGATGATTGCTCCCTTTATGCCTCTGGCAAGAAATTTGATCACTTGGAAGAAACTTCTCATGATTTTTTAAGAAAAGCTGAAACGTGGTTCGAATCTAATTGCTTGAAACTCAACAAAAATAAAACTCAAAATATTGTTTTTTCGACCAACAATACAATTGCCAACAATTCAGAAGTTAAACTACTTGGAATTGTTATGGATGACAAATTAAAATGGACAGCACATATTGAGCACCTAAGTAAAAAATTAAACTCAAGTCTCTTCATATTACGGAAGCTGAGCAGATTTGCTAACCTGGCAGTTTTGAAAACAGCCTACTTTGGCTTATTTCATTCTCACATTAATTATGGTGTAACTCTATGGGGAAACGCTGTAGACTCTGTGAGAATTTTTAGACTTCAGAAACGAGCTTTACGAATAATATCTAAAGCCAATTATAGTGACAGTTGTCGTCCCATATTTGAAAATCTAGAAATACTCACCTTACCGTGTATTTACATCCTCAATTGTTTGCTGGATATTCATAGAAATAAAGAAAAACATCAAAAAAATAATTCATTTCACAATTATACCACAAGAATATGTAACTTGATTCGACCAACGAGACATCGTTTATTGACTTCTGAACGCAATACTTTAAACTTGAAGTTATATAATAAATTGCCAGTGCATATTAAGGAACTACCTACCCATAAGTTCAAGATACTGATCCGTGAATATTTGATGTCACACTGTTTCTATTCGGCGGGGGAGTATTTGGAGGCCGATGTGAGTTCATGGAAAACTATAGAGTGTCGTAACAAACACAGCACTATAATACATGCCATTGGGGAGCACTCTTCACCAAATTTAATTTCAAATAATTAGAAAAATTCTAAATTTTAAATTGTAGTCTCGTTTTCAATGTATATTTTATTTAATTTCTATTGTATGCTCTATTCTATGTCCTGGACCTACCACAAATAGATTATTATTCTGTAATGTGGCTGAATAAATAAATAAATAAATCTACTATAATTGACAGTGATTCATGCATGATTAGCCGAAAATCTCAGTCCATTTTTTGCTTCGAAAACAAAACAAACGGAACCCAATCGGGAACTCCCAATCCCCCGAATTGATGATTCGATTGTCCCGCCGACTGAACCGTTAAAAATATAATCACACCAGAAAATCATCGCACCACGCCGGTGCGCTCGAAAGCAGTCACCGCCGGCCCAAAACTCACTTTCCCCGGGCGCCCAACAGGCTGTTTTCCGCCGGTCTAACGCCGACGAAACGGGCGATTTTCCGTCTACATCGCGAGCACGCGTCTCCCGTCTAGAGCGCCGTGGCGGGCGCTTCGCGTTTGTTTCATCCCTAGCGAGGCGCGCTTTCGAATATCCAGCATTAGTCGTGTAACAGTCGAAGGGGAGAGTCGTTTGCCGGAGTTTTCAGTTGATTGGTGTGTCATGAGTGAAAACTGCACCGGAATCGTCGGATAAAGTGAGTACGGTGGAGTAATAATGATGATTATCCGTATTTTTTTGATCCCTTCACTTTTTCATTCATCCTGCCCTTGGCCATGTATCGTCAACACCCAGTAGAAAGGTTTTGGGATAAATAGGTCGATTGAATTTCATATCTTCATATGTCGGAAAACAGCGGTATCCTTTCTCTTGGGTTGCCCAGAGAAACCTATCTTTTTCACTTACTTTCTCTAGAAAAAATACATGTTCAAAAGTCATAATTTTTTGGTGAATAAATCTTTTCTTCGTAGTTTTCTGGGTTTTCAACCTACCATTATATGAAACACTAAGTAATGATATTGGAATATATACTAAGGGTAGACTTCTATCTACCCCGAAAAGTTTGGATAGAGCAAGTCCAATTAGTCAGCAACTTCTCAATCAAATGAATTAACTGATATACTTATATATACTTATATATATATATATATATATATATATATATATATATATATATATATATATATATATATATATATTTATAAGGAAGATTGTTAAAAGCAGCAAGCAGAAATGTGTACTCTTTTAACACTTTATTCCGATATTTCGACAGTTGTTTCTGTCATCGTCAGGGAAGCTACAAAAAATATGATATCATATAAAGAACAAACAGGAAAATGAATTATCACTCACAGTGTCGGCGAGAATGATTGCTTTTGTGTTTTAATTTGAGCAACATCATTTTCTGACAGGAGATAGAGACGAAAAAAAATGTTTACATCGAAACTTTTTTGTTTGAAATATCAATTGTTCAGTCAAAGTCATTTTTGTTTTGTTTTGAAGGAAAATTTGCTTTTCAGGTTAGGAATAAATAGACAGAAAGATGAAGTTTGACAATATATGATACAGTGGCTATTATATAACTGAAGTTCCAATTTATAATGTTTATAGAAGCCAATTTCAATGATTTCAAGTTATTGAACTATGGAATAATAGTTGCGGATTTTTATCAAGTGATAATAAATATGAATAAATTTCACTCATATGATTGAGATCAGTTCTTTTATTTAAGCAATTGTCTGATTGTGTGATATAAGCCATCTCCATAAATAGTCTCTTGGAGTAATTACAAAAATTTTAACAAAGGAATGTAATTACTCCTAGAGACTATTTATGGAGATGGCTTGTATCACACAATCAGACAATTGCTTGAATAAAAGAACTGATCTCAATCATATGAGTGAAATTTATTCATATTTATTATCACTTGATAAAAATCCGCAACTATTATTCCATAGTTCAATAACTTGAAATCATTGAAATTGGCTTCTATAATCATTATAAATTGGCACTTCAGTTATATAACAGCCACTGTATCATATATTGTCAAACTTCATCTTTCTGTCTATTTATTCCTAACCTCCAGTTATATAACAGCCACTGTATCATATATTGTCAAACTTCATCTTGTCTATTTATTCCTAACCTCCAGTTATATAACAGCCACTGTATCATATATTGTCAAACTTCATCTTTCTGTCTATTTATTCCTAACCTAAAAAGCAAATTTTCCTTCAAAACAAAACAAAAATGACTTTGACTGAACAATTGATATTTCAAACAAAAAAGTTTCGATGTAAACATTTTTTTTCGTCTCGATCTCCTGTCAAAAAATGATGTTGCTCAAATTAAAACACAAAAGCAATCATTCTCGCCGACACTGTGAGTAATAATTCATTTTCCTGTTTGTTCTTTATATGATATCATATTATTTGTAGCTCTCCTGACGATGACAGTAACAACTGTCGAAATATCGGAATAAAGTGTTAAAAGAGTACACATTTCTGCTTGCTGCGTTACCCAATATCAATCTTCCTCATATTGTTACCGTTCAGCAAAAACTTTCACTTCCATATATATATATATATATATATATATATATATATATATATATATATATATATATATATATATATATATATATATATATATATATATATATATATATATATATATATATATATATATATATGGAAATACTCAACGTTATCGTTCCGGAAACTGAATCTATGTCCGTTCTCAAAACTTATGTGCAAACTCCTTTTCGAATCCAACATTTCTTATTGACATTTTTCGTCATTGATATTCCGCTACGTTAACGATATATTTTCATATAAATAATTTAGTTCTTGTGATTTTTTTTGATAACCAAAATTCAGTTATACAAAGAGTTGCTGACTAATTGGACTTTTTTCTATTCAAAAGGAACTATTTTGTTATTGACGCACCAACTTTTCGGGGTATATAGAAGTCTACCCTTCTACACTTATATAGATTCCAATATTAATACTTATTGTTTCAGATTGTGGTAGGTTAGAAACTCAGAAAACAACGAAGAAAAAAATACATTTCTGAAAAACATAAACTTTTCAAGGAACTATATATGAAATATATGTATTCCTTACAAACACTCTGTGTTTCTTGGTGCATGTACACGTTTACTTTGTTTATGCTTAGCAGCTGGAACTGAACAGAAACCTAGATTGTCTAAGTGGATTAAAGTATATTGAGAGTTCAAAAATGAGTTATTGGCCCCTTGCACTACTCCATCAATTCATCTGGAATTATCGTGAATAAAGTTCCATTTTTCTTTGAAGAATTTGGCCATTTTGAAATGCTTGTTGGGACGAACTATAATTTTCTCTCCGGACAAAGGAAAATTCAGCGAGATTTTTAGTTAAGGCGTTATTGGAATTATTAAGTTAATGCTTTCCTCAATTTAGGAGTTGATCAGTTTATATCGCAAAATATAAATGGAACTTAGATTCCTATGCTTCAATCCCATTGAAAAACTTTACAGCAATGAAAAAAGAGATGTCTCCTTTGGAAAATTCGTATCTTTACTTTATCATTATTTCGTGCTCCACTTTGGAGAAAGATAACTCATTAGATGACAGACAATCGAGATAACATACAATCAATCTGACGTTGGCTACTTTGACCTGACATTTCTCAATTCAAACCTATATTTCAAAACTGTTCATATCGATTAGTAGGCAGATCGGATCCAGTCATGGCAAACCCATTTTGAGTGGATCCAAAGTTGTGAGATAATTGTAGTCTATGCGTCGAATCATGTGGACGATATATGGATAAATAATCCTCACTAGACTCACCAAACATAATTGAAACTGTCAATCTGAAGCTCACTTGTTTTGAATAAATTGACATTTCAATAAAATGAATTCAAGATACATAAAAACCCTCGTGCTGCGATCGATGCGATTTTGTTCAGGATTTTATGGCAACGCTTTTACGTATCATGGTGTGTTTTTGAATTTGATTGCTTGTTGACGCCAATTACAAACAACGTAAAAATATTTGATGTTGATTTTTTTTCGAAAGATGGGTACTACTTCTAGCAGAATCTTAGTTCCCTTATTATCCCTCGTAGTTTTGAATTGTATCGTTATTTATAGGTTCCTTCGTTCTTTTATCAATGGTGCTTATGATTTGAGATTTGTAACTTGTGAGATAGTAACCGTTTTTTGTACTCACCTATACGAAAGCCACAGATACGACTTGCGATGTACAGTTCCGAAGGGGCATAACTACTTTTGTTCGGGTTTGTAGGCCGTCGTTTCTTGGAATTTTTTCCTGATGTTTCGCTGGCGGCGAGTGGATAGCTTCTTCAGAGGCTCATACATCTTGAGTTTGACCCCGATGACTGGGTGTTACGACTTCGTAAAGCATATTTATATGGATTTAGGTAGTTTGGAGTGCTAATTACTCTTTCTGGATTCCGAGAATTCTCATGAATATTAATTGCCGTAGTTACTTTATCTGGATTCGGAGAAGTATTCTTTGTATTATTTGCCGCACTACCTGTCGTCATGATATTTGTTGTGATGTTTGTAGTACAGACAGAATTGGATGATTCTGGGGGAAACACGACATTGAAACGGTCTTCAAACCCACTAAGAAGATTCAACAAAGCCTCAGGTTGGCTAAGGACAAAAGAGACCCGCTGTCAGCAGCATGGGTATATCGCATACCGTGCACAGGTGCAGCCTGAGGGTCCATAAAAAATTTCTCTCTCAGAGTTACTCTACCAAGAAAGATGTTTATTACTATTATTATTAATACAGTATATTCAAAGTTACTTGATTGTTTGATTGTATCGTTTCAATAGTGGGTATATTATATTTCAATATGAATTTGAGAGCAACTCAAGCGTATCTGGAATGAGTGAATAGAAAAAAGGCGCATCAAAAAATGAACAAATCGCAGAGAATTAAATCTGTCCATGGATGTTCGTAACTGGACAGAAACTCATTTCGTTTCAAAACTCGTTTTCGTCTGTTGAAATTAAAAGCAGAACACTTCCATTTGGGCGACTCACAAGAGGAAATAGGCGAACAAATTGAAAATGCGTTTTTTCTGCAGTTTTCTATCGAAGCATGCTTTGCTGATTCGAAATGCCATCGTGAAATTGATATTTGATTAACTGCTTCATTATACGCGTCAGAAAGAATAAGCGAGATCTCGCACAGTAGCATGAGTTATACAAAAAGGAAATTTCCAATCAAGTTATATGCAAGATTCTTTATATTTTTGATAAAGAATATAATTTTAATACTTCCAAAAAGCAAAATTTTTTATTCCACAAAATATTCCAAGTATAACCTGAATTGGAAATAGCATTCAATGAAACTGTATAAACAGTAATTTGTTTCACGCTTCGGTTGTTTTCTTCCGACAGAATTACTTTTCATTCATTTTTTTCGATTTGCATTTGGCATAGTCTTCCTTCTTATTTTGTTAATCTCTTCGACACAAATTGATCAAAACATAACCTAACTTTATTCGTAATTTTCCATTTACCTCCGTATTCTTGATTCCTATGAACGCCATTATCTTATCAGTTTCATATACCCGTTGTTTTATTAACCACCACGCCAGAAGTATGATCAAAAAAAGGGAGCCGAGTAGTACAAAGTTTGCCATATGAATATGCAAAGGCAAAAATCTATTGTTTACAGAAGTTTTCACAACAACGTTAGAAAGTTAGCTATACTACTTCGATATGATTGGTCGATAGTTATTTCTCATTTCACATCCTATTCTTTCATAAACGGGTACATTTTTGTGTTACTTCTTGCGTTATTTTATTTCATTCATTTACTGTTTTATGAACCCACCATAAGTTCTGGCACTCACTTTGTTTCTGCTTCATATCAATGATTTGCTCAAGAAAAGATCTTGTTCAGTACATAGTTTCGCGGACGACAGTACTCTTTTCACACTAGTTTTTCCTCCAGAGTTCTCATAACAGCTAGAGAAACGATAATTCAAAGAAAAATTCACGTCAATAAAATTAACGATGACTTGGTAAAAATACTAGAATGGGGTAACATGAACTTGGTGAATTCAATGCTAGGAAAACGCAGGCATGTCTCTTCTCAACGAAAGCCGATCTATCATGATCTAGTATTCAGATGTCAGGAGTAACTATTCCCACCAAGTCAAGTATCTCGATGCTAGGAATTACGATAAATGACAATCTCTCATGTGAGATCGATCGCTGAAGGTACTTCCCAGAAACTTGGATTTATAACTCGTGCGAGAAATACTTCACGTCTCGTCTGCTTCTAATGATCTGCAAGGCTCAGATACGACCTGTCTAGGAATATAGTTCTCATGTGTAGAGTTCGGCACCAAAACATTCATTGAGGCTTCTCGATTCTATTCAGAGAAGAGCAATCCGTCCTGTTGGTGATTTCTCGCTCACAAACCCGCTCACGTCGGAGACTTGTCTCTCTTCTCGTATCAATCCTTGGCAATATCTACACAGATGACTCGTCGAGTACAGAATTCCCATCCCTTTGTTGTGAATTTGGAGACCGGTCGAACCTCTCTTGCTCAGGGATCTTTTCTCAATAGAATAGCTGAGCTTTGGAACTCCTTGCCGAAAAAGGTTTTTCCTGAGGCTTAAAAACTTCAAAAATTCATAGTAAATGTTGATTCGTATCACCTGTCCCTTGATTTACGCGATGTCTTTGAACATTACAGGGTTTCCCTCTCGTGTGAATCTGTAATAAAAAAAACAGATATTCTTATCTTCTCCGAAAATAGTAATGGCATATTTTGAACGTTAGTATGCTACCATTCACTTTTTTAGTATCATCAAAAAGCCAATTCATCTAGAGAAGATGACTTGAAAATCGACTTTTTCTGAGGTGTCTGGTGTGTCTACTGAGAAAGTTCCATGAGTCATCATCCATATTCCCATCGATGTGCTGAGGGATATTTTTCTCTGAGCGCAACAAGCTTGTGTGGGTTTAACAATGACATGTTATCCTGATGAATATTTTTTTTGGAAATATCCTTCGATTATCATCTGCCTGATTCAAGTTTCCAGTGGTTAATATACAAATTGTGCAAGAAGTGATTCAGCGTCCATCGCCCCATATAGACAGGGGAGTAGGTGTTTCAGATAAAAAGATATTCGATGTTACTTCCTATTAGAAGTTTTGTATTCGTTTCACATTGACATTGGGAAGAAACAGCCAAAAATCACTTACTTAAGAGTTCTTTCTTGTCAAGCATCATTTTCCACAGCTGGGATTCAATGGTTGACGAGAGACTAACATAGATTAGGACTGACAAAATGGTTAAGGTTTTCGCGGCCGAGATTTTCAGTATCACTACTTTGGTTCGGGTTTGAAGGCCTCCATTTTTTGGAATTCCTCAGTTTCATGGCCCTGTTCATCTCGGATCTCGAATGGGTACAGTGTACCCGTGATCAACAGGGCCATGAATCTGAAGAGTTCTGCGGTTCAAAACATGGAAGACGCTCAGATAGTTGCACGCTTTTCCACCATATGTTCCAGGGGTCACAGACCGAGTTGGAAAACTCTTGAGGTAACACAACATTGAAACGGTTCTCAAACCCACCAGCAAGGTACAACAAAGCCTCAGGGGCCCAATATTCGACCACTTTCGTTATGCAGCGAATACGCTACCACCAAGGTAGCATGGATGCGATTGGTTGCACCAATAGCTTATACGTTATCATAACGAACAGCGTCAAAAATTGAGCACCAGGTCGGCTTAAGACAGAAGAGACCCACTGTCAGCAGCATGGATTTATCGCATACCGTGTACCTGTGGGAAGGTATAAATCGGTACCACCAAAAGATCTATGGGAACTATGCTAAAAGAGCATGAAACAAACTGCAGACTTGGGCAAACTGACAAGTCAGCTGTGGCGGAACACGAACTCAGTGGGGGAAAGCCAGGATTCTGTTTCATTACGCGAAACTCATTGCCCCCAACCGGGGATATCGTAGTCGACGGGAGGGGATACAGGAGGCAATAGAGATCCACAAACACATGGATAATTTCAACAGAAAAGAAGATGCTGTGAACCTCAACCAAATATGGAATCCCATATTAAGATAAAAAATAACTTATATCCTGACAGTAGGTAGTGCGGCAATCAATGCTGATGAAGATTCTCGGAATCCAGAAAAAGTAATTAGCACTCCAGTGATAGGAGTTTAACTCAAGATGTATGAGCCTCTGAAGAAGCTAGCCACTGGCGCCAGCGAAACGTCAGGAAGAAATTCCAAAAAACGACGGCCTTCAAACCCGAACCAAAGTCAGATTAAGACTATTGACTACTTTGAATCGCACATTGAAATTTAAGACCCCGTCCATTTCCAGCTCGCACAAGCTTCGACAGTTTTGCTTTGTGAACGGAACGACAATCGCTCAACAAACAAACTTAAGTGGTATTCAGAAATGAACAACGTTTTCAATTGGGAATCTATTTCCCGATCCAAATCGATTTCAGTTGAGCAATGAGAAGCTCTCCGTGAAGTTGTCGTTTGTATCTCGTTTCCCGCTCGAAGTCATCGACCTGAAACACGCTTATAATTATTTGCAAGGAAAGAAATCGTCTTTTAATTTTTCCTCCAGCCCCGATACGAACATGTCAACAGGTTGTAGTTCCGGGTTGGAATAGGGACGAGCAATCCGTCATCCATGTAGAGTCGCAGCCGGTAAATTGGGTATACGATAGCGTTCTGCTCCGTGTTCATTTGACGGCGTGCCCTCGATTTATGGGGCGTTCAATTAGGTTATTCCGCCATTGATGGTCATGTTTTTGCTACTTCGATTCGGAATCAAGTATTGTACAGTTTCATATTTTATAATATTATATTGCACAATGGTGATAATTTCGTACCTATATGTGATGACAGTTATTTTTCCACTGAAAACATCTGAATATTGTCACAATACAAGCCCAGTATACCATAAATATACGTTAGAGGCAGTCGCCACAGAACACCAACTTCAGCGGTTTGACTTGTCGAGGTGTTATCAATCAACTTGATTATTGGGAAGTTCATCATCCGGATACGCCTCTATCGGAAAACATTAGTCTACACATTTGTTTTACACAGAACTTTGCCAAAATTCGAAAAACACAAGGTACAATACAAAATACAACGTAAACAATAGTAAACATATGTTTTTGACAGATTACGATCAGCTGATTACGGTTTGTTGCCGACATTTTTGAACAGACATCAGCGCCCTCATCGGTACAAATTCTTCCCAATAGATGAGCGTCGATGTGTGTTAAAATATTGTATTTTGAATTAATGGCAAACTACGAAGGTGGAAAAGTGTGTGGTCATCGCGGATGTTTGTCGAAGGATAGATAAAAATTATCATCTCTCTTGAGATTTCCGAAGGATATCAAAAGGTAATCGCCATTAGTGTTCTGTAGAATAGTAGCTCTTCGAATTTTTCATATATTTTTTACAAATTGCAGAACTTGATATAGAAGCTAATTTGCGTTGAAATATCAGCTTTATAAAAATGCACTCTAATATTTAATAACTCTTTCAGGTGTGAGGCATGGTTGAAAGTATGTAAAATCTCCCGAAGCTCTCTATAACAACTATCGCTTGTGTGAATTTCACTTTGAGAAAGAAATGTTCTAGAATTTTCTACACATTGGAATTTGAAAAAAACAAAACGAATAATATACTGACGTACAATAAAATAACCAATTTAAATCTGAATATGTCTTTTGTACATATTTGAAGTTGCTGCGAATAAAACATCCTCTTGAAAGCTTTCCATTTCCTGGTCATCGAATATACCTTTTCAAGCAAACATGGACTGGAGGAAAAATGCAACAGAAAAGTGGAACAGTTATTGTAGGTACTTGCGAAAATCAGATTATTTACATTTATTTCGAACATTATCCTAGACTAATTTTATGATGTGAAATAACATACTGATTTGATACTTGGTATCCCGTACATTCAAATTTACTGCCACAAAATGACATTACACACCCCGACAACAGAATGAAGGTCACAGAAATTTGACTCTCGAGAACTAAGGATTGACATTTAGGTGTCTCTACTGTATGGCTATGGTATACTGGGATACAAGCGTCACTTACCCTGTTGCTAAAGAAATATAAAAACAATTAGCGATTTTCTGCACATCAAGATATTACAAGGAAAAGAACATATTATGAAGTAACTGTACCAAATGCAAATGAATACAATACGTGTGCTAACGAACATCGTAGTAATTGAGGTATGGAATATTTAGGTTCTGTTAACGTTATGAGATTTTTATCATACAACTATTTTGATTCATTTGAATAGAAATTGAAAGTCTTCAATGAAGTTTTCCTTACTTCAATGAATATATGATAGATCCATGTGTGATTTTATTGGACGACTAGATGCTTTTGATTTTCTTTTTGGAACTGAATGATGAAAAGTTATCCATATATAACCAGAAATTATAGAAATAATTCAGCCTTCGTCATGAATACTATCAAATGCCTTCACATTGGATCAAAAAGGAATGATGGTCATTCCTATATTCTATACCTACTAGTGGGAAATTTGAATTCCATGTGGGTTATAAACCATCCACGGCTATAACAGATGATAGTGAAATGATTCAACAAATAACATGAACTTTAAATTTAATGTCATTCCCAATTCCAAAACCTAATTCATTGTGTGATGATAACTACAACTGCAATGAAGTCATTTTTTTATTAGTCGAAGAAATGAAATTGATGATATCCAATGTTATTTCCCTAGTGCAATAAAGAATCAATTTTCTTTTTCGTATGATCGTAGAAAAGGATATTGAATGTACAAAAAATTACTTCAAAAAATATTGAACCGTTGGAGAATTTGGAAGATACAACAAAGTCCCATTGGGGGAAGTAGTTCAGAAATGAAAATTTGGAATTTCAACTACTCCCCCATGAAAAATATATTATCAGTGTTTCAGTACCATCACTAGGGAATATCTTTTTCCAATTCCAGGCTAATTTCAAATTCACCTGGATTCATAATTTTTCAGATAACCGTAAACTTCTCGTCTGAAATAATGTACATATTGAAAAGTAACCGTTTTCAAAATATTCTTGAATATGCTTCGAAATGAAACATATCAATACAACATAACAGAACTTTTGCGAATAGCCATGAAAAAATAAATGAACGCCTTGATGTGCTTGTAGAAAAATGCAGAATTTTAGGATTTTGTTTAATAAACACAGCCTGCCTTTTCCACATTTCGCCCCTTTCACCCTTTGTAATGAAATTCATCTGGAACATATTTGAGTTCTACTTGATCAACCAAAATTAAACCGAACAATAATTAGTACAGCATAATGGTCTCAGTGAATCATCATCGGACTTCTCCAGCACCAGACGTTACTGAAAATGGGTCGGCTCTGAATTAATGCGATCCACACAAGCTTTCCCACACCAAAGCAAACGAACAAAAACGAATCAATTCAGCCTCTATACGTCCATTAGAATACATAAACTATCCGCAAACCACAGTTGTACTCACCATTACTAACCTTAATAGCGATGATGCTGGCGAGTGAATACCGTTGAAGTGATTGGTAATTGAAATATTTAGGGATAGTAGATACTTCAGTGAACTGTGGTACCAGTGTGAACTCGGTTCAGTTGCAGCGCATCATCCAATAGAATCGTTTATTGCTTGACAAATGAACTGGATTCACATGAACTACAGTTCGCTGGAATATCCAAAACTGGCCCTTATGGACTAACCCATACAGGAGGGTTATATTTACATTTCCTGAATGGAACACTATATCCCCAAATTTGGCTTATTACCTACTGAACTGAATATCTACTCACTACGTGGCGCTACTATATAGTCGTGTGGACATTGATAGCCTGCGGATGTTTTTCTATTGGAAATGTACGTAAAACAGACCATGATAACTTAGGAAATATGAGATCTCTCGCATACAACTTTACAATTTATTAAATCTTCTGGTCGAGAGTTAATACAACATTGACAATTGGTATCATCAATATCAACTAAGATGTCTTAAGACCAAACAACCCAAGTGAATCAAACCAAGCACTAAACAAAAGTAAAACGCCAAATGTCAGAATCGAAGACTGAAGGTAAACTCCAAACTCCTACTCGTCAAAATCATCAAATTCACAAAATCCATGCTCTTCTTTCTGTTGCAGCATATTAAACTTTTGTTGGTGTTGTCAAAGTAATACTCCAGAAATCTATGCTATGATGACGTTTGATATTCTGGTTACCAACATTAATTTTGTAATCAATTTGACCATGAACTAGTGTTGATTGGTGATCTCAATAATTTTATTAGTATTTGGCAATTCAACATTCATGAAAATATTAAACTGTGTGGAATTATGTTTAATATCGTCTAACATATTATGAATTACCTACTATTTTGAATAGTCGTGAATAGAATCATGGGTTCGGATTGTTCTTTATTGTATTCATTCTACATTCATTGTTCTTGTCGTGGAATTCAATGAGTCCTGAATATCTGCATATTCATAATATGATATTAAATTCAGTGCTTTCATGTTTACATATAGTGCTTATGAGAATTTCCGCCATTTGAATGTCCTTACCATCTAGTGGTAATTTTCTGTACTGTCGACTAGTAATAAGCCTAATTGAATAGAATTCATCGGTACTGGATGAGAATACATATTTCATACCGAAATAAAGGTACCAACAAAAAATATTCAATAATGACCACCACAGTCAACACTTGCGATAAAAATGGGGTCAAAGTCTATGAAAGTCGCGGCAAGAATATTATAAGCAATTACAGCTTATCCAATCCATCTTGGCACAAACTCAGATACTTTCCCAGTTGCACACTGGTAGTGTAGACCATTACGAAAAAATCACCTTCTAGGGATAAATTTGAACACAGTGAACACATAAAATAGGCGTTTCTTTATCTGAGTATACTTCAGAGAGATTGCTGGGCATATACGTTATTAGTTCTGTGCCAAGATGGATTGGATAAGCTGTACATGCCTCAATTTATATCTGAAAGTTGATGAGAGAGAAGACTGGGTCCAATTTAGTTATCTGTATCCCAGTCCTAAGTCCTCAAATTTAATCGAATCATATTCTGTTTGGATAAATCAATTAATTATTGATGATATTCCTATCGAAAAAAGTTGTTAAGATTGGAAGAATGTTTGAAAAACAAGTAGATTCAAATAGATACGTGAAATCAACTCTAGTTGTAGACAAAATGAGGCAAAAGACAGAAACAAAGATCACTGAATTCACTCAAGATAGAAAAATATCTTGACTCGATAACGATTTTTCGAGGAGAAACCACTCATACTGATCCAATTGTTCATGTTGGCAGGAAGTAGAGGTTGTCTGCAGGAGTCGTTAAAATGTTGCCATATCCCTTGGACTTCTTTCAGAACCAATGTTTTTTTTTCGTTTCAATGTGACAAATGTGAGTTGTCAGCTACTGAATCCACGAACCACCAAGGAGCGTTCGACTTCTTCTGAGATGATAGTGAAACTTTCAGAAAAAAATTCTGGATTATTCTATTGCACATCTTGATCTGCTCAGATCTATAATGGTCTTTAAACCTTTCCTCAAATCAGAAGTGGAACAAACCTGTGTTGGTTTGGCAGACGTCGTTACTACAGTTTGTTGAGAAATTCTTGGTGCTGATGATCTTGATCATAGAAAATATTGCACGTTATTTCACAACTTGCATTGTAACTAGGAAATAAAGTAATAGAAGGTATTGTAAAAAATACTCGTATTGCAATTATTTCAGTTTTTGTTCTGGCTATATTCCGTTCAAACTAGACTAGTGAAGAAATCGAAACGGATATTTATACAAAATTCTATCAATACGTTTGTACTACAGCTCGTGGCAGGAATTATTAATTTCCGTAGGAAATTGGTTCTGTTTTTGTTTGATTTAGTTATCAGATTAACATCGATTGTTTACCAAATCGATAATTATATCACTTCGTTGGAATCAACAAATGAAAATGTCTGTTCCACAACAAGTTACTCATGTAAACAGAGCAAAAGTTCTATTTTCATTTTCGTACTCTAATTCATTAAATAACGAAGCCTTTTGCGGAAGTAAATAGACCTAACCTAACTTTTGAATGGGACTGTATATCAAGGTCGAACAAATTGACGTGAAAATAAATAATTTCCAGTACTTTCTGATGGAATTATCAATAGTGTGGTCACTCGTTATTGGGAGAGCGCTATATTTTGTTTCAACGTTTTTGTTATATGCAGATTCACACGAAAGGAATGCCCTGTAATGTTCAAAGAACACCGCGTGAATCAAGGGACAGGAAATATGAATTAACATTTACTTTGGATTTCTGAAGTTCGTAAGCCTCAGGAAAAACCTCTTCTGGCAAGGAGTTCCAAAACTCAGCTGTTCTATTGAAAAAAGATCCCTGAGCAAGAGAGGTTCGACAGGTTTCCAAATTCACAACAAAGGGGTGGAAATTCTGTACTCGTCGAGTCATCCGTGTAGAGATTGCCAAGGGGGAAACAATTGATAACAATTCGGAAGAGCATTGACCGTGGAAGTATCTATAGAAGAGAGACAAGTCTCCGACCCTTCGACGATGTTCCAATAAAGTGAGCGAGTCTGTGAGCGAAGAATCACCAACAAGACGAATTGCTTTTCTCTGAAAAGAATCAAGAAGCCCCAATGAATATTTTGGTGCCGAACTCCACACATGAGAACCATATTTCAAGACAGGTCGTAGCTGAGCCTTGTAGATCATCAGAAGCTGACGAGAAGTGGAGTATTTCTTCGCACGAAATAAAATGGTTTTCTCTTGGGAGATTATCACTGATCGTAATTCCTAGTATCGAGATACTTGATTTTATAGGAACAGTTACTCCTGACATCTGAATATTTGATGATGAGAGATCGTGTTTTCGTAGCATTAAATTCCACCAAGTTCATATTACCCCATTCTATTTTTTTCGACAAGTCGTCGTTAATTTTATTGACCTGAATGTTTCTTTGAATTTTTGTTCCTCTAGCTGGTATGGGGACTCTGGAAGAGAAACTGGTATGCAGAGTACTGGCGTCCGCAAAACTAGGTTTTGAACAAGATGTTTTCTCGAGCAAATCATTGATACGAAGCAAAAACAAAGTGGAATTTATTTCAGTAGCTTTCAATCAACCTCCATAATAATGACACCCAGCTTACAAAGGTAAATAATTATCAATCTTCCCTCTCCCTAGCTCGTTGGTATTGTCGGCATAATTCATTATAAGTGCTATTGTTACACTACTTATCGAAATTATCCCCCTTCTTGGTAGACTTGCAAACTTCTGATATACACAACGTTTGATTTTTGTTTCATTTCTCAATTGAAGGACCAAGAAATGAGTGATACTCCAGAAATTGGAAATATTTCATAAACCCAATGGATCCAGAATTTATCCTCAAGGGGCTCATGTGTATATTTTATGAAAAACAGCTCTCCACCTCATTAATAATGGCTTGCAGTTGTTCACAGACAAAAATACTTTCGGTTTTAGTATTTGATTTGTAACAATTATGTTGTCGCAGAGATCGTTTATGAATATCGAAAACAATAGTGGACCAAAATTGGATCCTTGTGGGACACCAAAGGTAACAGGAATCAGATTTATAGAATATAGAATAGAATAGAATAGAATATTTTATTTGACTACGTTACATAATACAATATGTTTGTAGCAAGTCATGTTTGGCTCTCGTCTAAAAACACATAAAAATGTAGGAAAATGTAAAAAAAAATGACAAAACTAACAAGTAAATAACATGAATCGCGTATACATATACAATACATATACAAAAACTTTGAAAATCAAAGAGAAGAAGTGACATGAGTGTTACCACAAAAATGTGTTCTGAAGTCATCGACAGTGCCTCAACAAATAATTTTTTAATTTCCTCTTGAAAGTATTCATACTGAGCTCTTTGAAATCTTGGGGCAAGATATTATACAGAGAATAGTCTAAAGAATTTTTTTGCGATAAGTGAAGACGAAATCGATGTATTCTAATATGGTGAGAGTTTCGTGTGTTATGTTCGTGAATATGACATTGTTTCGTCAAAGATGATTTCTTCTTATGTATTTCAATCAAAACATGATAAAGGAATAAAGTTGGCAATGGCATAATTCTGAGTCTTTTGAAAGTTTCTTGACAGTGATCCCTGTATCCAATATTAGCCAGTACTCTCACTGCCTTCTTTTGCATCCTAAATATTTGGATGGAATAGCATGAATTTCCCCAAAGTTGTACACCATAACTAATATGGGAGTGAAACAGTGAAAAATATGACATTTTCAATATATTTGCATTAGTAATGTGCTTCAATTGGCGAAGAGCAAACAGAGAACCCGAGAGTTTTCTCTTCAGTTGGGAAATATGTGCAGACCAGTTGAGTCTATTATCTAATGTAATGCCCAGTAGTTTAACCTGATTAGTTTCACAATTAGAGATGATTTGATTATTAGCAGAAATCTGTATATATTGTGTCTTCTCACCATTTAGTTTCAGCTTATTGGATAAAAACCACTGATTAGCACTATTAGTTACCTCTTCGAGATGAGACTGTAACATATCATTATTTTTATCCGACAGAATGAAAGTGGTATCGTCCGCAAAAAGGACTGATTTGAACGGCTTCATATCATTGCACAAGTCATTTACATAAATAACAAATAAGAGCGGTCCCAAAACGGACCCTTGCGGAACGCCATGCTTAATAGTTTGAAAGTTTGATAAGGTACCGTTGAGCATCACTGCTTGTTGACGATTAGTGAGATAGGTTCTCATTAAGTGAAGCGGAATACCTCTAACCCCGTAATAGTTCAGTTTTTCCAACAAAATTTCATGTGAGACGCAGTCGAACGCTTTCGACAGGTCGCAAAGCATCAACGCAGTGTGATTGCCCTGCTCAAGTTCCTCAACCACGCCAGACACGACATCAAACACTGCATTTATTGTTGAACGCGAATTCCTAAATCCATATTGGGAGTTGCTGAAAAAATTGTTATCCTCAAAGTAGGCATAGAGCTGTATCTTAATTATAATTTCAACCACTTTACTGAATATGGAAATAATACTTATTGGTCTGTAATTATCGATGGCTTTCACATCACCTTTCTTAAAGAGGGGCAATACTTTAGAGCACTTGAAGATGTCTGTAAAGATACCAGTACATAAGATTAAGTTGATCAGTATGGTAAGAGGTTGAATTATTATAGACGAGGTTTCCTTTAGTATTCGACTATTGAGTTCATGGGTATCCGAACATTTGGAGTCCTTCAGTGAATTGATCGCTTTCAAAACTTCTATCTCATTAACGGGTCGGAAGAAAAATGAATTACACGGGGCAGGAAATTTTTTAAAACTTAAAAGATCCTCGTATGGTTTCATGCTCTATGAGCTGCTTTCTATCTAGAATATTCGTTTCTGTACACAGATGTCAAAGATCGAAATCGCTCGATAGTTCTCGACATTGCTGGGGTTCCAATTTTTAGGGATGAGACACACACGGGTAGTTCTCCAGATCGGGGCGAATGTTCCAGAGGTTTATATGAGATTAAATATAAATGGTAAGGGTTCACACAACACTCGAATAGAGTCCTCAACTACCAGGCTTGGCACCATGTCAATACAAGAAGTTAATTTGTTCTTGAGCCTTATAGATGCATCTAGGATGTTGTGTTCCGATTTATAGATCAAGTGGACACTATTCGTTCAGATGAACAGGCTGAACATATTGACCAAAGCTCTTAACTATATCTTGTGAAAATGATCTATTCTGATGAACAAATGACCAGAAATTTGAACAATCAGACAAGATATTATTTTCAGCGAGTCTTAAGAAGCTGTTATATTTCAGAATTGACCTCAAGTTTCGGAAAATGTTCTAGTGTTATTCTGTCTTAGTCGTTTATAATTTTTATATGCTCTTCATTTGTATTTTGTATCTTTTTCTGTTCCCACTATTTTAAACCGTTTATTACGTATTTGACAGCTGTTAGGTAATGGACCATTTAGAATATACGTGTATTCTCAATTAACGGCGGCCGCTTCCGGAATTATTTTTTCAAAACAGTAGGATATGTAACATTTGACCTGATAAATTTGATCTCATGACTGCATTCAATGGCCCAAAACCAAATTCAGCGGATTTTCGTTTCATATTCTTTATGAAACTGAATTGAAAATTATATTTTTAGAAAATTTAGGTTTAACAGTTTGTGAGTTGATACTGTATCTAGTTATATCCATGAAGCGAGCAATTGTTTTAGCTACTTGCTGTCATCCAGTGACTCGTTGATCATTGAAAACGATTGAAAACGAAGAAATTCGTGCCACACCAGCAGAAGTTTCCGCACAATAATGGTGGAAGTAGAAATAGTATAGTACACAACTCGAGGATAAGACTAGTTATGTGTACTAGCGAATTGCCCCACTCACAATTTCCTCACGTGCGTAATAGGCTACTGATCCTTCTCATTACGTAATTCACTATTATTAATGCCACTCTCAAACCATGGTGGAAATATAAGAGATTTTCACTCGTTCAAAGCACTGGTAATATTTCAACCCCATTTTTGTATTTCGTTCGTCTACATTGTTGATGAAATTTCCACGCAAAATGTTCTCACTGAAAAAAATTCACGCTACCTATAATCCAGCTTCTGTGATTAATCAACGAAATCAGGGCAGCACCGGCAACCAATTACTCAAACGTCAAACAGTGAAGCAGCGGCCTGCTGCGATTCAGAATATTCCCGGCGTTGTTTGCCTGGTTTTTCAACAATTCGTTGGGTAACGTCATACCTTGCGACGAAGGATTAATCAGGATTGGACCGATCGGAAGATAGATAATATTTACCATAGCCTGGATTCAGTTCTGTTACGTAGTAGCGTCGTTTACATAGTGCGGCTTTCCCGGGTTGTGGTTCGTTTGTTTTTAATTATTTGTTGTGGGAATACTACTCTTCCTCTGGCGATTTGTTTGTTGATAATATCATTGTTGTACTGTTTGAAGGTAATAATTATGTGCCTTCCTAGTCTTTTTCGGGTCCAGCATAGCACAATCTGAAAAAATAAGAATTGATATTGAAATCTAAACAAGTGTATATACAGATTGGTGGTTCTGAATTATCAGAACACATTCCCACTGCCGATGCCGATGGAGATGATACAGTTGAATGGAATGACACCCAAATGATAACAAGAGAAAGCAATAACAGGAGACGAAATTTGAAATAGTCTGCTTTTACCATGCTGGCTGCGGATTTTTGCATCTCAAACACTTCGGTTCATATGGATTGCGCCTAGCTGCCCCTTCTGACAGACATGTTAAAACTAAGATGGCTATATGGCTTTCAGTGTTGCGATATTGTTTCAGACAAACCTGTAGATAGGGTGTAGTTATTCAAAATTACGCCTTAAGGGTGCGCTTGTGGTTGACATTCCCAAAAGTTTTCGAGATCACTCGATCCATGGAACACGTTGTTGCCGATACAGATCACTTTTGGTTAGAACAGAGAATAGAACGCGAGATTATTCTGAGGCTGATGAAAACGAACTTCATCTCCAATGACCTACCTCCAAGAATAATCTTACGTTCTAGTATATTCAATGACCATTTAAAAATTTCGTAGTGATCATAAAAAACACAAGAGAAGTTTGCTGGTAACAACATTCTAGAGTTTGCACACGTTCTGAAAATTTCATAAATGCAGTGATATGTTTTTTCAGTCCAACCCAGAAGATTATAAAAAATAATAATGATTTCACTCACCAGAAATAATTACATTTTCTCACTTCACATATCCATAAAATTTTATCACAACTCTCACTTCTATTCGCTCACACGCATTAAGGTGAATAATATTCGGCTGAATTGTGATACTACTTCTAAAACGAGCTTTTGAATTGAGATCACAATATTATATTGCTCAAATGAAAATATCAACAATCAACTAATTTTTTCAGCACATAGACCAGAATTCGCAACGACATAGCCGCTTGGCAACACAGGACGTGCACATGACTGTCATCTCAACTGCGATAGTGACAATATACTTTGTTCAACCATCCTTTGCCGTTACGTCATACGTTGTCCAACTTTATCTCTCATTCATGAAATGGATGAGACGGAATTATGACTTCATTAACGTATGTCTAATGTCGATGTGAATTTTATTTGTTATTTTTGACAGTTCAGTTGTCATAGCTGATTTGTTCAGTATTTTTGATCATTTTCGCCTTTTTCAGTTAATTTTTCATTGTCAAAATGCCTTTCCGGTATAATGAGAAAGAGCAAAGCTTAATTTTGAAGTTATTTGACTACTTGAGAGAAAGAGATGCTGGAGTGCCGCTTTTACCTTTAAATACAGTCTACAACGAATGTATCTACCTATGTTATGCAAAATGTAAGTTTTTATAGATTTGATTTTATAAAATTCTATAGCGTGTTGCTGATGCTCCAGAAATATCTATTAGAACTAATCAAAAAAGAGGCTACCAGTGGAATGGAAACAGATAAAGACTACAAAGTCAAAGTTCATGCCGGACATGTTTCTGCTCGAGGATCATCAATTTATATCATACATCAACATGCAATAAGAACACGAGTGTATGCGATGTATTCTGCAGGTAGATACATACCAATAATTATTTTGAGGTTGAGTGTAAAATAACATTCAACTTATATAAGACAAACGTAAAACAGCAGAATACGTCACCGATTATGACGTAACGGCAAAGGATGGTTGAACAAAGTATACCTGGCGAATTTTTTGAGTTATTACTACTGTCTACGTCATCAGTTCTCTATCAAGTAGGCCAGATCGGTCGTATGATTTGCTGACAGTCTTTTATATGGAGTGAAAACACCAGTATATAGCCACCTTAGTCAAAACTTAAATTTCTGTCACTTAAAAAACGAAACTAGAAGACAATATTTGTGGGAACTTGGAAAACGGAAGCGGATTTGGTATCCGAAACGTCAACAATAAGTATTTTGATTAATATTAGTTCTTATATTTTTTTGATAGTCAAATTTTGGATATACGAAGAGTTGCTGACTAATTGAAGAACTGTTTTTTGAATTATCACAGTAACTTATCGGGGTAGATTGAAAATCTACCCTTCTTCACTTGTACAGATTCCAATAATAATACTTACTTTTTCAGATTATAGTAGGTTAAGATCCCAAAAAGACTAGAAGAGAGGATCATTGTTGTATTTCTCTCGTGAGTTGATTTCATGAATGACCATTAGTGCAAAAATAGTGGAAGGGCTTTGTTGGCATTTGCTCCTCCAAGTCAATCCAAGAATAAAATAAAACTTCTATAAAAGAATTAACTTGGAATATTCAGCTAACATTTTCTGTTGATACGTGTGAAACCTGAGAGAACCAGACTTTTTCAAATTCGGTATTTGCTGTCCAGTCACGGAGCCAAAGTGGTACGGATTCCACTTCATAAACTGTGGGTCCCGAGTACCTCTTGTTCGCACAAGCTCTTGAATGAGCTCCTGAAGGGGTTCCCAAAAACCTGAGATATTCGTTAAAAATAAATTCCACAATGAAAACACACAATTCATTCATAGACATTTGAATCATTTACAAAAAGGAAGACCAAGTCTATCTAAAGCAACTATTCCCCTGCCTATATGGTGCAACAGGCACTGCATCACATATAAATTACTTCCTTGCTCAATTTTTAATCGAAACAGAACAATCAAAAACAGAAAGCAGCCTGGAATTTTTGTACACAAATAGAGAATCGTTTGAGAAGAACATTCATTGTGGTTCTCGATAGTGTAGGTGTAAGCACGTTCGCTTATCTAACGGAAGACCTGGGTTCAATTTTCTGCTCTTGCACCGTGCTGGTATTCACATGTTGAAGGAGAAAACATTTTAAACCTTTCGAAACTTTGTTTCAAACATCAGGATAACATTCCATTCTCAAACCCTGAGAAGCTTGTTTGGCTGAGAGGAAAATATTCCATGCATCCATCAGTGGGCATATATGGATTAATAATAAAGAACGATCGGTAATACTTCGATCGCTATGAGCACCTTTTTCTGAATTTTTTTGGTGGAACTTACGTAATTCGGTCTCCTCTACAGAAAATCTCAATGAAATTTGCGACGGTCTCGTATACTTTCGGAGATACAGGTCCATTTTGTTGTAAAACTTCACAATTTTCCGCATCAAATTTCTGGTGTTTGAACACAAAAAATCTGTCCTTTTCCTGATCAAACATCCCAGACTCCCTTATTAACTCGTTTTCAACATTTCCAAGCAGAAAAAACCATTAGTTTTCCAAAAAATGCATTTGTTTTCAAACCATAACCAATTGGTTGTGATATCATGGTGCAATGACAGTCGAAAGTGATGTAATTGCAGTGTTGCCGCTCCCATTAGGTATTTTCTGGCGCTCTTGTATTTACAACGTATTCGTCTCCCTATCTTTCTCTCACTATCTTGCTGTCCGTAAGTGAGGGAGAAGGAGACAGACGAATACGTTTCGAGCACCAGAAAACACCTCTCGTTATATTTGAGAACTGAATGCATTAATGTTGACTTTTGGAGAAAGTTGGATATTTTGAAAGAATAATGTTTTTTTTTCTGCGTGAAAATGTTGAATTCTAGTGAATAAGAGAAAGAGTAACGTTTGATCAGAAGAAGAACAAATTTTGTGAGTTCAAATAACAGAAATTTGATGTGGAAAATTGTGAAGCTTTATTAATTATAAGAGACCACCGAAAATTTCATTTACATTTTTTGTAGAGGAGACAGAATCACGTAAGTTCTGAAAAAAAAAATAAATAAAAAAAAGTGCTCATAGCGACCGAAGTATTACCGAACGTTCTCATTAGGTACACATAAAATTCAGTTTTCATATGCTTGGTATACAAATTGAACAAAAAAAGTGATTTCAATGTCACCCAGTGCCCGTCGTCACCATATAGACAGGGAAGTAGCTGTTTTAGATGGGCTCTTTCCTCCTTTTTGTGAATGAATCCACAATCTGAAGAAATAGGAATTGATATTGAAATCTATACAAGTGTAAAAGGGCAGATTTCCAATCCACCCCGATAAATTTGCGATAATTCAAAAACAGTTCCTTCTAAATCTAAAATCTTCATTTCCGTCGACCTGTGTGAGGCAGGGAAAATGTCACATACAAAATACAATTACATGATCTCACTATTATAAAACTTGCTGAATAAATTCAACAGTTTGTATGAAATTAAAGAAATTAGGCATACATAACAAAGAATAAGATCAACAATGTGGAGACATAACGTTAACAATGAAGTCACGATTAAAAAAGTACAAAAAAATATTATAAATATTGGTAAACAGGACAATAAATATTTTGAAATTTAAAATCCCAAATCGGATTGAAAATATTCATCGATAGAATAGAATATCTTTCCACATAATAGTTTTCGAACGTTTTGTTTGAATATCTTTATACTGCTAATTTTTTGCACAGATGTTGGAAGTTTGTTATATATTTTTATGGACATGACATGATGGCCATTAGAGACCTTGGATAATTTATGACTAGGAATTATGATGTCATGATTCTTCCTCAGGGTGAAGCCTGAAAGAAGACGGGTTTCATCTCTGTTCTGGAACTTGATGCAATGAGTTTCCACATAGGTGACACAGTTAAAGATATACATGCAAGTGACAGTTAATATGTTCAACTTTGCAAATAATGGTTTACAAGAATCAAGAGGTTTTCTGAAACAGATTGTTCTGTTCATTTTTGTTGGAGAACTAAGAGTTATTGATTCTATTACAGTTGCCAAAACATATGATGTAGTTGTTGAGGGTGGAGTACACATATGCGTAATAATAACTTTTGAGAATATCGATGGAAACATAATTGCGAATTTCCTTGAAACAAAACAATGTCTTGCTAATTTATTCAATATGAAATCAACTTGGTGATTTCAATTGAGCTGGGAATCGATAAAGTCCTGAAAATTTTGTGAAACTTTTCTTTTCTATAGTTTTATCCTCAGTCCTAACCAATACATGCAGTTTCCTGAATTGGAAAAAGAATGGTGTTGGTTCTGAGATTATTCAAATCCAAGCCATTCTCAGAACAATATATTCGCATGTTAGATACCGCTTCATTTGCTCTAACTGAAAATGTTTCACATATTGCACCACTGACAGTAAAAGAAGTGTCATCGCAAATTGTATGGAGCTATTTGGATCATTGATTTTGAAAAGTCATTAACAAATAGAATAAAAAGTGTAGGTCCCAAAACACTTTCCTGTGGTACACCTGTGACTATGTGTCGAGTTTCAGAAAAAAATGTTCTACTCTCGAGCTCAACTTCAACAGTTTGTGTACGACCTGTTAAATAAGTTCAATCCTTCTGAATGGAAAACTTTCAATTAATCAGCAACTTTTCGTATACTTCGAATTTGCCTACAAAAAAATACAAGAAGTGATATTTATAAAAAAAACCTATCGTTGACGTTTTCGAAATTAAATCCGATCCGTTTTCAAAGAACCCTGAAATATTCTCTTCTTGTTTCGTTTTTGGGTTCGTTTTTCGTGAATGCTAGATATTTGAGTCTTGACATATGTCTTTCAAGGGTGACAGCCAGGCGCGATCCATATCAACCGAAGTGTTTGAGATGCAAGAATCCGCAGACAGCATGATAAAGGCAGACTCTTTCAACTTTCGTCTACTGTTATTGCTTTCTCTTGTTATCATTTGAGTGTTATTCCATTCGACCGTATGATCCTCGTTGGCATTGAGAATGTGTTCTGATAATTCAGAACCACCAATCTGTCTGTTCTTGATGTACATCATGTGTTTAGTCCTTCGCACTTCTAGAGGTCTGAACGTTTCATCGATATATTTTTGACCGCACGAAGGAAGGATTCCATTATTAAATACAATTCTTCGTGTTTTCTGTTATGTTAGTTGGTTTATTGTGTATCAGTATCGAACGTGAAGGGTTTTTTGTTTCGAAAGTCGTTCTAACATTATACCTGTTACCGATCCGTTCACATTGTGGTAGGTCAACGTTTTCGAAAACTGAGATCCAGTGAATTTTGTGGAAACGGATACCTCGATCAGTAAGATGCCTAGGAAACCCTGGTGTATCTACTTATACCTGAATAATTTTGGGATAAACTTGGCGAAAACCAATAGCTTGATTTCTGAGATCTCAAAAGCTTCAGATCGCTATTGTAAGAGGAATGTGCAACCGAATATTCTACCACTGTTTATTATTTGCCTACTGCGATTTTGACAACCCTGACAGCCAATCAAATGCGTTTCAGAAAACGTGCATGTAACGTGGAAACCTACCGTTAACAACCTGTCAATACTGTCATTGTCACCAACTACCTCCACAAGTTTTAAGTGTTTTTATATCAGTTTGTAAGACTAGACTTTGATTCCGAGAAAATTTAGTTTGCCCATTCACCTGAGAATGTACGACAAAGTTCATGCCAGTGTATTGAAAGTGATGGACTGTCTTGGAATTGGAGATACACACATCAGTTACGCATCGGTTCAAAATACGTATCACATCGATATTTCCTTTATTTAAACAAAACTTTGTTTTCAATATCTCATTGATGAGACCTACAGATGTTTCCTCCTCGATATAAGACTTTTGCTCAAGCTGAAACAAATAAAATTAGCTACAACGCTACATTTATGTTATTATTTTGGGGCGATTCGTTTTGTACTTACCTTAGGTACTGAATAAAGAATATTTGGATCCCCAGATTTTGTCTGACCACACAAAATACGAAATCTTCTACACATCGTGAAAAAGTACTTGTAATAACTTCAAAACTTATTCTACTTATATAGACTACATTGACAACAATAAACCTCAAAGTTACGTCAATCTGACAAAACCGACATTTGACAGATTTTCGAAAATGCTCATATATGCTCATAACAATATCGAATCACTAGATACACCAGGGTTTCCTAGGCATCTTACTCGATGAGGCATCACCTAAACCATCAGATAGGTTTTCAAACTTTCGATTCATAAACTAATGAAACTTCTTCACCAACAGAGTACCCCCGCGCTATAACTTGAACTCCAATATTCTTGTCTGCAGCTTATTTCCTAGACTAGCCGTTGTCTCTAACAGGGGAGACACAATGACAGTCAAATTACTCGAGATTGCCTTTTTCCGAGAGGCCTTGAACCGACTGGTCTCGGCAGCAGGAAGAAATAAAGCGCCTGCTATATTGGGATCTCGCTACCTCCAATCCGTCTTGTTTTCCAATCTACCGAAAGTGATTGATTTTTTATTGGTGGCAGCAAAACGGGATAAGCTCCGGCGAAATCACACGTGAAAGCTATTTTTTATCAGTCGAATCACTAACGGAAAATGAATCTACGTGAGGAAAATTCGTTTTCTCGTCATTCTACGGTTGATTATCACTTTCGTATCTTGTTTGCAAGCAATTTTTCGAAACTCGCCGACTTGATGAAGAACCCAGTACAATTTATGATTATGAAGATTATCGAACATCTGGAGAAATGAGGAATAATCAATGATCGACAATGGCCACGTTTACACCGTCGCTTGGTAAGCTGACTAATGACTTTATTCTAACCAAATCGTCTTGGTCATCTTGGTGTAAATAGTACACTTAGTCAGGTGACCAGCTTGGTTTGGTACCCAAAATTGTTGCGTACCAGACCAAAATAGTTAAGTTACCAAGATGGTGTAAACACCTACGGCCTTGACTATCCGCAAGTTGCAGAATTTGGTTTGAATCTTTGCTAAGCATAAGTCCGAGCTCTGTGTATTTCGTTGTTTTATCATTTTATTATCATTCTCCTTACCTGTTTTATTCTCAACTCCTGATATTTTCTCATATTCCTTCTATGAAGCCTTATAATTTTTGATAATCTCGCCTTTCTTTCACAATTCATCATTTGCCAATGTACTCCAATTGCCCTTACTCTCAAATCCATTTTTCTATATATTTTTGCTATATATCAACTCAATACAATCATTTGATGTTTTCATGGCAAAAAATATGAGTTACAGCAGAGTTGCAAACCTGTTTATACTTCTGTCATGTTCTTTGGTATGCTTACCAAATAAGAACCATACTGTTTACTAATTGAAGATGGTGTAAACAGGCAGTAACTTACTGACTTAGTCCGAATTTGGTATGGTCAACTTGGTCAGAATACCAAATTAGCGCACGGTGTAAACGTGGCCAATACGAACTTCGATATCAAAGATCAACCAGTTTCCTATTTGAGTATGTTTCACATATTTGACAGCATTCCATCGAAAAATTTGGAGAAACGTTAGCTGTTGCAGTCGATATTTCAAAAGCGTTTAATCGAATTTGGCATCGGAGACTCCTTCCTGAACTGCCGTCCTATGGTTTGCCTCCTCAGTTGTGTGCTCTATCGAAGAGTTTCTTGTCTGATAGGTCTCTGTATGTGGTTGTTGATGGGGTATCATCTGATGTTCTCTCAATAAATGCAGGTGTTCCACAGAGTTCAGTTCTGGCGCCCACTTTGTTTTTTCTTAATATCAATGATTTGCTGGAAAAAACATCTTTTACAGTGCATAATTTCGCGGATGAAAGTAGTCTTCAAACTATTTCATCTTCCAGAGTCCCCATACCAGCACGAGATTCAAAAATTCAGAGGAGCATTAACGTCAATACAATTAACAATAACTTGGCGAAAATAAAAAAATGAGATTACATTAACTTGGTGGATATATAATGCTTGAAAAACTCAAGCATGTCTCTTCTCAAAGAAAGCCGATCCATATTTATTAGGTATTCATGCTGGGAACTACCATCAGTCATAATCTCCCATGAGAAAACCATGTCAGATCGATCGCTTAGGGTGCTTCCTAGAAGCTTGGATTTCTTTGTTCCGTAGTTTTTTGGGTTTGTAACCTACTACAATCTTGAATAATGAGTTTTAACATTGGATTCTATACAAATGTAGAAGGGTAAGCTTCTATCTACCCAGAAAAGTTGCTGGGTTAATTGAAAGACAGTTCTTTCTGAATAGAACAAGTCCAATTAGTCAGCAGCTTCTCGTATAACTCAAATTTTGCCTACCAAAAAAATAATAAGTGTGGTCCACTAAGTCTGCAACAAATGGGAAACTTTTTTATTATCGATTTCTCAGAGAATTGTATTCCTGACAAAAGTTGGTGCATGTTCCGAAACTATAACCAAGTGTACCTGAAATGGCTTTATGACAATCACCATACAGGATAGGCCAAAAAATATAATTTTCGTTCAAGAGTAAAGTACCCTCATTTCAGATAATATAGAAATATGTTGAGGAGAAAAGTTGCTTAGAATTAAAAGTTATGTTCAGATACGAAGTCATGGCCTGCAATTCGAATTTTTTTCTCTTTTGGAAAATTTTGAATTACCCCCGTATGATACATATTTTTACTATTTTGATTCAATATGTATTTGAAGTAGCTACAATCAAATCGGTTTGGAGTATTTCTTATCAAATTAAAGTGAATTTGTATAATTTACATGGATTTGTATTCTTTTAGGTGACCGTCAACATCTTGTTTGTTGCAACGATATTTAACAGAACTCTAAAATAACACAAATACTTTTTTTAATGAGGCAAATACTTCACTAACTACATAAAAATATTTGTGTTATTTTAGAGTTCTGATATCGTTGCAACAAACAAGAAGTTGACGGTCACCTAAATACAAATCCATGTAAATTATACAAATTCACTTTAATTTGATTAGAAATACTCCAAACCGATTTGATTGTAGCTACTTCAAATACATATTGAATCAAAATAGTAAAAATATGTATCATACGGGGGTAATTCAAAATTTTCCAAAAGAAAAAAAAAATCGTATCTGAACATAACTTTTAATTCTAAGCAACTTTTCCCCTCAACATATTTCTATATTTTCTGAAATAAGGGTACTTTACTCTTGAACGAAATTTATATTTTTTGGCCTATCCTGTATGGTGATTGTCATAAAGCCATTTCAGGTACACTTGGTATAGTTTTGGAACATGCACCAACTTTTGTCAAGAAAAAAATTTTCTGAAAAATCGATAATAAAAAAGTTTCCCATTTGTTGCAGACTCAGTGGACCACACTCTATATGAAAATACTTATCTGTTAACGTTTCGGAAACTAAATTTGCTTCCGTTCTCGAAACTTCTAGGCGAATTCCTGTTCAAATGCATATACCTGGTAAAGACAATTCACGTGATTGACATTTGTCAAATTATATCAGTTCTCATTATTTTTTTGATAGTCAAAATTTGAGTTATACGAGAAGTTGCTGACTTATTGGACTTGTTCTATCCAGAAAGAACTGTTTTTCAATAGACGCAGCAACTTTTCGGGGTAGATTGAAAATCTGCCCTTCTACACTTGTATAGATTCCAATATTGATTCTTATTTTGTCAGATTGTGGTAGGTTAAAAACCCAAAAAACAACGGAACAAATATTGATCCACCACAAACAAATGACGTTCAAACAATACTTAGATTTCTGTTTTGTGCGAAAAACAAACCACTTCTCGTCAGCTTCTAAGAATCTACAAGATACAGATACGGCGGCCTGTATTGGTTTTCATGTATGGAGCTCAGTACCAGAACATTCATTGAAGCTTCTTGATTCCATTCGAAGAAAGGCAATCCATCTTGATGGTGATTCTCTGCTCACAGTTTCGCCAGGAAAGCCATTGAAATGTATCTAAGGCGATGCAGCAATGGTCAAAGTGAATGTTTTTCCAATTGGTCCGTCGATGCAATCGCTTTTTGAGGTGATGGAAAAGTCCTTTCGATTAAAAGTCCGCTGAAGTTTGCTGGCAGCAAACTGTATATTTCAAACTTATAAGGGTTTGATGGTGTAATATAAATTCAGAAATGTAATAGTCGTAAACTTTGGAAGCTTGTGGTCAACAACTCTTTGGTTTTATTTGGTATTTGAAGTATGCTGTTTCCTGTTTCCCATCTAAACTTGTTTCTGTGAAAGGGAGTAATTACACAAGTGCTTCAAAATTACCGATAATTTTCCATGAAAGCATGTTGTCTAAAAACTGCATGAGTTTATTTTCATATTTTTTCGAAAGAGCCCGACTACGAAAGAGGAGGGCTCTTTCAGCAAAATATGAAAATAACCGAATGCAGTTTTTTTACTGACAACATGCTTGAATGGAAAATTATCATGTTTATTTTGATGCACGAGTGTAATTCGGTAGAATATTTCCGGAGTCAAAACAACGACGTTCAAAATTCAGTATTTATGCCTGTCAAGATAACAAATGTACATTTTAACAATCGTTACTATAGATACACGGACCGAGCGGGTATTTTTCGGTACCTACCGGGTATTTACCAGCCCGAAAATGTCCCGCCGGGAATTTATCGCTGTAAGTAATCGATCGAATATGTCCCGCTTCTTATGGGATTTTTAACATACGATGGAAATATACTGTTTTTTCTACACCCGCACTGTAATGATACACTAATACGACTATAATCTGTTTCATATAATATGATACAGATGTCATTACGATGACAGATATTTGATCATTTGGAAATACAATTGAGTGGCGGAAAGCGACATTGAAATTTAGTTTCAGAATAAAGTCAGCATTTCCAATACAATATTGAACTGTATTGAGACTAGCAATAATGAAATAAATGTATATATTCCTTCCACTTCCAGATCAGTGGGACACAATACCAAAATAAATATAATATTCTTAGTTCTTTATTATTCATCGGTTGTAGAAAAATAAGCATATGCAACTCTCATGTAATGCTTATGAAAACACGCGCATAAACCTTCGGCTCGTTTCGTATCCAGATTAATGCCCCTGTATTAATAACTATCATTACACGATCGTTGCATAATATACTAGTTTGGTTGCAATATATTCAAAATAGACGTACAGCATATCAAGAATGGAATTCGGAATAGACACTCTCTTCAAATATAAATAAATCCAGACTCTTTTTCATATCTAACTTGTGAATCCGCTTCTGTGAAAAATATATCTGAAAGCCAAGAGGACTGGAAAATAAAAAGGTAATTAATTTGAGTGGAAGCCAAGGAAAGTTCCCATGTTTTTATACTTCGTTTCGGAGTAGTAGTATTTTAATTAAAAATGTAATGAATAATCATTTTTGTACTTTCTACGGTAGCTGATTTTTCAAAGAACCCACATTGAGCTGCCCACAATTTCTGAGTATAATGAGATCCTCAGAATATGCCGACCTCAATAAAACAAAAACAAAATTCACCAATAGGAAACAACTGAATGGAGATTGCTTGTTATGGAACAGGAAGTTGTGAGGAGTTTGCAGTGGAAGTTAGTACAAATGGGAAATCAATATTCATTGAGAGGAGAAAATTTATGAGCTCGGTACCGTTGTGATCAAAACAATCCTGAAAATGTAGATTTGAACGATAACTTCGACAATCGGTTTCGTCATATCTACACAGTAGGATAATATGGTGTAAGCTATTTTTTCTGGTCCTCTTCTTTCCCAAAGCATAAAATAGCAATTACAACTTCAATGAAAGATGTAGAATAAATGAAAATACAAATCCTTCGGAGTCTCTATAGAATGTGTTCCGTAATCCATTCTCTCATTGAAGTGCCCAAGAGAAATTTTCTCTGGGCGAAACGATATCTTGTCTGGCTGGGCTAGAATGAAATATTATCTTGCTGAGTGAGATTTTTTCTACAAATAGCTATTTGGCTTTGTGTGATATTTCCTGTGTATGATATTTATTTGATTCAATTTTCATATGCTCGGTATACAATATGAGCAAGGAAAAATTATTTCTGTGTAACCCAGTGCCCGCCGTGTTGTTATATAGCCAGGAGAGTAGCTATTTCAGATGGATTTTTTCTTTTCCTCATATATGTGAATTCTCTTTCTGATTTGAAATTGAAAGGAAAAATTTAAAAATGTTTGCAGACGATACGTCTATAATATATAGGGGAAATAATAAACAAGAAATAAAAATTAACATGATAATGGATCTTCAGACAATATTATCCTGGTTGAATAGTCACAAATTAACATTGAACTTCAAAAAGTCATCTTTTATGTATATTTGTAAAAAATCAAATTCATTCCTATCAGAAGATCCCATTCAATTGAAAAATGGAATTATTGAATATTCCTCTGCTGTCAAATTTTTAGGACTACATGTGGATGAAAATTTAACGTGGACCAAACATATAGGAATGTTGAGAAAACAAATATCTCCAATGATTGGTGTCCTTTTCAAATTGAGAAATTTTATACCTATGAAATATCTGAAACTCATTTATTTTTCTCTAGTATATTCCAAACTCCAGTATTTAATTTCAGTTTGGGGAGCGGCAACAAAAACAACAGTAAAACCTGTGAAAACCCTACAAAATAAATTGATTAAATGTATATATAAACTTGATTATCGGGAACCAACAAAAAATTTATATAAACCTAATAATCTTTTGGATATATCATCATTATATACACTCAAACTTTGTACCTTCATACATTTGGTTGAAAACAAACTGAAACATTCAAATCTTATCTTCAAAATTAATAGTGATCAGCACAGTCATTCAACCAGATCTTCCAAAAATTTATCAACGATGAAATTCAAATCTAATATAGGACGACAGTCAATTTATCACACAGGAATCATTTTTTATAATAAATTACCAGATGCAATGAAGAAATATGGAAAACTCCGTTTCAAAGCAAACTTGAAAAAACATTTAATGAAATAGATAATTGGCAATTTTTCATTTATTTTTTTATTGCCATTTTTTTTTTCACTTTCTACAATGAAACAGTCTGATTTTATTGCCTTTTTTTTTCTTTAATGTATAATATTCTTAGAGTTAATATTTTTTTCCCTTCTATAAACTTTGTAGTTTCTTGGGAAATAAAAGTTATCAATTTGTAATTTGAATAAAACGTCTTTGGATGATATACACGTACCTATCAACAGAAAGTGTTTGTAATTTTTTTATTTTACTTCTTTCATAGAAGTTGTAACTTCTATTTTTTGATTTGGATAAGAAGACCAAAAAATAATTCCTCAATCTCCATTAACTGATAATAACTAATAACTAATAACTAATAATAATAACTAATAGTGTAATCTGGTATTCCTTATGGATACTAATCTGATCAACAAACTTCGGCATTGAAAACTGTATGACATTCTGGTAAGTTTATTTTCAATAACTATATAAATTGACATAAAGTAACTACCAACTATTATTATGTAGTAGATTCAACTAATTTATAATTACAACTATCGTACCACACCAAGACTCAACAATTCTCCAACTATGACTATTTTCACATAGTTCAGTATTGACTAATCCTAAATTTTCTCCTTCATTTTCTCGATGCTTCCTGAACATGACGAGATGTTATTTTCCGGGTGGAGCTAGATATAAAATATTCCTGATGAAAATAAATTGTGCGATGGAACTTTCTGATAAAAAATGGAATTTATTGATATCATTACTTTTAAAATGAATTCTTTCATGAGTTTTTCAAATATTTCTATCACACTGTGAATGATTTAATCCAAATTGTTTATTGAATCAGCGCTAATCATTTTTTTTGTATATATCAGCTGGGTTTTATATGTATCGAAACACATTTCAATGAAATAGTATTTTTTATGAATTGTGAGCTATCGAGAAATTGGTTATTTGTAGTAGAGAACATGAAGTTTTGAATGAATTCGATTTCGTCTGAATCCGTTTGGATTTCGGGATCCGGAAATTCTTCACCAAATCACCAGTTTGAGTGAGGTACCCATAACATTATAATCATATTATTTCCCCCTGAGGGGGTGAAAAACGGGGTCGAAATTTGTATGGGACAATGTGATTTCTAGGTTCAATCTACTTCAAATCTTGCAGAACTATTCTCTTCAAAGACGTGTTTCCTATTTCATGGAAATTAATCGCCTAACGAGATGAAAAAACGGATTTATATAATTTCCGACTTCTTTCGAGTGCTTCCAAAAGGTGGAGCTGTAATGAACCTGATCAAACTTAGCACTGAGAATTATACAATATAATTGCATCACAAAAATAATTACCGCCCGACGCGACGAAGAGGGCTATTATAAATATAACCTGTGGTAGAAGTCCATTGTATCTCAAAGTGGAGTGTAGTAGATTTACGATGCAGGAAAACTCAAAGTCGTCTCCACAACTTAATATTTGAAAGATGTCAGTACGGTAATTCAGTACATGTTTCGAACCTACATAGGTTCATCATCAACTGAATTTACATTGAATTATGGAGATGAAAAAAATTCAATTGGGAAATTCACATGGTGAAGTTTAAAAAGACATTGAATTTCCCAATTGAATTTTTTTTTTCATCTCCATAATTCGATGGAAATTCAGCTGATGATGAACCTATGTAGGTTCGAAACATGTACTGAATTACCGTACTGACATCTTTCAAATATTAAATTGTGGAGACGACTTTGAGTTTTTCTGCATCGTATATATACATATATATATTTTTTTTTAATATATTTTGGAACTTATTGATGAAATGTGGTAATCATTGATATAATTGTTTCTAAAATAAAAACCTTCGATGAACTGAATGCCACATTACACTGAAACAATATCTCTTCCTCTTTTAACATACTAAAATTCCGTTTTGTTACAGTCGCCCCCCTTGAAGCGACCCCTGAAAATGACACATATCACAGCCACCCATATCAGCTAGAGAACCAACGCCGTCTGCGACACTGTGAAAAAATGAAAGTCAACAATGGCGTCGGCAACTTTTCGCGCAGCAGTTCGACGAGGTCGGCGAAGAAAACCACCGTCCTGCCCAAGTCTTCGTATTCCACTCCTTCTTCTTGCACCACGCCTCGTAGCCCGTCTCTCAATTATCATTCTCGAGGTGAGTAGAAATGATTGAGTAGCCCCTAAAAAGATGCATGGAATATACTTGAGTCGTGATGGGCAATCGCACGTTGAAAGGTGAGGCCTCGTTGACCCATTGCTCGCACAAGTTTCGACTAAGGAGTGTTGACGTTCGTCAGCTGGTTAACGGAAACGAACAATTTTAGAACATTTTCTCAGAAATGATTTCCCACAATTTGGCCCCCAAGAAAGGGGTATACATGAGCAATATATAGAAAGACCATGAACTGTCGCTCTCACTCAAAGTAATTATCAGTTATAATATCACAAGAGCTTAAATTATTTACCGAGAGGACACGAATAAATACTGTGATAATTTTCAAAAAATATTAGGAATAATTTAAATTTTCGTGGTATTCGGTAAAGAAATTTCACACCATTATTTGGAAAAAAAATTATTGATCCAACCTGCCATTTTGAATTGATTTCTCTGATTGTCAAGTTGGCTTTGACATGTTGATTTTACATTTCTGTTCAACCGGTTCTGTCAAAAAGCTTAATGACTACTATGAAAAAATCTTATAGATATATCCACCATATTTCGTTAATTAAAAAAAAAGTACCAACTTCAGTTACACCAAATGCTAAAGCTTAGATGGGATCAGCCCAGTCTATAGAAAATTGGTAAGATTAGTTAACTGAAGGTGGTAGAAATATATTTTTACAAGTAACATGACGCAATTTCGAAAAAATAACAATGTAGGTATCTACCATATTTCGATAAATCAAAAAAATACCTACTTTAGTTACACCAAACACTATAACTCAGACGCGAAAAAAAATCCGGAAATTCATTTAGTTTCATGGTAACTGCTGCTCAAACTTGAGCAAAAATTGAGCATTTATTGGTTCAAAAGTAGAGGTACAGAACCTATCTGGGTATGTGCCTTGTTGAATACGCATGCTCCAAATATGACGGATTGCCAGACAGTGGTTTTGCAATAAACGTATACTTCAAATTAATAGAATGGAAAGCTGTAATGATTAACCGACGTCTAAAAAATGTCGAATTTGCGAGTATTGTTTTATGATTCTGGGAGTTTATGCGTTGGTTTGTCGGCATTGAGTTTCGACGTTTCGCCAACATGTCAGTTGGTATTTTCAAGAATCTCACTGCTCCTTCTGGGTGCTAGCAATTATAGTTTGAAAGACTTCTGCCAGATTTTAAATGGTAGAAACCGTTTTAGATTTGGCAGAAGTCTTTGAAATGCAAGTAATCAAGTTTAAATAATTACGTACGTTTTGTACTACATTTCATCATTAGTATTTTGTTAGTCAAACAATTAGATTAGAAAAACCATTTGGCCTAATTCCCTTTGTTCAATTTGAAACAGTCCCACCCTTTCTGAAGGGTTGAAGTTGCAGTGTTGAGAGTCATATCAAAAAACTTCCGCCTTGACCAATGCAATTACGTGAACGACCCATTTTTTTAAATGAACATGGAATCAGATATGTTTCGTTTTGAATGATGATCCCAATTTCATAATTCACTTGTAAATTGAAGGAAATCAACTGCAAACAATTAGTAAGGCAGGCCAATTTGAACTACCTACCAAGTAGATTGGTGGACTTTCACCTGCCAGAAAACAACTACTTCTCTGGCAAATACCACGATGGGCGTTGAATTATATGCCAGCGTGAGGTTCTTCACGTAGTTGAAACGGGCCTGAACGAATTGTTCGAAGATGATATGAATATCACCAGTTTGTCAAGTAGGCTCATCGCCTTTATTAAGAAGGAATTGAAAGAAACTTGAATTGATGACAAATATACGACGGCGTATTAGTCTCACTGTGAAAATAAAAATATCTCATTTGATAGATTATAATTAGCCAATGACGGATTAAAATCTGTATTGACAGAATATAATAGGTTATTGACAGATTTTGATCTGTCATTGACAGATTTTAATTTGTCATTGACAGGATATAATCTGTCGTTGACAGATAACAATCTGTCAATTGAAATAATTTCTATTTTTACAGTGATACTAATAATACGCTGTCGTGAAAATACTCTCATGTACAGCAATAATTTTGCGAGGAATATTGCTCAAACAATAATTTTCATATTTTTTTTGGAATTTTTTGGCATTCTTGACTAGAATGGCGGGTATTTTCAGCAAAAACTTGTCAAAGGGTTGAAAGGATTTATCTTACAATGTGGTGTTTTTTGAGTTAGTTTCACGATAAAAAATATTATGAACATTTTTCGTTAGCAATGATAAGGAAAAGCGATTCCAACAGGTTTCAAACCAATTGAAATTGCTGTATTTTTTAAAATTTCGTTTGTGTATAAAATGAATACAATCGCTCGGTAGCTGTGCTGGATCATACGTGATAATCCAACATTAAAGCATCATTCCGTTTATATAGGTATGAAAGTGGAGTATTCTCGCTACGAGCTATGGTTAACAACTTGGGTTAATACAATGGATGGTATTCATTATGAATATATTGATAACCAGGCCCTTTTTTGATAGATTGAGTGAATTTTCACGGTGACACATCCTGAAAATCATATTCAATATTTTCAATTCTGTCTACGAGATTCTATTATCTGAAGTTGGTTTTAGGAAAAAAAATAATAGGGACATGTAAATTGATAAAATTGCGTATATTGTTTTTTTGCGTAGAAGTTTTCCTCTTCACTCCATCTTATTTTCCCACGCCGCCACGTTACCGTCTCTCGAATACCATTCTCGAAGCGAGTTAAGTCGATGATTGATGTGAGCGGTATGTAGACTTTGGGAATTGTTCGGAGGACGAGTAGTCACTCGAAAAACTTTGGACAAACTTCGTGGTCTGAGTGAATTATAATTTTATCAACTTCACTCTATACAGTGACATCATTGGAGTCCGTATTATACAGTGTGTAACAACGAAAACTTAACAGAGCCGTTATTGAATATAAAAAGTGAGATTTTAAAAAAGCTTGGACACGACGATTTCTAATTAAAGGGGGACACCTTTCAGACTACTCAGATTTTTTGTAGTACGCACCCCCTCGGAGGTGTGCGTCCGACGACCCTTATTTAGATAAGAAAGTAGGTCGAGTGGCACCTTGTTTTGAAGGTCTTTTGTTACAGAAACACTTATCGATCAACCGAAATCACCAATGGACCCAAAATCCCCCAAGTATGCTAGCCCCAAAATGGAAAAAATTGGATCGAGATCGCCAAAAGTGTCGCTAAGCAGTCCGGGGCGTAGCCCTAACCATTCAGACCGAGCGATTTTCAATTTCTGTCAAAACGAGCCCAGAGCTCCGCCCCCTGCCAAGTCACCCAGGTCACCTAGGTCTCCAAGCAAGTTCAACTATGACGACGACTGCAGAGATGTTGCTGGTGAGTGTTTACCGCTGATTCCACTCTATAATCAGATTTGAGTGTCAATATTGACTAAAGGAGGGTATGCTTCAGATAGAAAAATTTGGGTCTATTCTAAAATATTTTTAAACGCTTGTGAATGCTTATAAATGGGTCATGTAGTAGTACTCTTCTTTTTTTTGTTCAATCTAGTAAAACTTATCTTATGTATGATAAAATAATAACTTCTTATCAATTTTTTTAAAAATGCGAAGTGGCAATATTGCTTTTCAATGATTATTTGAATGATTAATTGTCAGAACTGATATTTTCTTATTAGTGTTGTTGATAACAAATAAATGTATAGTTATTTTCTCGACTCGTTTATTTAATTGAATTATTCGACATATTTTTGATTTTAACGCTTTTTATCTATCTAGTAGTTAATTTTACATTGTCCCAATGAAGTGGTTGGTTGCAATGGATACATCCATAAAAAAGTACTTCAAAAACGGCTAATAATGAAACATACTGGCAGTTTCTACTAAATATTCGAGATCACAGAGATGTTGACTGGGTAGAGCCTGGAGAGAACTCACGCATTTGCATCCAATGCTATGCTAAGTTCAGGCGAGAAGGTGAAGTAAAACAATGTTTATATTAGCAACATCGAAAAACTTTCAAACTTATTGTGCTCATTCTTGCTGCCCTGGTAATGATCACCAACACCATCATCAATATCAAAAACTTAAAAAGCAAAAAGAGTGGTGTTACTGGTGACAGTGACATTTCTGTTAAGTGATCTTACTAACACCGATTTTCAGTTATACCTATACCAATATCGTTTGATTGCACCCGCCATATATCAGTGCTAAGGGGCCGTTCATAAAATACGTCACACTAAAATCAGCTTTTTTTGACTCTTTCCCCCCCCATTGTCACACTGTGTCACAATTTTTGTGCCCCCCTAGAAATATTTCGTCACAAAAATGAAGACCCCCCTGCTGAGTATGATAAATTCTAAATGATAGTACACAATTTCTGAAAATTAAAAATATTTATTTAGTTTTTATAATAAAATTTAAATAAATTAATAAATATCTTTCATAACGAACATATAAATAATATTTCTAAGATATTTATAAACAATTTCAATATGGATGGCCACAAATAACATAGATATTTTACATAATCAGAAGATTAAATACTCAATAACACAATGAAACAGAAAAAAATCGCTTTATTTTGTTTCATTTGTATAGTTAAATACAGTGTATTGTAACAAGATTAATTCGCATTCTCAATTGAAAATTCATTCGCAAAGATGGAGTCACTATAGATCAAATTAAAAAATCTGACGAGTTCAGGAATTCGTTAGAAGATGTCGCACATGTAGATTTCTACCAAAATCTACTGAAGATTTCTTTCATACCAAAATTTTTCAATTTTCGTCAGAAATCTACTAAAAAAGTAGATCATCATGTCAAAAAATATAAACGGCGAACGTCACGTTGCCGTATACCCCCCGTCCCCCCTTGTCACATCTTGTCACACTCAGCCAGACCCCTCCCCTCCCCTTGTATGCGAACGTATTTTATGAACCTCCCCTAACAACACCACGAGAACTACTGATATGTTCAAAACCTCGCCACAGACTAATTGATCTGTGACCTCTCCTAGTTTAAAACGCTTCTATAACACTAGAGATTTCGTCGATTCACCAACAAGCAGAATCCGATTTCTCTAAAACACAGAAGTTTCTCTATATGGTGTATACCTATCTATGTATTGGATTGCAACCACAGACCTCACATTGCAACCCCGAATATGCACATAAGCGGCGTTGCCAAAATATCTATTTTAGCATTGTATTGCCCCAAAAAAATTTGCTGAAGAAGAGCTTATTTGAAGATGTTCCAGAATGGTTTGGAAGCTGAAATTTTGGGAAAATGTTTCTTCTTTATTGGCCTAAAATTGTGCAAAATAAGCTTCAAATTCAATAGCGTGTAGTCGAGTTAGTCCATCCTTCAGTTTATGTCGCAATATATGAGTGGATCTTGGAATTCTACGCTACAATCCGTTTGAAAAACCTAACCTCACAACAATATGTCAAATGTCGAGTTGCTTGTCTTTAAGATGCCTGAAAAACCCTGGTGTGTTTACTTATACCTGTAGAAGTTTGGGATAAAAGTGGCGAAATCCGGATTGCTTGATTTTTGGTGGATAATTGAGCTTTTGGAGGTTTCCGTACAATATGTACAGATGTCGCCAACACGCTCTGAAGCTAAATTTGCACTAAGTGAAAATGTGCAGTCGGTTTTTTCCACTTTTATTTGATTGGCTAGCGAGAAGAGATCGCAACCTAAAGGATAATGGGTGGACAATGAGATACCAGTAACAACGTTTCGATATTCAAAAGCAATGAAATCAACAAATAAACACGATAGAAACATCGTAAACATCAAAATTTCAAACTGACATGACAATATGACAATTAACTTGACACTTGTCATCAAATTTGAAAAATGGGAACATAACGGCCTCTACCGAAAAAATAGGGGAAACCTTCAAAAGCGTCTAAGCATCTTACTTGTCTTCTTTGGACCATACGTTTCTTCCCTTTATTATTATAGTGTACTCCACTTTGAGAATGACAACTCATCAGATATCAGACAATTGAGACAATAAACAACTAATTTGAAGTTGACTACTTTCTCCTGATATTTGTCAATTTCAAACCCATTTATCTCATAATTTCACTTATCTCCTAGGCTATCATGCATTTGAGACCAATCAAATATTTCATGGAATAGACTTGAGTGACTCAGGGCCGGTTTTTCAATGCAAGATATCTGTCAGATTAAAATAACCATCAGTTTTTTCCTTGTCACTGCCAAATATTATCCACGCGCACCTCCTCTCTCCTTCCATCTATCTGACAGATAACTCATTTATCCTTGTATTGAAAAACTGGCCCTCAATCCAATCCGAAAACTGTCTATACCGATTGGGTAGATCGGATCCAGTCAAGTCACTCTCATTTTGAGCGGATCCAAAGTTGTGAGATAAATGTAGTCATAGATTTCTGATGGTTGACGTTCGTAGCAGGATTAACGGCAAAAACTATTTCATCAATCATTTCAATATCAAGGTGTGTCATGGTTTTGTGAAATTTATTGAAGTAAAAACTTATAGAAAATTATAACAAGATTTTTGAAATATAGATCTATGATCCAGTATCGGCCAGCTCCATAAGTGCTCTACGTTTGATTCGTTCGCAATGAAGAAGTAGCTTTGTTTTATCAAATTATCTTCTTGCGTTTCGTATTGTTAGAGATCTTCAACTTGAATTGACAGGTTTGGGTCTTTCGGTCAAATCCAGTGAATGAAACTTCACTAATGACAACAATAGCGGATCGAAACAGCTGCCTTTCATAGGACATGGGCATACGATCATTTCGTATCACAAATATTGTTGGGATGTTTTAGAGGAGATGAATATGTTATGGAAACCATTGTTTGAGGTTTTGTTTCTCCTGGAAGAGAAAATTAAGAGAGAGCCTCACATTCTTATTTCATTTGTTTTCAAGAGGAGATCTATGTTTTTCTGGGAGGTGATACTAGCGAGGTTCTATCATTTGACTTAAATACCTGGACTGAGAGGAATCAATGAGCCAAGAATTCTAACCTGTTTCAATGTATTTTCAGTATAGAACTGTGAATATAACCCGAATCAGTGGCATGACTCCTATTTCCATAAACAGACTGGCAGTGAAAATGATTCTAGAAATTTTTCTTATCTGAAATGGTGGATTGCATGATATTAATTTGTCGTGACTGATGTTCAAGTGGGCCATAATGAAAAAGGCAAAATTGCAAAATTCACAACTTCACAATGAGACCGTTTTAAAAGATCTCCATCACTTGGTGTGGCCCTTTCGATCAAATCCAGTGGAAGGTGTTGATCTTCTCATGATAAAAACTATATGCTATTTGAAAATCATTCATTATTGTCAGACTGAAATATTCATAGATTTATTTCCCAAGATACTTTGAATTTCATAAAAGCGATGATGAGACACTATCAATAGATCAAACGAAACTGGAGAAAAGATATTACCTAATAAAAAAATCAATACTGCAATATTATAACAAAGATAGCTTCCATAGTCATGAATTGAAACAAGCCAACTGGCTCAACATGAAAAATAGACGATCATTCCCAATATAATCAATAGCGGTGTACTCAACTGTCTGTGTAAATAATATACATATATCAAGGAGATTTGCCTCCCACAAAAGTGCAATCCTTACTAGAGCATTCACATATAATATAGTGGAACGTTTCAACTATATACCTGTATTAATAGGAACTTCGTAGCCAAAGATATTTTTACTTGTGGCTAAAAAAAAAAGAGAGAGTAATATTTTTTGTTTGTCTCATCCGGATGTAATTATACCTTACTCGAGTTGAGTGGAAGAACAACAAGCCACTTCGTTGTAACGCTTTAGGCCCTTTCATTTCCTTATGTGTGGATCAAAACTTCAGATATAATTTTGTATATTGGCAAGAGAGTAAAGTGTATTATTATTATTATATGTCAAATTTTTGTTTCAGGTACGAGCGATTGCGACACCTACAATTTCAACCTGGCCTCACCGCCAAAAAAGTCCAGCAGAGTGACCAGTCGCCAAATGTACCAGTCCTCCAAGAGCGATTCCATCAACTCCACCAAATCCAGTTTGGAATATTCTTCCACGACAAAACATCCGACAGGCGCTTATCAGGACATCGAGTACAAAATCTGTCATTCTCTAGATTCCGATTCCCAGACGACTTCCAGTTATAGACCGTCTTCGACGAGCGTAAGTTCCAGACACTCTTCTTTCAAGGAGAAGAGGAAGCCGAGGTGTAACATCAGAACGAATCCTGGCTACGACGATAAATACGGGTCTACTAGGTCCATCAACGAGTCCAGCAGGTCCATTGTAGAGTCTGATGGGACGGAGAGACCGTTACAGAAGTGAGTATTCAATTCTTCGTTCTAATACTAAAATGTTTGCCAAAATTCCTCTAATAAGGATGGAACTGTATTTCGTGTCCTTTTTCATTTTCGTATTTCGTGTCCTTTTTCTTTTTTGTATTTTTCCAGCATTCTACTTCATTTTATAGCTGTGGTGGAATAATTCGACATAGGTAATTGAACTCAGTTTTATTCGCACTTCCAACTTTGTTACCATCGATACCAGAAATCGTCCCCAATAATCATGCTTCTCCGAGTGTTTCAAGAGAGGATATTCATTTCCCAGATGTCGCTGCAGAAAATCGACTTCGGATCTCACCGACATGACCGACGACATCGCAAACACTATGACCACCTCGCTGAGCAGACCTAGTTCCCCTCGACGAAAAGGTTCCGTGAAAGGGGGGCTCGCCTATTTGGCATCGAGGCGGGGATCGAGGGATTCGCTCGCTTCCAACATGTCCAACGTGTCCAACGAGGATATCGGACCGTTGAATTTCCAGAACACTCCTCGCGGTAGGCAGAGACGGACTTCGAATTTCTTGGAGTTACCTGGTGAGTAGACCTTAATATTAATTCGGTTATGGGTGAGGTTTTCAACGCACTATGTAAATCACTGTAATCAAGCGATTTTTATCGACCAATGACCTATAACGAGGATCTGTAACTTGATATCCCGACATGTCCTAGTATCTTGAAATCCCGACTCAGTATCTCGATATTTCATGAGTTTAGTCAACCAAAACACAGAATTACAGTGAATATTTCCATCGTATGTTCAAAATCCCATTTGAAGCGGGACATTTTCGATCAATTACAGCGATTATTTTTTTCACTTGTCAAAATGTGACGTTTTGGCATTTCAACCAATAGTAGCGGGTTATTCTAGCCAATCATTGGGTATTATACTGATAAAACTGCCTGTTCCTTTCGATTAAATGTTGTTTACCTTTGAACTGTCAAAACTATACGGTTTACCGCGTCGATTCTATTGAACTGGCTCATATTTATATAAATTATCATGAATGAAGAGTTACCTTATTATTTCTTTAACTCAAATGAAGATGGCGTACAATTAGTTTTTATTAAATACAATTCATTTTTTGTTGTATGAAGACTTTGATACAACGACATAACGAATGATTTTATGTTCCTTCTGGCGCGATTTTCATTTCGTAGGAAATTTTCAATGATCAACTTTGTACAATGGGAGGTGTGACGCCATGTCTTGGTATCGTCGGCAAGCATTATCATATTCATTGCGTAAGCACCATATCTCTTCTGGATCATAGAGGGCATACATCGTTGTTTGACATTTCAAATTTGTGAAATTTTCACCTATTCACCGTTCCTTCTTATGTAAATGAAATACTGATCAATTGAATGGTTCTTTCTTCTATTTGTTCAAAAAATAATCTCCCCAAATACAACTCGTTCTTCAAATTCAATAAGATAAATTTTCATTTTCGAAACACTCAAACTTTTTTATTTTGAGGCAAAAGCATTCAAACAAACCGAATTAGATAAAATCACTCCTACCGACTCGTGATTTTATCAATCGGTTTGTTTTCATACTTTTTTTGTGGAAAATGAAAATTTATCGATTAAATTTGGAGGACTCGTGGTATTACCTTTTGATAATTTGCCATTCAAGCATGTTGTCAGTAAAAAAACTGCATTCGGTTATTTTCATATTTTGCTAAAAGAGCCCTCCTTCGGAGTCGGGCTCTTTCGACAAAATATGAAAATGAACTCATGCAGTTTTTTGACAACATGCTTTTATGGAAAATTATCGGTAATTTTGAAGCACTTGTGTAATTACTCCCGATTATTTTATTAAATGAGAAAAACTGATGAAAACGTTGAAGTCTAGACAGCCAAAATACAGAATTGCAGTGAGAATTCCACATTTGCAGTTTTTGACCAATGAAATGCTTTTTTTTGTTTTGCGTTACCATGGCAACTCAGGTATTTTGTCAGAAATTTTAACCCGCTTAGGTAACCTACAGCAAATTATAGTGGAAATCTCCTGACATGAGCAGAATATAATATTTTGTTTGACATAACATGTCACTTACCCACTTTGTGCAGAAGTGAACAATATGCAAATTCAGCACTAGAGCAATTTAGCAGACTTATGATAATAAAATATTGAGCCGCATCCTTGTTTCCAAGCCACTTGACACTTCACTTTCTCTATTATTGTGGTCTCGGTAGCGTAGTGGTTAGCACATCTGCCTATCAAGCGGAAGGCCGGGGTTCGAATCCTCGCCGGACCACCGTGCTGGGTAATCGCACGTTAAAAGGTAAGGCCTCGTTGATCCATTGCTCGCACAAGTTTCGACTTCTGAGGGTTGACGTTCGTCAGCTGGTTAACGAAAACGAACAATTTTAGAACAAATTATTGTGTTAAAAAAAATGTATTCTTTGTTGTTCCGAGTACGGATCTTGTGAGGCCTTGTAGTTTCATTGCATTACTAGACTTTTAGGGCGTTGATATATTCCCCTGATATTTATTTTATTCAATGCAGAAAACTCTTTATTTTCAGAATCAGGTTAACCTAAATATGAAATCAGGTTATATTTACTGTAGGTGGTATCGAAATTACAACTTTAATTATTTTGACTGCTCATTTCTGATTTCGGACACTCACCAGAAGACCAAGTCGTTAAAGATATGATTTAATGATTGGGTGAAACTTCGGGCGCAGTGAGTATCCAAATAAAAAGAAAATCTGTTGGACCTATGTCATTCGGTCTCCTCTACAAAAACTCCACATGAAATTTTTAGGCGGTCACGTCTATTTTCTGAGATACAGGTCCAGTTTGTTATAAAACCATTTTCAAATCAAATATCTGTATTGAAAAACACACAAAATCTGTCCTTTTTATCAAAACATCACACACGCCCTCATTTACTCGTTTTCGAAATTTCTAAGCAGAAAAAAACTCTGTTTCAAGAAATTCACATTTCTTCAAATCGTTACCAATTCGTTGGGATGTCTCAGTTCAATGACAGTCAATATTGATTTATTTGCAATGTTGGCGCCATCATTGTTATTGATGAGAAATGAACATGCTGACTTTTGAAGGTTAGATTCTTTGAAAAAATAAGTTGGTTGTTGGCTTGGAGACCTGTCCAACCTCTCTTGCTCAGGGATCTTTCTTCAATAGAACAATTGACCCTTTTTCCTGAGGCTTACAAACTTCAGAAATTTCAACATTACAGAGTTTTCCTCTCTTGGAAATCTGTATGTATAAAAAAAGAACAGTCGAATATATCCCCGGGAAAACGACTGGCCAGACTCGGCAGGTTTTTCCACAAAGTCGGTTACATCAGATATTTCTCTCCATTTGTATTCAAGATTCCTGCGAATGTATTGTTTCAACACGCTCTCCATTCCGCTGAAATATGAAAACTAGAGCAAGTGGGAAGGAGGAAAATGTGATATAAGGCTCCCATTTTTTCACGTCTTCCTTATCACGAAACATATCAGAATAACAACGAGCTAAATGTAACATAAACTAGACAGACAAAGAACTGCAATGAATCCTGGTTTATGGAGTGAGAGAATGAAATGTTTTTGAAAAGTTAGTACGAGGAGAATGAGGAAAATAATCGTGTGCCTGGACAGAACTTTCGCATATATTTTATACAAGGCTTCCCAAAATTAATTTTCTTTTTCAAACCTTTTCGGATGGCAATAATTTATGTGTCATACATCGTTTGAAGAGTCTCATAAAAAAAAACATTTTTTCTCCTATTGACAGAAGATATTAATTTTGCAAATACATATCAATCAGCAATGTATTACTTTTCCTGCCTAGGCAGCAAAGTAAGGATTTCCTGCCTAGGCGGCAAAAGTAATAGTTTGCTAATTGATATGTGCCTGGAAGAGTAGCTACTTCTAAGTCGCTATCACTGTCCATAATGTTGTCAAACTATAATTACCATGAATATTTCCCTCATATATAAAATATCCCATAAGAGCAATGCAATTATCGAAAACTTACAGCGGTAATTGCATTGTATCGAGTCACCATAACAACATATTTGAAACCGTATCGCTAGACGTCAGTAAACAACACAAATAAATGTCAGATAGACTTCAAAAATAGAAAAACATTTCGCGTTTTGGTGAGTGCTCCATACAATATATAGAGGAAAGTATAAATGAACAAAAAATAACATTTCCTTGAGAATCTCTTTATTCGTGAACTATTCCAATGAATTACATTTGTTCATAAAAATGACCAGATAATTTTGCATTCAAGCGTGATATCTTATACAAATTGAATTTGGTTATTTTTAGATATCACGCTTTCTTGCAAAATTATCGGTAATTTTTATGCACTCGTGCAATTTAAACGAAAATGTACATTTCCATAGCAACCAACCATTTCAACACTTGCGATTTCTAAAAAATTCTGTTTTAATTTAGAACTACAGGGAAAATTAAAAGATTGTGAGAATTATAATATTTTGCATATACAATATCCTACATATTTCATCATAGAGGAACAGAGAAAAAAACATATGTACAATTCGGCAGCGAAGTAGATCAACTGTCTTAGCTGAATTCTTAGTCTCGCTACGCTCTGCTATGAATTACCAGCCGCGGCATTCAATCTACTACTCTGCTGCCTAGTGAAAGAAAATAACTATTTCCAACATTTCTGATCATTCGAATCGCCTGAATCAACGGCGCACCCAGAATTTTTTTTCGGGGGGGGTTAATTTTCAATTTTGAGTTTCGAAGTTCCAAAGTACATCTCAACATATATATATATATATATATATATATATATATATATATGCAAGATGAATTTTTTCTGGGTTTATATCCGTTAGGTATTTTCTGATTTGTTCGACGTTTCGAATTCCATTTTGAATTCATTCTCAAGAACTGTGAGACGAATATCTGTCCATACCGTCCTGGTCAATCACTCTCCTTACGAAGAAACCAAGCAAGAGCAAGCAAAGACTTCAATTGTCTGTTCTCCACGGAAACTGGTATTTATAATGACTCTCCTCAGTCATTATCCGACTTGGTCCGATATGAAGGCTGCATCCTGCCCATCCAGGTATTATGTAGAAATTGATGTTTTCACGGATCTTCGATATGCAAGATGAATTTTTTCTGGGTTTTTATCCGTTAGGTATTTTCTGATTTGTTCGACGTTTCGAATTCCATTTTGAATTCATTCTCAAGAACTGTGAGACGAATATCTGTCCATACCGTCCTGGTCAATCACTCCCCTTACGAAGAAACCAAGCAAGAGCAAGCAAAGACTTCAATTGTCTGTTCTCCACGGAAACTGGTATTTATAATGACTCTCCTCAGTCATTATCCGACTTGGTTCGATATTAAGGCTGCATCCTGCCCATCCAGGTATTATGTAGAAATTGATGTTTTCACGGATCTTTGATATGCAAGATGAATTTTTTCTGGGTTTTTATCCGTTAGGTATTTTCTGATTTGTTCGACGTTTCGAATTCCATTTTGAATTCATTCTCAAGAACTGTGAGACGAATATCTGTCCATACCGTCCTGGTCAATCACTCCCCTTACGAAGAAACCAAGCAAGAGCAAGCAAAGACTTCAATTGTCTGTTCTCCACGGAAACTGGTATTTATAATGACTCTCCTCAGTCATTATCCGACTTGGTCCGATATTAAGGCTGCATCCTGCCCATCCAGGTATTATGTAGAAATTGATGTTTTCACGGATCTTCGATATGCAAGATGAATTTTTTCTGGGTTTTTATCCGTTTGATTTGTTCGACGAACATCAATTTCTACATATATATATATATATATATATATATATATATATATATATATATATATATATATATATATATATATATATATATATATATATATATATATATATATATATTGTGTTCGGATAGGTTTCCGCGGTCAGTTGTGTGTTGTTGTTGAGTTCGGGTTGAACCGCGTCTGGAGTTTTGTTCTCGACGTTTCGGCTCCGATTTTGGAGCCATTTTCAAGAGGTGAATGTGACTTCACGCTGAGGTCTCAATCTGCCTACTCCTCAGGTGTTGTCACAGGAGGCAAGGGTTTGTGACTTGACGCCGGGGCCTCAATCTGCCTACTCCCCAGGTCTCGTCACGAGTTCTTTCTAAGGTCTCAATCTGCCTACTCCTTAGATCGAACTGAGGTATCGAGGGATGTTGGGTAGGATTTATAGCAGCGGGTGCTACTAAAGGATCGTCGGATGTCTTGGTGGGGACTGGGCATCTGGAAATTAGGGGTTTCCATGCAGTTGGAAGTCTCTGGCCGTCGTCACGTTTATTTAAGCAGGAAGGTCGCTTCTCGATTTCGATGGCCTAGCGAGTTATACGAGCTTGTAGTGTTTTTGTTGTGGCGATGGTCTTAGTGTTCGCAAAATCTATATCGTGTCCTGTCTCTTGATGATGTTTGGACAGAGCTGAAGATGGGTCTGATTTTCGGACAGCAAGTTGATGTTCGTATACTCTACTGGTCACACGTCTGTTGGTCTGGCCTACATATGTAATTCATTGGAATAGTTCACGAATAAAGAGATTCTCAAGGAAATGTTATTTTTTGTTCATTTATACTTTCCTCTATAGATTGTATGGAGCACTAACCAAAACGCGAAATGTTTTTCTATTTTTGAAGTCTATCTGACATTTATTTGTGTTGTTTACTGACGTCTAGCGATACGGTTTCAAATATGTTGTTATGGTGACTCGATACAATGCAATTACCGCTGTAAGTTTTCGATAATTGCATTGCTCTTATGGGATATTTTATATATGAGGGAAATATTCATGGTAATTATAGTTTGACAACATTATGGACAGTGATAGCGACTTAGAAGTAGCTACTCTTCCAGGCACATATCAATTAGCAAACTATTACTTTTGCCGCCTAGGCAGGAAAGCCTTACTTTGCTGCCTAGGCAGGAAAAGTAATACATTGCTGATTGATATGTATTTGCAAAATTAATATCTTCTGTCAATAGGAGAAAAAATGTTTTTCTTTATGAGACTCTTCAAACGATGTATGACACATAAATTATTGCCATCCGAAAAGGTTTGAAAAAGAAAATTAATTTTGGGAAGCCTTGTATAAAATATATGCGAAAGTTCTGTCCAGGCACACGATTATTTTCCTCATTCTCCTCGTTCTAACTTTTCAAAAACATTTCATTCTCTCACTCCATAAACCAGGATTTATTGCAGTTCTTTGTCTGTCTAGTTTATGTTACATTTAGCTCGTTGTTATTCTGATATGTTTCGTGATAAGGAAGACGTGAAAAAATGGGAGCCTTATATCACATTTTCCTTCTTCCCACTTGCTCTAGTTTTCATATTCCAGCGGAATAGAGAGCGTGTTGAAACAATACATTCGCAGGAATCTTGAATACAAATGGAGAGAAATATCTGATGTAACCGACTTTGTGGAAAAACCTGCCGAGTCTGGCCAGTCGTTTTCCCGGGGATATATTCGACTGTTCTTTTTTATACATACAGATTTCCAAGAGGAAACGGGGGTGTACCATGAGTCTGTGTCACACGGTATATATATATATATATATATATATATATATATATATATATATAATTAAAAATTATAAAAATTTGAAACTGATTTTTATTCGAACTAACCAAAAAATATTTTTATAAAACACAATTTATTATAACTTGATGCCTAATTTTCAGAGTGCAGTGTAACGGATTAAATGACAAAAACGAACCATGCCGCATGGGCAAATATTATTTTTAGATATTAGCAATGTTGATATTGCATGTGTTTTACTCCTTTGGTATTTGGTAGTAATAGTTAAACTATTCAATTTCGGATCTATTTCGAGGTGGGGGGTTATAACCCCTGACCCCCCCCCTTGGGTGCGGCCTTGGCCTGAATCGAAACTGCCGCTTTAGGTTTCTCCAAGATCTATTTAACCAGCTTAACTGATCAAAAGAAACCAGAATTTTGACAAACGTCGATTTCAATAATATTTTGTTCCTGTGTTCGATCTCGAAGGTTTCTGAGTTTACATTTTTTTCCGGGAATAATCTCAACATATATCTCCTAAACCGAGCTAAATCGACCATAATTTTCAAATTTTGCCTTCAAGCAACTGCTTGCATGTATAGTAAATGATAGAATATACTCTCAAGTCATTTTCTGTGCAGAATTTTATGGATGTGCACAAATTTCATACGATTAAACCTGGTGCAACTATCAAACTTCTTGCACTCAGGATATTTCTGAGATGAACGAAAATTTTGGGAATCTCTGAAATCAGTTATTAGAAGCAGCATATTACAATGCATAAAAGATACGAAGTTTTTTACCCCTACATTTCCCAATCGATCCCCTAGTTTTTCAAAAAGTATCAAAGCATATATCATCATACATCGATAGGAAGATCTCGTCAAGAAGAATTTTTTTCTAAAATTCCCAAACATGCCTCATACCCAGAGGTGAATTGAAGTATTCAATTCATAAACGGGTTTGCAGTTATTCTAGGGAAATGTTTTTCTTGACAAGATCTTCCAAACGATGTATCACATATTATGAAGTTTAAGTGGTAGGTTTTTCTTTAGGATACCCTGTACTATATAGAACTTGTGCAATGACTCACAATTTTCGTTTCAAGTATCAAATTTTCAAAAACTAACCAATAGGCAGTTTGCAGTCTGCAGTTCACAGTTATTTTTTTCTGGAATCTTTATTATCGCCACATCACAATCAAAAAGTTTTTTCATTTATTTAATATTGAAACTCATAAAATATTATATAAAAGTGAAAAATTGAAGAGAAAACTCGTGAAACGCGTGACCACTGGTCGAAAGAAAATGTCATCAAGTGACAGCATCAAATCTACGTGAGCATAGATCAAAGGAGTGATAGCTGCAAGGTATATATTATGTTATTTGATATATCCAAGTCCATAATATAGATTTGTACCACACACATAAATGCACACACGAACGGTTGGTACCTCTTCTAAGGGCAGATGGCTTGATGACGGTTTGTTTTGCTTGGAAGATATCCTGAAATTAGACTTGATAGCGGAAACTACCTTATTCTGTCAGTCTACAACCGGTCTACAAGTGTGCCTATCCCAATAATTGAAAATCATTTCCGCCAAAAGCATAAGTAAGAATTTCTTCTGTGAGATAATTCAACGTCCTTCGTGGTATTAGTTGTTTTCTGACAGGTGCAAAATCATTGCCTTCCGAAACTTCCTCTTCTGTCTCATCAACAATAAGTTTGCACACGTGTACCCATGTAGAAGATATTTATTTCAGATATGAATTATAGAAATATAATGTTCTAAATCATGATGTAATTGAAACCCAACAACAACATAACCTCTAAATGAGTTTTCCCTTGTTTGTTTGTTTACTTTCGTTATTGGCCCCGGCTTCCTATTCGGCACCATTATGGCCAGTCTCCCCCCATCGCAAAGCAATGGGGGCTTCGTCCGTGGACCCCCAACGTCTCACTCGTAGTGATATGGGGGCCCCACTATTCTTGCACGTTAAACGGCATCAGGCTTGTCACTAACTCCCTACATCTTACTCAGGAGCAGCATGGCGATCCGTGTGTGTATCAGGCTCGTTACTAACTTGTTACTTACTCCCTAACTCAGGAGCAGCATAGTTACTCGCGGGCACGTCAACCATGAAACGTGGCAGAAGTCATTCGCCAACACGACAGAGAAATTCTTATAAAGAAAAATCTCTGCCCCGTTGGGGAAGCGAACCCGGGACCTCTAAAGCCACAGGCGGAGTTTACCCTTTTATTATGTGGATTTTTGGAGTGATTCCAACTTATAAACCTGAGGTATTGCTTTTACATTTCGAAATTCAGCTGCATTGGAACGAATGTTGTTCTTTATGAAAAGCGCGTGGAGTTCTAATAATATTAGTTTGGGGTTAGGGTAATTGATCTCTACAAAGTTTCGACATATACTTATCTATAAAAAAAAGAACGAGAATTCCTGACGCTTGTGTGTCATTATTCAGTGTTTTGAATGTAGATCATCATCTATATTATTCGCACTAGACGCTCGTTTCACTAAGGTTAGCATCTTCAGGAGAAGATCAATTAGCATATGAGTGAGTGAGGTGTCTGAACATCTACATCTCCATCAATTTTGTAAAGTGTCACTTTGAATCTAAAGATTCGAAGAATACAATACAATTCAAAATGTTGTTGATAATAATAGCAACTGGCAATAACCCACATAATATCACCTGAGATATTACTCCTTTAGAAGGTGTATATGGTACCTATATATTTACTTTTTTTCGTTTCAATTGTCTTCCCTAATTGCTGATTATATCAATCACATTTGCGCCGAAACAATTTTCGAGCCTATCCCAGCAAAACTACGAAGTTTCGAAACACGTCGCAGATCACTCTCGTAACGCTGTTGACATGTTTTCCCGTGCAAAATCCACTGAAGAGCGCTCTCGTTCTACAATCCGGGTCAGGAGGTCGTTACATTATTTCCAAGCATTCCGAAGGACTTCGACTGGCATCTGACTCATGAATTCTGGAGAGTCTCGCCCGAGGATGGGCAAACAACTGGATACAATGGATTCTCACATCAGCGATATCAAATTGAATTCTTTGACGAATAACAGTCGCGATGCGATTCTCTTTCTGCCGGCTACACTTCATTCTCTTCCAGCACTTAATAAGTTTTCCTTGTTCTGTCTCGTCGAGCTACTCAATATTTCTACGATTTCGACACGTAACAACTTCGAGTGAAAATAGTACAGTAAATCTTGGGAAGGAAAGGTTCGTTCAGGTTGGTCTCAAATTACCTACCTACACAGTGGGTTGATGGGCTGACATCTGTTAAAAAAAACTAATACCACGAAGGACGTTTTATTATATCCACAGAAGAAATTCTCACTTATGCTTTTGGCGTTACAACTACAATTGATTTTCAATTATTGTGTATTGACTTCATTTAATATTATTCCAGCACAGTAGCTGATTTCTTTATCTTGTCACTTTGTTGCTATACTCCGAAGCGTTTGCAAGAATTGTTATCAGATTGAAATATTTGTAGTGTCTGCAATCTCAGATGATCTACCTTCTAAGCACTGAATAATGATACACAAGCGTTGGGAATTCTCGTTCTTTTTTTGATAGGCAAGTATATCTCAAAAGTTTTTGTAGAGATCAATTATTAATCTAACAGCAAACTAATTCTATTAGCACTCGACGCGCGTTTCATAAAGAACAACGATCGTTTCAATGCAGCTGAATTTCGAAATGTATAAGCGTAGGTTTCTATATTGGAATTACTCCAAATATTTTTTCACAAATTGAGTCAGTTTCTGCTAGTTTTCACGTCATTTAAGGGTAAACTCATTCAGAGGTTATGTTATACCTGAAATGAATATCATCTACAGGGGTACACGTGAGGCATACGGGAGTAGTGTGTGCACTTTACAGCTCCAAGTATGCCCAGAGCACAGAGTTCGGTAGAAACATTATTCTGTCCAACTTATTGTTGATGAGACAGACGGAAAGAAAAGTTTTGGATGGCAATGATTTTGCTGCTTCATCATGAATGAATGAAAGAATGGTCCCATCCCTTTAAGATTGATTGATTGGGTATTTCAAAAATGGTAAAATAAGAATAAATTGGGGCAAAATTTCCAGAAACTACTGAAAATATGAAAAAATATTCAAAAACTGTTATTTGAATTCCATAATTAACTCCAATTTTTCGAAAAGTGACTTTCCTTGTATGTAAACACCACACAAAGTGAATGTTAACTATGTATTGGAGTCAATAATCGGCACTAGAAAGAGTGTAGCTTATTTTGAATCCCCTATCCTACTCCGTCCTTTTCGCAAATGACTTCCTGCACATCTCCCAAGAGCCCTTAGGGAGGATCTCACTGGTGTGCTATTGATCTGCTGGATTGTGTTACTCC